>CANSNZ010000403.1:1547500-2062385 GCA_947646795.1 Beta lomatogona
TATTGGCAGGGCCCATCCTCCCAAGTTAGGGAGCGGCGCACCTTTCCCCATATGACTATACCCGGCCCGGGGGTGTGACTATTTCGGCGATCCCGCCTATAGATACATCCCACCGGAGCATAGCCATGACCCATCCTTTACGGGGTACTCGGGTTTCCCTCCTAACTTTTACGGCGGTTGGGAAACCCATGGTCCCCCCTTGCGTGAGGATGGGACCCCGATCGATCTTGCTTACGATTGGCGCCGCCCCGATGAGGGCCGGCCAAGTGGATCTTAGATCGCTCCATGAATAGCCCCTCCTCCCCTCTTTTTCTCTATTCCTTGGTCTCACCGAGGTCGGTTTTCCATTCAAGTTGGGGGGGTGTACTTTACATTGTTTTTGATAAAGGGGCGCAATTTTAGGGGTCATGGCTCGGGGGAATTGCAATCTTAAGGAATTGTTGAGCTATGTGTTAAGCTAGATTTGTTTTTCTTTGCCCTTTGTATATACTTTTGTTGGAACTAATCTCTCTTTTGAGTTGATGAACTTCATAGCAAGTATCCGGAGATGAAGTCAAGGTTTGAAGATGCTCTTTTGCTTCGGATATTGCATTTGGCCTTTATTGCTTCAATAATGGGTGAGATCGTTCCAACTCCCTTTTAGTTACTTGTTTGCTTAGTTTTAGGATAGTTTAGGAAAGAAGATGATCGTTCGAGGTTGCTTGGCTTTAATTATACATTGGTGGTTATGAACACCACCTGGGTTTAAGTGCAAAATTTGATTGATAGTGTTGGTTATGTGCCATTACCTACGTACTTTCATCTCTTAAAAAAAAAAAAAAAAAAAAATACGTATGAATCAAGGCAAATTTTTCTTTTAATTATTTCTTTTGCTCTTGAGTTGAGAACAATATCATTGAAGCTCCACTCTTTTGAATGCTTTTATTCCTAGATGTTAGAAGTCTGCATGCTTAGAGATGTTTATGGTTGATTTTAGTATACGCTATGTTAAGGTAGCGGTTAGAACTTTTTTAGAGCACAAGACCTTAATTCTTGGATTGTGGTAGGAAGGTGTTGCTCTCTCTAGTGATTTGAAACCTTAAAGATAGCATTTGCTTGATAACCCCATGTGAGGACTTTCAAAAAAGCCCCAACATCCATTTTGAGTGCATGGATCCTCGACATCGCATACTTCTATCGAGAACTTGACTCTAATCTATCTTAGATCGCGACCGAGCCACTCTAGGGAAAGATAAAGGCGTTCATTTCGGTGACTATTTTCACTTTTATAGTTTTAGGCCTTTTATTCTTGTTTTTCTCTTTTTCTTGGTTTTATTTTTGTTTGCATATGCCCTTCCTCTCAACCCTTTGAGCCTTATCCTTTCTTTGATTACCTCAATACAAGCCAATTGCCTCCTTGTTTTATTTTTCACCCTCGTAGTGAATAGTGAAGTTAGAGCGATTGTCTTGAGTGATATTTGAAACAAATAAGGGGAAAGGAAAATGATGAGATTCTTGAGGTATAGTGGAAATTTTGTGTATATTCTTGAATAAATGCAATTGCAACTTCATAGAAAAAGCCACCCAAAATCAAAGAAGGTGGGAAAAATAAAAAAAAAAAAAAAAAAGGGAGAAAAAGAAAGAAAATCCAAAATGATTCTTTTATTGTTATGTTTTCGAATAAGTTTGGGGGAACCTTATCCCTAAATGGTTGAATATGTTTTGTGAGCATGGTTATTTAGCTCTTTCGCTCCTACTAAAGCTTCACTATATTAGGATTGAGCACCACTATCCAAATTTATTCACACCTTTTACCCCTAGCCTACGTTTCCACCCTTAAAAAGTCCTTTTGACCTTAGAGGGTTGAGTCATTGTCGGTGGTGGAAGATTGGAATCAAGCCTATTGAGCGAGTATGCTATGTCGAGATGTCGAGTAACCTTCTCCTATTCTATTTCTTATTACATTTGACGGCTCCATTCTTCGGAGTTTAGAGAAGCTACCTTGAATGGCGAATTTGAAACTAGTTGAGAGAACGCGGTATGTATGGTTGTAGAATCTGAGGAATTGTGCTCTATCTAGTTCTCTATGCTTAGTGTACGGTATGTTTTAATCAACCTATAGACATCTTTGAGCATGCTTACTTTTAATGTCTAGAAATTCTTGCATTCATTTGCGCCTGCTTCTCGTCAAAATCTCACTTAAGAGCACCATTTTATTTTCTTTGGTTTATTTATTTTTGATTTGCCTTGGATTCTAAGATCTAGAGTTATGGGTAAAACTCTTAGGTACCCTTACGAGAGCACACTCGTCCTCCTTGGCGACTTTGAGGTTTAAAGGGCTTGTCATTTACGCTAAAATTGACCGTGATTCTTACGAAAGTGAGTTAGTGTACAGACTTTACTTTTTTCTCTTTATTCGAGGACGAACAAAGGAATTAGTCTGGGGGAGTTCGATAAGTGGCTTTTAAGGCCGCTTTTATGGCCTCTTTCCACCCTAATTAAGCCCTTGTTTAGCCCATTTTTATGCTTATTTAGCTTAGTTTTGTTCAATGTTAGTGATTCTACTAGTTTCATGCAATTTGAGTCCTTTTTGGGAGTTATAGGTTGTTTTCTCTTCATGTGAAGAATGAATGTTGTGAACACCCTATGCTATGACTTGCTCTTAACTTCTTTCAGGTTCTATAGCGGCCTAATCAAGGTTGTCGAAGCTTGGAATTGGAAAAGGGAACCTTTGGATGAAGAGAGGGAGCTTCAAATTGCAAAGAAGAGTAGAAGCAGAGTCAAAGCTCGCGCTCCAACCTCATGGAGCGGGAGCTCCAAAATCCCTTGCATACAAGAGGGTTTGCCGAGAAATCGAAGCTGGCGCTCCAACCTCGGAGCGGGAGCTCCAAAATCCCTTGCATACAAGAGGGTTTGCCGAGAAATCAAGGCGGCGCTCCAACCTTTGGAGCGGGAGCTTCAATCCTGGCGGAACTCTCACCTTAGGCTCGAGGCGGCGCTCCAACCTCGTGGAGCGGGAGCTCCGACCCGCTTGTTGAAATCTCTCTCATTAAGTTCGGAGGCGGCGCTCCACGCATGGAGCGGCAGCTCTGAATGGTCAGCTCCCAATTTTTTTTCATTTGTACGCCCTTACTCTAAGCTGTATTTGTGAGGGGTATAAGGACCCTCTCTTAAGACATTTTAAGGGAGGCTTTGAATTCTAGAAAAAAAGGATTGAAAGCAAGAGCACACTATTCTAGGTTAATTAGAGAGAGAAAAACACATTCTTAGGAGAGAGAAAGTTGTAACTCAACCTTTGTTCTTCATTTTTATCAATCAAAGCATCAATCTTTTGGTAATTTTTAGTCACTAATCCTTATTTCCTCGCTTATTTTTGATTATTTGTTTATTTTTATGCTTGTTTAAATTAGTTTATACTTGCCTTGACTAGTCTTAGTAGTCTATTGTTCAAAGGTTCAATCTTTCTCGTTTTCACTAATCATGCTTAGTAGTTTTAGTATGTTTGCTCCTTTTATTGTTGCTTTTACTAGTCTTACTATGTTCTCCTCCTTCCTAGGCTAGATTTCTAGCTAGGGAAGGGGGATAATGGGACTTTGTGATGATTTTGAATGATGTTTGGTTGGCTTTGGTGATTGTTCTTTTGATACTCGAATCAAGGTATTTTATTGTAAAAGTATGAAACTTGATCACCTTTATGCTTAAATCTTGTGCTAATGTTGGGTTATGTGAGAGCAAGCTCGATATTAGTGATGACTTGATGATGGGCAGACCACGACCTCAAAGGCGGGGTTGGGTAGGCGGTGTTGAGGGGTGTGCGAGAGTGACCTCTTGATGTTGGACCAAGGCCCTCAATAGATTTGATTCATTGCCCACCAAATGTTGTCGAAATCGTTGTTGTGAGTTCCACGATTCCCCCTCTCCCTAGTGTTTGCCTTATTGATTAATCACTCTTGTTTTATCTTCCTTAGGTAGTCTAGTTGATAACCCAAACCCATTTTCTTTTACTCCCGTCAATTGATTGCATCTCGAACTAAGTTAAAACCCCTTGCTTCTCCGTGGATACGACCCCTTACTACGCTATACTACCTCATTAGGCTAGTTAGTTAGACTAGGGAGATTTTATTCTTGACCCGGAACCATAGGAAGTAACGACACCTAGGGGACCGATCAGTGAGCCACTCGATCTTTGGTTTCTTGATCCAAGTATATGTAGTTGGTTTTTCTTGGTGACTTGAATCTTGCATTCCTTTACCCAAATTGGACTTCTTTAGGCCGCTTGAACCCTTCTTCGCTTTCTCTAGAGGAGGTGAGTCCGCCTTGCTTTCCTTGGGCTTGTTTATTCTCTCCAAAACCTAATAATTCAACGGTAAAAACATTCAACTTAGTTAGTAGGTAGGTATGAAACAAATCATTATGAATATGGATTTACGTTGCTTCAATTTACCTCGTCTGAAAACCTCACCCATGCCGATGGCCACAACACATAACCACCACGAGCGTCGGTCAAGACATTTATATCAATTGACGGTTTAGGCAGCGGAAGAGCAAAGTCTTCGTAACCAGGAGTAATGGTGGCTATAATAACCCTCATAGGAGTGCACAACTTCTCGAGGACCAAATGCTAGCCACTTCAGAGTTTCAGAAACATTGGAATCTACTTCACGCATTATTCGGTTATGGAACCAATCAATAAACGTTTTATTATGCAACTGCATCAATGCTCTAGTCCCTTTACCTGGATTCTGGTCACGCAACTCCTCCAAATGCACATCCAAGTACGGATGCACTGTACCATATTTGCCGCAATACAAATAAGTGTGCTTGTATGAGCCTTTGAATAGGAGGTACTATCATTTTGGAGCCAAGTGTACCTTTACCCGCGAGTCTGCTCTCCTGTCGAGATGTAGGAAGTCCAATAGGATCAACATTAGTTAAGAACTTAGCCACAAAATTACCGACCTCTTCACTCACAATCCCCGAATTATACTTCCTTACGGTTACTTTGGATTCCATACTTTATCTTTCAAAGAGCCCATATGTCTCTTAAAGGGATAGCACCACCTCAAAAACACCGGACCACATAGCTTAATTTCTCGAACTAGATGTACAACCAAATGGACCATAATGTCGAAGAAAGCAGGTGGGAAGTACATCTCAAACTTGCACAAAGTCCGTATCACGCTAGCTGCAGAGCATCAAGCTTCGAGAGTTGTAACGTTTTTGCTACATATAGTATTGAAAAAAGAACACGGCTACGTTATGGTATGTCTCGCATGTTTCGGCAATATCCCTCGAATTGCAATCGGTAAGAATACTTGCATCATTACATGACAATCATGAGACTTCATGCTCGATAATTTCAACTCACGAGTCTAAGGTAACAAATCTTTTCATGTTCGATGAGTACCACGATGGGACCTTAATGTTGTACAAACACTCGCAAAAAGACGCTTCTCGGCTCTAGATAGAGTGTAGCAAGCCGGAGGTAAATTGTTCCTATCATCATCCTTCACCATTTTCTTTCCTTTTCTTTCAATTCCTATGAGCAACCCTTCTTCCTGTTCCTTTTCTTTTCCCTTTCCTTTTGCTTTTCCGGACACTTTCTCTTTTTTCTTTCTTTTCTTAGTGTCCCTCTTTTGAGCCCATAGTTACGGTCGAAGCCCCTCACTTTCCAAATACGATCGCACCCCTTTGCTATCTTTTGTCTTATGTGGAATATTCATAAGTGTCCCCAAAATGGGTTTCAAAGCATATGAGTGAACTCTCCTTGACTCGTATAGTTATATATGTACCTATTGGAACTATATATGACCTAACATGCCCCTAAATTCTGGAAACTAAGTGAAATGAGCTTCGAAGGCCAAAATCGGCCCGAAATGGCCTTCATTTACCCAAAATGGGTTTCAAAGCATATGAGTGAACTTTAATTGACTCTTATAGTTATATATGTACCTATCGGAACTATATATGACTTAACATGCGGCTAAAGGCGGAAAGAAAACAAAACCAAGTGAATTGAGCTTGAATGGCTAAAATCGGCCCTAAATGACATACATTTACGCAAAATGGGTTTCAAAGCATATGAGTGAACTTTAATTGACTCTTATAGTTATATATGTACCTATTGGAACTATATATGACTTAACATGCTGCTAAAGGCGGAAAGAAAACAAAACTAAGTGAATTGAGCTTTAAAGGCTAAAATCGACCCTAAATGACATACATTTACCCAAAATGGGTTTTAACGCATATGAGTGGAGTTTAATTGATTCTAATAGTTATGTATGTACTTGTTAGAAGTGTAGATGACCTAACATGTTGTTAAATGCAAGAAAACTAAAGAAATTGAGCTTAAGAGGCCAAAATCGACTTTAAATTAAGCTACGTATATTAGTTTTATATGTATATATATATACCTTCTCAATATCTCCGACTTCCTTGTAACTTGAGGCTATATCGAACATGAACCTCAACACATAGTAGCCACACTCGGTTCCTCCTGGTTGCTGAGCATACTAATCATAGAATTACATAAAAAATCATGTAATTAACATACATGGTTGTTTTTTGCTAAAAGAAAGAAGTACGTAGCTTAACTAATATGTATTACCTTCATTGCTTTCCATTCAGGTATTTTTCCCGTGCTCTTAAATTTCTTCAAAGAACTGTAGTTAAGTTCATTTCATGTGAGAAGCGGCCAAAGAATGAAATTAGTAAAAAGTGTAATGCTTATTAGCATTTTAAATAACAAATATACCTATTTATGCATTATTTGAGGAATAAGTGTCGTGGTGGATCTTGAGCTATAGAATCAAAATGATATACTGTGTTGTTTGAAGGACAAATCACAACGAGCGACCAATGGAGACTAAAATGCCAAAAAAGTTAGGAAGCAATCATGTGAGCACATCTATTGTATATATAATGATAATTAAAGTGGTAAAAATAGATACAAGGTTAAGAACTATACTCTTCAAAACAAGGGGCAAGTATGAACTTATGTTGTGCACGTAGAGATGTTTTGATACATAGCCAAATATACTCCTTCACCTCATTTGTGTTTTGCAATCAATTGTCGGCTCGGGTGAAATTTGGACATAACCACCCAAATTGCTCTTGTATGCTCTTGCTTCCACAACATCATCTTGGAGTAATCTTTAAAGCACAACCAACTTCGTAACATTAATATATTATTGTATATTGCAAAGCATTTTTATTTACTTCAAAAGTACAAATGTTTTACCTCATGAAGACTTGAATCAAGGAAACATTCAGCATCTCTCCGCAAAGGAACTCTTTCAAATCACCCTTAGACACCCATGTCGATGTATCCTCAAAGTAGTTGAATTGCGTGGTACCCAAATTCACCTCGAGAGGTGCATCATCCGACATATCATGCGCATTTGCATGTAGCCATATGCATGCCTTAGTGAGCCACTCGATCTTTGGTTTCTTGATCCAAGTATATGTAGTTGGTTTTTCTTGGTGACTTGAATCTTGCATTCCTTTACCCAAATTGGCCTTCTTTAGGCCGCTTGAACCCTTCTTCGCCTTCTCTAGAGGAGGTGAGTCCGCCTTGCTTTCCTTAGGCTTGTTTATTCTCTCCAAAACCTAATAATTCAACGGTAAAAACATTCAACTTAGTTAGTAGGTAGGTATGAAACAAATCATATGAATATGGATTTAAGTTGCTTCAATTTACCTCGTCTGAAAACCTCACCCATGCCGATGGCCACAACACATAACCACCACGAGCGTCGGTCAAGACATTTATATCAATTGACGGTTTAGGCAGCGGAAGAGCAAAGTCTTCGTAACCAGGAGTAATGGTGACTATAATAACCCTCATAGGAGTGCACAACTTCTCGAGGACCAAATGCTAGCCACTTCAGAGTTTCAGAAACATTGGAATCTACTTCACGCATTATTCGGTTATGGAACCAATCAATAAACGTCTTATTATGCAACTGCATCAATGCTCTAGTCCCTTTACCTGGATTCTGGTCACGCAACTCCTCCAAATGCTCATCCAAGTACGGATGCACATGTACCATATGCTGCAATACAAATAAGTGTGCTTGTATGCGCCTTTGAACAGGAGGTACTATCATTTTGGAGCCAAGTGTACCTTTACCTTCGAGTCTTCTCTCCTGTCGAGATGTAGGAAGTCCAATAGGATCAACATTAGTTAAGAACTTAGCCACAAAATTACCGACCTCTTCACTCACAATCCCCTGAATTATACTTCCTTCTGGTTACGCTGGATTCCTTACTTTATCTTTCAAAGAGCCCATATGTCTCTTAAAGGGATAGCACCACCGCAAAAACACCGGACCACATAGCTTAATTTCTCGAACTAGATGTACAACCAAATGGACCATAATGTTGAAGAAAGCAGGTGGGAAGTACATCTCAAACTTGCACAAAGTCTGTATCACGCTAGCCTGCAGAGCATCAAGCTTCGAGAGTTGTTACGTTTTGCTACATATAGTATTAAAAAAAGAACACAGCTCTGTTATGGTATGTCTCGCATGTTTCGGCAATATTCCTCGAATTGCAATCGGTAAGAATACTTGCATCATTACATGACAATCATGAGACTTCATGCTCGATAATTTCAACTCACAGTCTAAGATAACAAATCTTTTCATGCTCGATGAGTACCCTGATGGAACCTTAATGTTGTACAAACACTCGCAAAAAAGACGCTTCTCAGCTCTAAATAGAGTGTAGCAAGCCGGAGGTAAATTGTTCCTATCATCATCCTTCACCATTTTCTTTCCTTTTCTTTCAATTCCTGCAGGCGACCCTTCTTCCTGTTCCTTTTCTTTTCCCTTTCCTTTTCCTTTTCCATACACTTTCTCTTTTTTCTTTCTTTTCTTAATGTCCCTCTTTTGAGCCCATAGTTCTGGTCGAAGCCCCTCACTTTCCAAATACAATCGCACTCCTTTGCTATCCTTTGTCTTATGTGGAATATTCATAAGTGTCCCCAAAATGGCGTCACATACATTTTTCTCTATGTGCATGACGTCGAGACAATGTCTAACCTCTAGATCTCTCCAATATGGAAGTTTCCACATAATAGACTCCTTTTTCCAAAGTCCCTTATCACAAACATTCGCTCCTTTGCCGAATATCGTTTTAATACCCTTGACTTGATCATAAACCTCAATACCAGTCAATGGTCTACGAGCAACCCCTTCCTCAACTGTTCCATCGAATGCCTTCTTCTTATTACGATAGGGATGGTCGCGTCGAAGGAACATTCGGGTGCGCATATAAACATCTTTGTGACATGTAGTAATGTATTTAGATGCTGTGTTGTCCAGGCAAATCGGGCATGCTTTCTTCCCTTTGTTCTTGTACCCGGATAAGGTCCCATAAGCAGGATAGTCATTAAGAGTGAATAAAAGCATTTCACGCAATGTGAATACCTCATCAGCATGTGCGTCATACACAGAAACTCCTTCATCCCACATTTTTCTCAAATCATCAACAAGTGGCTGGAGGTAGACATCTATGTCGTTTCCAGTCGTTTCGGCCCCTGAAATAAGAATCGACAACATGATGTATTTGCGTTTCATGCACAACCAAGAAGGCAAGTTGTATATAACTAGAAGAACCGGCCACGTACTATGTTGAGAACTAAGATTACCAAATGGGTTCATTCCATCCGTGCATAGGCCAAGCCTCAAATTTCTGTCCTCGGCACCAAAGGTCTTATGACAATGGTTGATACCTTTCCACTCAGGAGAATCAGCCGGATGTTTGAGAAAACCGCCCTTTTTCCTTCGTTCTGCATGCCACCTCAAGTTCTTAGCATCTTTTTTGATTGAAAACATGCGCTTGAATCGTGGTATAATCGGAAGATACCACATCACCTTTGCTGCAGGACCTTTCTTAACACCAACCCCTGTGCGCCTGTAACGCGACTTCCCACATCGAGGACACTCATCCATATTTTCATATTCATTTCGATATAGCACACAATCGTTTGGACAAGCATGTATCCTCTAGAACTCTAAACTGAAGGGACACATTAGTTTCTTAGCATAGTAGTTCGACTTGGGTAGTTCATGGTCGTCCGGCAACATATCACCAAATGCTTGCAACAAGGAATTGAAACAAGAGTCACTTATACCGGCTTTCATCTTGATATTAAAGAGTGTTATCACGGTCTTGATATTCATTTCGATATAGCACACACGTGTCACGACTACCATACATCCATGCACAATTCATTTCAACCAAACCTAGCTCTAATTAAACACAAGCAACAAGTACCCAATGTCAATGACGAATTTCACTACATTATTAGAGTTTATACATGATATATATGTAATGAAATTAGGCATGCTTTCCAAGGGTCCTTATCACTCCAACCTAACCCATCCTTAGATGTCTAATCTCATTAGTGAATGTATTGCCTTCAGTTCGAATCTACGGAAAATCCGGCAGCATTTCCCTACAGTTCTCCAAGTACACGATGTAGATATATAGTTATTTATAGCTACATATGTACCCAGAGAACAAAAGTAGGGAAACGACGAGCCAAGATTTTCCTCTAGAATCGAACAAAAGACATACATTCACCACCTAAGTGAGATTAAACATCTAAGAACAGTCCCAAATCGGGGACTATTCAAGACTTACTCCTAATGAGTAAGTCTCGAACGGGTATCTAGGCATATGATATGATGATGCAAACATAGGTTTTTAAAAACAACAAAACATTTTACATCTAATCTCAATTCAACGATAAATATATACAAATTTGCACATATATATATATATATATATATATATATATATATATATATATATATATAAACCAATTTACTATGAAAGAAAGTTAAATATGAGTGATAACAAGATCAAGGTTGTGAATAGGGAAATCGAGCTCAACACTCCGTCCCTAGCTAGCTTCAATAATCAACAACAAAGTTTAAAAGTTAACATTAGTATAAATTAGCAATTCAAACTAAGCTAAACTAAACTAAATATCTAAACCAATAATCAACAACAACGTTTAAAGTTCAAACCTAACTAATTAGAAGTACTACAACTACCACAACAACAACAACAACAACAACAACAACAACAACAACAACATCAACAACAACAACAATAGCTACTACCAACAACAACCACAAAAATAGCAACCACAACAAAGCCCTAGTTTTTTTAACCTAAAAATCAAACAAACTACTTTAAATAAAATAATTAACTCAAATCAATCAAATTTACACCCTTTAACTATTATACAACCTAATTTAATTAACAGTTATTCATAAAAGAACAATTAATTATAAACTTGAAGCTTCAAATATGAAAAGGAATGGTGGAGGTAGAGGTAGAGAAGGAATGTAGGTACCTAACAAGAGGTAGAGAAGGAATGTAGGTGTTTAGGAACGGTGGAGTTGTGGCGGTGGTGGTGCAGCCACGGAGGAGGACGCAGGTGGGGTTTGTGGCTGAAACCCACCGAATTGGAGAGGAGGACGCAGCAGCTGGTGGTCGTCGGGGTCGGGGGAAGGTGGAACCCAGTGGTGGTGGAACCTAGTGGTGGCAGTAGGGTCAGGGGAAGGTGGAACCCTTGCGTGAATAGGAGGGACTGAGGGAGTCGTTTTTTATTAAAGGAAGGACGAAGGAGGGGAAAAAAAAAAAAACCGCTGCGGTTCATAAAACCGCAACGGTTAATAGAGAACTGCAGCGGTTAACTGTTAACCGTTGCGGTTTTATGAAAACCGCAGCGGTTTGTTAGGCCACTTTTCCCACCCAAATTTTCGACGATTTACCGCTGCGGTTCTCTGAAGGACCGCATCGGTTTTCTTGTGACATAGAGCGTTTTTTCCACTAGTGATTGGTCTTGGTTTTACTCAATCAACACAAGACTATTCTCTCTTTACAAGGACACTTGATGATGAGTTCATTGTTATTCTAGTATATGGGGATGACATGGTTTTAACAGGAACAAGTCAAACTCAGATTGATCAGATTAAGTCTGCACTAGACACAACATTTACAATAAAAGACTTGGATAATATGAAATATTTCTTTGGCATAGAGGTTATCACAAATGGATCTGGTACAGTTTTGAGTCAGAGGAAATATATTTCAGATATCATCAAAGATCTGAAATTGGACTCTATGAAACCTGTTTCATCTCCATTACCTAAAGGATTAGGCTTGTCTACTGACGTTGGTGATATACTTGAAGAACCTGAGATTTACAGGAAACTTATAGGCAACTTGTTGTATTTGAATATCACCAGGCCAAATTTGTCTTATGCTACTCAACACCTTAGTCAATTTTTGATTTGTCCAAAGAAACCTCACCTCCAAGCAGCAATGTATATGGTTAGATATTTGCATAGCACCATCAACAAAGGGTTATTCTATTCTTCATCCAGTGATCTCACATTGACTGCTTACGGTGATGCTGAATGGAGTTCTTGCCAGTTTAGCAGTAGATCCCTTAGTGCCTGTTGTGTTTTTCTTGGGACTCATTTAGTCTATTGGAAAACTAAGAAACAAAGAACTGTGAGTAAGTCCTCTGCAGAAGCAGAGTATAGGAGCATGTCCAGCACAACTTCTGAAGTAGTTTGGGTTGAAGGAGTTTTACAAGATTTGCAAGTTAATGTTAAGTTACCTATTTATATGTTTTGTGATAATATGGCTGCTGAACATATTTGTAACACCCTTGAATTTCAAAGGCGAAAAAGAAAGAAATAATAATAGTATTAATAGGACGATGGCGGAAACATCGTCTTCTGGGAATGTCACTAGTACAAGAATAGTGTTAAAATAACTAAGTGATAAAAACAAACATAAGTAAGTACTATAAGTAAATTAATTACTTCGATTAAAATCTAAATGAGAAAACTATCTCAAACTAAAGAGAAGTCTAGAACTAAAACCCCTAATAGATTATTTCTCGCATCTCAAACCGAGCCCAAAATCAAAGAAAATCCCCATCAACAAAACCTGCAAAATATACAACAAATATCCACAATCAGTGGGGAGTAACTAGCAGTTCTCCCAGAACAAAAGTAATCAAAGTATGATTCAGACATAGATTAATAAGAAAGGAAATAATTAAGTCAAGTTAACTACAATATGCATCCACTTCCATATAACTCACAAATAACGTAAATGAATAATAAATAGCAAGTGAGTTGGATAAAAATAAATAAATCATCTCAAGAGTACTTTTAGAAAAATAAAAGTATAGGTAAAACAAGTGACTGAGACAGAAACCGAACGCCAGTGAATAGCAATTCACTTCCTAAGGTTTGTCAGATCGCAATCTCCAGGTCAGTCTATGGGCTTATGTTCCCCACTGCATGTGTCTAAGAATGGCTAAACTCCCGATGCAGGGTAGAACACGCATAACTCCCTGACCTCTCGGACGACAACAATTAACCCAGGCTTACCCCTAGTTCGCAAACCAAGTGGTTGGCATGTTCTTCACCGGGGACTACATCTATCCCACCGGATGTTCTTATCTCCAAAAAAAATAAAATCATAATTCATAAATATCATCAAAGTATCATTCAGCTCAAAAATATTCGTCAAAAGGGATGCCACCCGGCCTTATACCCATAGTTCATCAAAAGTAATTTTTCAAAAATCTTCAAAGTAGTAACTTATAAATTTACAACAAATATCTCCAACCACAATACTTTAAACATCACTAAGCATCAACAATGATAGTGAAATAGTTTTTACAGCAACCACAATTCAATCAAAAATACACCACCAATTAACTCTAAATCATATTCATTAAAAGAGTAGTAACAATTAATCATTTTCTTTCATAAATCAAACATAAACATATGGTTACCCAATGATACATACTGCATACTACTGAAAATCAGCAACCCAGAAAATAATAAATTATGAATTATTTCTGATTTACAGGCCCTCAAATAATTTAAAAGTGTATCCTCAATTTCACAACAAAAACACCATAATATTTATTAAACTAATAAGTTCGAGCAGTAAAATCACACAAAATTATCATACGACCTTAATGGCTCTACTGACATGGTTTTATTTATAATTTTCGGACTCCAAAAGTATTTTTAACAGTTAATATACAGTTTACTTAACAAAGCCAATATAATAATTAAAAATATAGACAGACGCCCAAAAATTACCAAAAATTTACATCACATGTAAAAACTCACGTAAATACATAATATTCAAAGAAATAAATTTTTCGGCCTGTAGAAAAAAATTTCTTGATTTATATACTGACAGAAATGAAATTACAAAATCAGATATATCAATTAAATAAAACGGTAAACAGTAGGCAAAAATTATTCTAAGGCATGGAATACACTACGCATACAACACGATCTAAGAAAAATAATTTCAGCAATTTTAATATCCGTTTAATAATTATTATGCAATTTAGCCAAAAACGCACAAAACACCAATTAAATCAAACAAATACCAAAAATCATACGAAAATTATTTTTCTCTTTACAGTAATCACACAGCATACATAAAGTATATTCATGTCAAATTTCGTCAATAATTTCATTCAAAAAGTATTTTAAATAATTCCTAGCGTAATAATCTAATACCGAATAATACTCTAATCACTATGGTTCTAAGATAATAACTAGTTACCTGGAACGTCGGGAGGAGAGCTGAGTCTAAAGAGATAGTTAAGAGCTACGCATACAATCCAATTCCTCTTCTAACCCCAAGGCACAACGAACGAAAATTGAAGCAACCAGCCACTAGGCATTTTCTTCTTGAACGTTGAAAAATCTCATTTCACACTGCTCTGTTCCGACCATGATTCCCGGTGATCAAAAGCTCAGATTCTAAATCGCTCCGGTCAGAGTGTAGAACAAGATGTTATAACGTTCTCTCCACATTTGAAGATGATCCAACGGTTAGATCTCTGGCTAAGGTTATTTTCGTGAAGGTGTGACAGGAAAAATCGGGTTGAAACTTTCTATTCTTTTCATCTTCCTTTTCTCTCTTTCTTTTCTTGAAAACGGTGAGGGCTAAATGAGAATGATGCTGAACTTCTTTTAATAAAAATCAGAATTTTATGGCAAGGAAAAATGAAGGGTTTAGGAGAAATGATTAGGGGGGTTATGGGGGTTACAAACTACCAAGAGTCATCAATTAAAAGAAATGAAATAAAAGAGGAGAAACTTCTTCCTTCTCCCTCCCCATAGCCGGCTGTCCAAGCCCAAGTACACCAAGAAGATTTCGGCCCAAGTCATCAAAGGTCCATGCATCAAAAGTCTGTCACGCGATAAATCGATAAATTCCTAAATCGCGCCTAAACTTTGAAAATACTTAATAATGAAAATAACTCTAATAAATTATATTATAAATATAAATATAATAAACACATTAGCACGCCACATGCGATGCAACATTTCATCACCCAAGTCGGTCCAACAATGTTACAAAAATGCTACGCGACAAAACAGCATCCTAAACGCCTAAACAAATAACGAAATTAATATAACCTTTAAAATAAATAACTAACAACTTAAAATAAATATATATATAAATATATCACAACATATAAATATATATCCACATTTTCACAACACGTTCCAAATTAATGTAAATAATAAATTATTTATTTTTACGAAAAATATCATTTCAATGTAAACAATAATCACTCCCCCTTAAAAGAGTTTCGTCCTCGAAACTTCAAAACAACCAAGAGAAAAAGGAAAATACTCTAGATAAAGAACATTAAAAGAATAGAAATCGATGGATTTTAGTTAACTAAACAACTTTGCAGGTATAAAATTTGATAACTCAAATAATATATATTTTATATTGGAAGACCAAAAGAGTTACGTTGTATAGTAAAGAAGCACGGTAACAACAATCATTTTATAAAATGTGAAAGAACCAAAGACAAGTATTAGAAAGTTTAAGGTAAAAACTTTTGCACAATAAACTATAGGTAATTTTGTAAAAGAAGCGGGAATAAATAGTTACGTAAAATTATAAAAGAATAAATCCGACCATACATAAATATTCTTAGAAAAGAAACGAAGAAGAAAAAAAAGTTCGTAAATAGATAGCCAAACCAATTTAAATAGAGGTAACCACACGGGCTTATACTCCACTTAAAGAGATAAGAACACTTTAATAAAGAGTAGCTAGCTGCTTTATTAAAATAGCACTTACGAACACAAGTCATGACATATGTTATAAGAGCGTACGCCTCCCAAACATATATATGAAAATTAAAGTTCGCAAAAGAAATTGAAAAACTTTAAAATAAATTTTACAACGACGAAACACTAATAATAAATAGGCGATAAGTAATAAATTATAAACAACAATTATATAATTTGCTAAGTCGACACAAATGTGCATGGAACCACCCATTGCAACCTAGTATCAACAAAACAATATTTAAAAGCCAACTTATCAAATCGACATTAGAGTTTACTGGAATCACCCAATATAAACTTAATATCAACTCAAAAAGAAAATTAAATCAAAATAGATAAAATGTGTCAACTTATCAAATTCACATACAAGTCACAAGAATCACCCATTATGACTCAATATCAACTCAAACAAGTTAAAAATTTAGACTTATCAAATTGACATACAAGTCAAAGGAATCACCCATTATGACTTAATATCAACTCAAACAAGTTTAAAATTTAGACCGAGTATATAAATTTCATTTTCAAAGAATATAAAACAGATCAGTCAAAATCAGAGAATTAAATAAGAAGTAATGAAAACAACCAAAATTTTTGCTACGAAATGAGAAAGCACTAAATATTTACACAAGAAACAACAAATAGTAATTGCGATCCTTTCACGCATTTGAGTTTGAAAATAATAATGCTAATAAGAAAAGTAAGTAAAGTAAAAGTTGTTGAATGCTAACCTTTAAGACAAAATAGTTTGCGTCTACATTTCAATCTAACACCAAGACAACTCATTAAAGTACTTTCATTTTCAAAGACTACAAAACTTATTACCATAATTAAAATCTAAACAAGGATTAGCATGAAAAATAAAAATATTAAAAGGAAAATATTTATAAATATAAATGGTCAAAGACGGTAAGAGAAATTTGAAGACAATTGAAGTTAAACGTTTTTCAAAAGAGTATGTCAAAATATTAACAATAACAAAATTTAAAAGTCAGAAAATAACTCTAACATAAGTATAAAATTTATTAAGTTCAAAGATCTAAAATATAATTTGGAATATAAATTCAAATTAGAAAGTTTTGTAAATAATAAAACAGATACGTAGTACTCACATAATAAACAACACTTAATTGAAAAAGAACACAGAAAGTATATACTGTCTCACATAATAACATATACTATCAAGCAACTAACAAATAAAATAAAAGCAATGCAACACATAAGACTATATTAAAATAAAATTAAAGTTTATCTTTAAATTGCAAAACACAAAATAATTTAAACACACAACTAAACCGAGAAGGCGATAAATTACTTCGCTTTCGCTGCGCACTCTGATAAAAGAGGAAATAAATTCCATGTAAGAGGTCCTGCAAATAAGATTAGCAAACTTGGTAGACTAATTCCACCAATAATACAAATAACTATACATATAACATATGCTCTATAAGCATGAAAGCACACCACATTCCCATAAGGCTTCCATTTACTTACTCTACCCATAACACTCTCATTATAGTGAAACAACTAAACTTAATTCTAAACAAATTTTATATCCTATGGCTAACTAATAATTCTAAAGAATCATTAGCAACTCTTTTTCAGAGTTTAGGAGCATTTTGCTCTAATACCAACTGTAACACCCCAGAATTTCAAAGGCGGAAAAGAAAGAAATAATAATAGTATTAATAGGACGATGGCGGAAACATCGTCTTCTGGGAATGTCACTACTACAAGAATAGTGTTTAAATAACTAAGTGATAAAACAAACATAAGTAAGTACTATAAGTAAATTAATTACTTAGATTAAAATCTAAATGAGAAAACTATCTCAAACTAAAGAGAAGTCTAGAACTAAAACCCTAATAGATTATTTCTCGCATCTCAAACCGAGCCCAAAATCAAAGAAAATCCCCATCAACAAAACCTGCAAAATATACAACAAATATCCAGAATCAGTGGGGAGTAACTAGCAGTTCTCCCAGAACAAAAGCAATCAAGTACGATTCAGACATAGATAAATAAGAAAGGAAATAATTAAGTCAAGTTAACTACAATATGCATCCACTTCCATATAACTCACAAATAACTCAAATGAATAATAAATAGCAAGTGAGTTGGATAAAAATAAATAAATCATCTCAAGAGTACTTTTAGAAAAATAAAAGTATAGGTAAAACAAGTGACTGAGACAGAAATCGAACGCCAGTGAATCGCAATTCACTTCCTAAGGTTTGTCAGATCGCAATCTCCAGGTCAGTCTATGGGCTTACGTTCCCCACTGCCTGTGTCTAAGAATGGCCAAACTCCCGATGCAGGGTAGAACACGCAGAACTCCCTGACCTCTCGGACGACAACAATTAACCCAGGCTTATTCCTCGTTCGCAAACCAGGTGGTTGGCATGTTTTTCACCGGGGACTACATATATTCTAGCGGATGTTCTTATCTCAAAAAAA
This sequence comes from Beta lomatogona, assembly GCA_947646795.1. Taxonomy (NCBI): domain Eukaryota; kingdom Viridiplantae; phylum Streptophyta; class Magnoliopsida; order Caryophyllales; family Amaranthaceae; genus Beta; species Beta lomatogona. The sequence continues at coordinate 1,566,106 of CANSNZ010000403.1, forward strand.
ATAAAATCATAATTCATAAATATCATCAAAGTATCATTCAACTTAAAAATATTCGTCAAAAGGGATTCCACCCGGCCTTATACCCATAGTTCATCAAAAGTAATTTTTCAAAAATCTTCAAAGTAGTAACTTACAAATTTACAACAAATATCTCCAACCACAATACTTTAAACATCACTAAGCATCAACAATGATAGTGAAATATTTTTTACAGCAACCACAATTCAATCAAAAATACACCACCAATTAACTCTAAATCATATTCATTAAAAGAGTAGTAACAATTAATCATTTTCTTTCATAAATCAAACATAAACATATGGTTACCCAATGATACGTACTGCATACTACTGAAAATCAGCAACCCAGAATATAATAAATTATGAATTATTTCTGATTTACAAGCCCTCAAATAATTTAAAAGTGTATCCTCAATTTCACAACAAAAACACCATAATATTTATTAAACTAATAAGTTCGAGCAGTAAAATCACAAAAAAATTATCATACGACCCTAATGACTCTACAGACATGGTACAATTTTAATTTATAATTTTCGGAATCCAAAAGTATTTTTAACAGTTAATATACAGATTACTCAACAAAGCCAATATAATAATTAAAAATATAGATAGACGCCCAAATATTACCAAAAATTTACATAACATGTAAAAAATCTCGTAAATACATAATATTCAAAGAAATAAATTTTTGGGCCTTGGAAATAATTTGCATGATTTATATACTGACAGAAACAAAATTACAAAAGCAGATATATCAATTAAATAAAACAGTAAACAGTAGGAAAAAATTATTCTAAGGCATAGAATACATACTACGCATACAACATGATCAAAGAAAAATAATTTCAGCCATTTTACCATCCGTTTAATAATTATTATGCAATTTAGCCAAAAACGCACAAAACACCAATTAAATCAATCAAATACCAAAAATCATACGAAAATTATTTTTCTCTTTACAGTAATCACATAGCATGCATCAACAATATTCATGTCAAATTTCGTCAATAATTTCATTCAAAAAGTATTTTAAATAATTCCTAGCGTAATAATCTAATACCGAATAATACTCTAACCACTATGGTTCTAAGATAACTACTAGTTATCTGGAACGTCGGGAGGAGAGCTGAGTCTAAAGAGATAGTTAAGAGCTACGCATACAATCCAATTCCTCTTCTAACCCCAAGGCACAACGAACGAAAATTGAATCAACCAGCCACTAGGCATTTTCTTCTTGAACGTTCAAAAATCTCATTTCACACTGCTCTGTTCCGACCATGGTTCCCGGTGATCAAAAGCTCAGATTCTAAATCGCTCTGGTCAGAGTGTAGAAAAAGATGTTATAAACGTTCTGTCCAAATTTGAAGACGATCCAACGGTTAGATCTCTGGCTACGGTTATTTTTGTGAAGGTGTGATAGGAAAAACCGGATTGAAACTTTCTATTCTTTTCCTCTTCCTTTTCTCTCTTTCTTTTCTTGAAAACGGTGAGGGTTAAATGAGAATGATGCTGAACTTCTTTTAATAAAAATCAGAATTTTATGGCAAGGAAAAATGAAGGGTTTAGGAGAAATGATTAGGGGGGTTATTGGGGGTTACAAACTACCAAGAGTCATCAATTAAAAGAAATGAAATAAAAGAGGAGAAACTTCTTCCTTCTCCCTCCCCATAGCCGGCTGTCCAAGCCCAAGTACACCAAGAAGATTTCGGCCCAAGTCATCAAAGGTCCATGCATCAAAAGTCCGTCACGCGATAAATCGATAAATTCCTAAATCGCGCCTAAACTTTGAAAATACTTAATAATGAAAATAACTCTAATAAATTATATTATAAATATAAATATAATAAACACATTAGCACGCCACATGCGATGCAACATTTCATCACCCAAGTCGGTCCAACAACGTTACAAAAATGCTACGCGACAAAACAGCATCCTAAACGCCTAAACAAATAACGAAATTAATATAACCTTTAAAATAAATAACTAACAACTTAAAATAAATATATATATAAATATATCACAACATATAAATATATATACACATTTTCACAACACGTTCCAAATTAATGTAAATAATAAATTATTTATTTTTACGAAAAATATCATTTTAATGTAAACAAACACCAAAAAAATAAAGAGTGAAAATTACGGGGTGTTACAATCACTCCCCCTTAAAAGAGTTTCGTCCTCGAAACTTCAAAACAACCAAGAGACAAAAGAAAATACTCTAGATAAAGAACATTAATAGAATAGAAATCGATGGATTTTAGCTGGATTCTTAAAGACTGCTCATGTTCAGAGTTCATTGCAGTTAGCTGATTTGCTCACAAAGCCTCTCACAGGGCCTCAGCATCTTCATTTACTTTCAAGCTTGGTCTTGTTGATCTGCCATCAAGTCCAGCTTGAAGGGTGGGGGTATGAAGATCATTTTACATAAATAAGTTGTTGAGTTGTAATAAGTGGGTTTGTTGCTTCTGTTGTAACAACTTCTCACATAAATTGTTTTTTTTTTCTCTCTCCTGTGAAAAACAACAAATACATTTCTATTTTCATCTAATGAGAAACTCTATGGTTTTCTTTCATTTCTCTCTCTAAACCTCAAGTTAGATTTGCTTGATTCACATAAACAATTATTCAGATGGTTAGTATTAAGGCCTAAACTTGCATTACTTTCGTTTGGAAGCAATTAACATAAACAATACTGCTATATCGTTAGCCGATCAACTTATGTGATGTGGGCCCTTGTGAGCTACTACTTATATATATATTCTTACTTTTATTATTATTTACCAAAATACTTCCTCTACTCCAAAAAAAGAATGCAGCATTTACATTATTATTAGAGTCAAGCTTTACAAACTTTGACCACATGTTCCCACCATTATAATTTTTTTAGGGGAGTTCCCACCATTATATAAATAATTAGAAAGTCATGTATTTATGTCTTGTGAAGGTTCAAAATATGTTTTTTTTTAAATTTTATTGACACATAATTAAAGATTTCTATGGTCAAAGTAGTACATTGGAGACTGTTAAAATTCAAGTATCGCATTTTTTTTTAGAGAGAATAAACTATATTTGAAAACTAGTGGTGTATAATAAAGGGAAAATAATAGTGAAACTTCATTTTGAAGTACTCAACGGATGTCCGCATTCCAAATGAAATATCACAAGGGAAAATGAGTTATATTCTTTCCCACTTTTTGTACTTTTATATATGTCATTTAATATTCAAATAAATTTCTTATTTTAAAAAATAAATAAATAAATATATAAGAGAAAAAATAATTAAGATTTAAGATCAACCAATAATTATGATCGAGTGGCACAAATAATAATATAAATAAGTCGAACAGAACATTTATTCATGGAAACTACTAACAATATGGAGTGCTATATGAAAGAATAAGCCACAAAAGTCAAGCGGATGCACCTGGTAAGGCTAGGTGACGGGCATAAGGTGATAATATACGATGTCTGAATTCCCGGACAACTAAAGGTAGATGTGGCATCATCAAGCGAATGACTGTACGCCCGTTTGCAAGCCTTCTTGAAGATAAGTGACCCAAGTGAGAAGCTATCACGTTTACAATCGTCGAAGTCGAACAACAAGACTCGTTTGTATGAAATACGTTACACGGGTTATTACAAACCAATTATGCTTTGATTCTTGTCCATCACCTTGAGTTCATCGGGGCAACCTCCATGAATTGAAGACACAGCCAGTCACGGCGCAACTACTCCCGCTTCCGTTTTGTGGAGCCACCGCTACAGGGAGGTTATAACCATCGACAACGCTAGTGTCATAGAAGTCGGGCACGCTTCCGAAATTACCCGTGCTTAAATCAATCGAAGTCATGGGATGCTGATAAGATGCACCCATACAGTCCATCTTTCCCGAGCTACAATCACTAGTCTTGCAGGAAATTTCTTTTGTCAAGCTGTCAGCTGTGCAAAATGTCCGCCCCCAAAGCCGACCCGCCCATCATGTTTGTATGTGTTGGTGCAAAATCAGTTAGTTGACTTTTCAAACAAGTCAATGCACACCCAGTAGTTTGGTACTGAATGTCTCGGGAGACTTAGCCCCAGGAGGTTACCGGTTTTAATTAGATAAAACCTTGCTAACGTACTTTGTTGCAATTTAATTTAGGATTAAACCACAAAGACTAATGAATAAGGTGATCATCAACTTAACAATCCAAGAATAATTCCAATATTAAATCCATAACCTTTATTTGTTGAACCAAGTCAACAACCAACCAACCTTTCATAGGTTAAATAACCAACTTACTGTGGATCTTTGTAAGCTGCTTCTAGCAGGAACATTATTTGCACCTTATCATTCTCCTAGAATTCTTTAGGCACTACTTTTTTGTTGTAGGCCCTGGCAACTTTTTCTTTTTGAATTTTCATTTTGACTAGGGCTTCTTCCTTAGCTTCTAGAGCATCCATAATTTCGATATTCATCGCCTGTGAATAGTCATCTCCTGATAATGCCATTTGTTGGGCTACCCTTGATGATCTTACATTCACTTCAGCCGGGATCACTGGAGTATGCCCATAAACTAAGTTAAAAGGCGTAATGCCTGTTGCTTCCCTTTTAGAGGTTTTGTAGGCCCATAGGGCATATAGCAACAATTCAACCCATTTTCTTGGGTTATTGTCTATGAGTTTTGAGATCCCTTTTACTATGATCTTATTGGTAGCTTCAGCTTGACCATTTGCCTGAGCATAATAGGGCATTGAATGCAAGTTAGTAATCCCAAACTGGTTAAGATATTCCAGTAGATCAGGATTTCTAAAAACCGTGGCTTGATCAAAGTGAAATTCCAAACCTTGTAAAGATATTTTCTTCCAAGAAATTTATGACAACCTGGGTATTGAGCCTGTTGAAAGCCTGGGCGTCCACCCATTTGGTGAAGTAATCAGTTACCACTAGGATATATGAGTGCTTCTTAGAGGATGCGGGATTGATTTCCCCTTTGGCTCCACTTGCCCATCCTACGAAGGGCCAAGGTTTAATAATGTACTTAAGTTCGGAAGGCTGGTGCCCTGGTGATAGGCACAAACTTTTGACATCTTTTGCAACCTTTAGCATAGTCTATGCAATCCTTTCTTATAGTAGGCCAATAGAAGCCATGTTCGTGCAACAACCATCTCATTTTTAGGCCATTTTGATGAGCACCACATAACCCTTGGTGAATTTCTTCTATGAGGGTCAAAGCCTCTCCAGCATCTACACATTTCAGTAGTCCTTCAGGATCCTTTCTATGTAATTCACCGAATGGCATGCAACTAGTTCTTTGCCATTTTGACTCTATTTGGCACTTTTGTCCTAGTTGGGTCCTGGAGATAATTAATAATTTCGTTTCTCCAATCCCTTTCCTCCCTTAATATTGAAATTATATAGATTTCCAATATATCCTCTGATTATTTTTGATCAAGTTCAATGAGTGGTTCTAGGATTTTCTCTTGGAGAATGATATCTTCATTTTCTGAAGGTATCTCTTCTCTAGCAAAAGCTATTTGGGACAGCTGGTCTGCTACCTTGTTTTCTTCTCTAGGAACGTATATGAAGGTGATTTCCTTAAATTGTTTAGACAACTTTTGTACTTTCTTACCATATTCCATAGATACTAGCAATATACTTTTGAATTCCTCAATTATTAGATAAACGACTAATTGAGAATCTCCATATACCTTTGCTTTCTTAGTTCCCAATTCTAGAAACATGTTTAGTCCAATTAATAAAGCTTCATATTCAGCTCTATTGTTGGTGCATGGACCCTTTAGGGCTACTGGTAGTTTAGTTGGAATCCCATCAGGAGATAAAATATATATTCCATCTCCGGTCGTTTCTCTGGTGTTGGATCCATCAAAGAACAAAACCCATGGAAGGATATCTTCATTAATGAAGCCTGAGTCACAACACGAATGAGTTGCTAAGAAGTCAGCTAAATCTTGACCTTTTACTTGCCTTTTGTGGCACATATGTTAGGTCGAGCGTAGTAAATGTAAACTCCATTTACTTAGCCTTCCTTTTATAAAAGGTTGGCATATCATATACTTTATGACATCTGTTGGAGATATTACTTCCACTGTAAAGGCCATGAAATAGTGTATAAGTTTGATTGATGCATCATACAAGCACAAACACCATTTTTCTGCCATGGTATACCTTTTCTCAGTGTCATGCAGGATTTTACTTAAATAGAATATGGCATGCTCATGTCCCTTCTCATTTTCTTGAGTAAGGAGACTACCAATGGAATCTTCACCAGCGGACGGATATAACCTTAATGGCTTCCCCATTCGCCTTGGAGGTATCAATACGGGAGGGCTTGCCAAATCTTGTTTGATTTGATCAAAGGCCATTTGATGCTCCTCGTTCCATTTAAATTCTGATTTGTGTTTTAATCTTAGCAAAGGCGAAAACTTTTTAGTTTTTCCTGCTAAGTTGGCCATGAATCTTCTAACATAATTAACCTGCCCAAGGAATCTTTGCAATTCCTTCTTATTAGAGGGTGGCTTAGCGGCCAACAACGCTTTTGCCTTGTTCTGGTCAATTTCCATTCCATTTTTATGAATAAGGAACCCTTAGAAGTTACTAGCTTTACCTCCAAATGCACATTTGAGTGGATTCATTTTTAGGTGGTATTCTCTCATTATAGTGAATGACTTAATCAAATGTTCTTTATGTTTTGAAAAATCATTTGACTTTACCAGGATGTCATCCACATATACCTCCATGATTTTACCAATCATGTCCTTAAAAATAGCATCCATTGCTCGTTGGTATGTGGCCCCAGCATTTTTCAATCCAAATAGCATGGCTACATATTCAAACAAGCCTAATGATTTTGGACATCTGAAGGCTGTTTTATTACAGTCTTCATGTGCAATCCTTAACTGGTGATTACCTGCATACCCATCCATGGAAGATATGTATTCATATCTTGACGCTGCATCTATTAGGAGATCAGCCACTAACATAGGGTATTGATCTTTAGGAGTAGCTTTGTTTAAATCCCTGAAATCAATGCAGATTTGTATCTTGCCATTTTTCTTAACTACTGGAACTATATTGGAGATCCAGTCAGCATATTGGCAAAGCCTTAAGAACTTTGCCTTGAAGAGTTTGTTTATTTCCTCTTGTATAGGCTCTGTTAGTTCGGGCGCCAATCTTCTAGGAATTTGGGCCTGAGCTTGAATCCTTCTTTGATAGGTAGTTTATGATCTACTATTTTCCTATCAATTCCGGGCATTTCATGATGTTCCCGAGCAAAACAGTCCTTAAATTCTTTTAGAATTTTTTATGATTTCTGTTTTTCTTGGTTAGTGAGGAGCTTACTTATGTAAGTTACTCGTGGATTTTTATTATCCCCTAAATATATTTCCTCTAGTGGATCATGAATCTCTTGTTTAATATCCTCACTTTTAGCCCATACTTTCTCATCTTCCTCCTCTAAGGATTCAGTTTCGTGTAAAGTTGAGCAACATGCATTAGAGTTTATAAGAAAATCCTCTTGGTATTTTCTAAAAACTATGTCTTTCATTACTTGATCAACAATAGGGGTAAACCCATTACAGCATTCTTCCTGGTCTATAAATATAATAAACTTTTATAAGGAAAATACATCCTAAACTCTATAAACTAATGAGAGCTAAGGGTTGATCATAGTCTGGCGCCTGTTGAATATATTCACATTTTTATTGAATGTCTTAAACTTCTGGGGCGTCATTAACTTCTTCAATGAGCATTGCACCTGAGTTTTCTACTTCTTGGTGAGTTTGTGACTCGAGTTGTAGAGCAACCTCAATTTTGATGGTAGGAACTGACTTTAGAGAGTCCCTAACAAAGACAGAATTAGGAGATGTAATTAGACAAACTTCCTCATCTGCTTGAACCATCTCATAAGTGTCACCATTCCACAAAATTAAAACTTGGTGGAGTGATGATGGAATAGCATAATTATGATGCAACCAATCTCTTCCTAGTATGGCATTATAGTGAGTACCATTTTCGACTATGAAGAAACCGGTATAAGTGGTTTTAGTTCCTACTCTTATCTGTAAGATAGCCATTCCTTCCACTTTTTTCGATGAACCCGGAAAAACCGGTTATGTTGATTTGTATGTTATGCAAATCTTTTCTCGTTTTTCCTAGTTTTCTGAATACAGAGAGTGGCATAATATTGACAGTAGCTCCTGTGTCTACCAATACTTTGCCTAATCGGACTCCCTCGAAGTCAACATTTAGGAATAAGGCTTTAGTGTGCTTATTATTGACATCAACTGACCTAAAAATTTTATCTATGATTAATTCCTCTAGGTTAGCTTTTAGAGATGTTTTGTTAGGCACTTTTTTATGAGGTGCATTCAAATAAGATGATAAGCTTCGAGAAGAAGTAATTTTAAAATTACCTGCCCTTTCTTCCTTTTAAACTTCATCTGCCCATGACGTGGTATTGGTGCGGAATTTTAGTTGGTCTTTTGTTTGCTTGAACTCTGTTGGTAGCATGACCACATTGCACCTTGCGCGTCTTGCTCCTCTCCCATTTTCGTTTGAGGCTCGTTCATCGGTGGCTCTCCATCCGAATTAAGTCACTATCGAAACCAATAAGTCCAAATCCTCGGATCCAAACTCCGAATCATAGTCCTCAATAAAGCCATTTCCAAGCTTATCTTTCATAAGAGAGTCGGCTTCCCCGAGATTTGTTGGTCACCACTCTTTGTAGGTCGTAAATCATATTGTTCCTTTTCCAAAGGCAAAAACTTAGTTATTCTAGCTTGTCACACCTTCTCATCAATTATGATGTTTGCTATAAAGGATTCTTGCACATTTTGAGTGCTGATTTGAGCCCTCGCTGCAGCATCTTTCATACTCAACTCCTTCATCTTTATTGTCCTACTTTTAGGAAAGTTTTGGACGTCTGATGATGGCCATGGCTTAACTGTTGATTTGATCTTTGGCTTCACTTTGGGTCCCCATGGGAAGTTACCCTTATTTTAAGAATTTTACGTACAGGAGTTCGACTTGGCTCTATTTCCTTCCCCTTTAAGAGGAGGGCCGAATCGGGCCATCCTGTTTCCTTGGTCCTTGACTTCTAGACCCTTTTTGGAATGGACGCTGGTATGCAGTCACATAGGTAGGATCATTTGGGATGATCAGAGTTCTAACCATTTCGAAGGTTAGCTTATCTGCACATGGTGAACACATACCATTTCTTAGGGCCTTCAATCCTTCAATTGCCCTAGTCTGCAATGGAAATTTCTGAGCAGCCTCTTTGTAGGTTTTAGCTCTTTCCTCAAGCATCATCGGGCTTTGAGCTTGGTTGGAATTAACAGGCATCTTAGCTTTGGCTAAGTTGGCCTTGTAGGCTTCTAGCTCCATGTCATGATGTTCCATTTCTGAGACAACTAGTCTTTTGAGACTTAACTGCCTAGTTAGGATCCCTCTGAAAACTTGGCATTGATATGTGGTATGCGATCCATTCATATGCCATCTGCACATATCCTCCAATCCCTCTTCATTGGCTATCTTTGGCATAACCAAGATTCCTTCGTCAAGCAATCTGTTGAAGAGTTGGTTACCTATTTCGGTAGCTTGAGATGCCTGCAAAGTAACAGTAAAAACATTATTAGTCTCTACCATACCACAGAATAGTTCAAATGGTTCTTCCATCCCAACTATATTAACATCTTCTTCATCAGGAAACATGATATTTTTCTTATCAATTTCATCTTGGATTTTATTTCTAAAAACAATGCATTCAGGTGTGTCATGAGTTACTGTATCATGCCATTTACAGTATTTTTTACCCTTAACTTCCTCAGCAGTTCTTACTTTATGCCTTCCTATCAGTTTTATCTTTTTGTTAGATAATAAACAGTCGAAAATAACATTAGATTTCTTAGCATCAAAAGTATATTTCCTCTTTTGTTCAAACTTCATATCTTTTGGCGTCATAAATTCTTTCTACTCTAGAGGAGCACATTTATAAGGTACTCCTTGAATAATTTCTGCCACGTCCACTTCCTGTGCAGTTTCAAAGTGGAAGGGCTCGTCATTATGAGCAAAGAAGTTAGGGTGTCTTGCTGCACTTTCAGCCTGTAGGTTCCTTTCATACCTCACAGCCAATTCTGCTAATTCAACAAAATCGCCAAAAGCATGACAATCGAACCTTTTTCGAAACTGAATTAACATTCCCTCTTGAGCCATTTGTACAAATTCTCTTTCAGGGATGCTAACATGACACCTGATCTTGGCCATTTTGAATCTAGATAGGTAGTCCTCTATAGACTCTCCTAACTTTTGTTGGATTCTAGCCAGATCACTCAAAGTCACTCCGGGCTCAGTGCGTGCAAAATAATTTGTAAATTGCACTTGCATGTCTTGCCATGAGTGCATGGAATTTGGCGGTAAATTAGTGTACCACAAAAAAGCAGTCTCAGAAAGAGACATGAAGAACATTCTAAGTTTTAAGAAACCATTGTCAGCTGCCTCCCTGCATTGACAATTGAACATAACTAAATGCTCCTCGGCAGAAACTCTATCGTTGCCTGAAAACAAGGTAAAGTCAGGTATCTTAAACATTCTAGGAAATGGATTGGCTCTATCAATCCATTCAGGGTAAGGTTTTTGACCTATTTACCTCTGGTTTTTCCTAGAAGTATCCCCTACTAGTCTTTGGACTAGCGCCTCAACTTGTGCTGCTAATTGATCCTGATGCGTTCGTGTTCCTGGATATCCCATGTTCCCGTTTCCCATGTTTTCTGTGTGATCATATACATGATTAGGGTTATGATTGAAAGGTTGATTTTGATAACCTCCCATAGGGATCTCCTGGTGTTGCATAAAAGCGGGATTGGCTGCTCCATGCGCCATTTGCAGTGGAAATGTATGTCTATTTGTGGGCATCCTATGTTGATAAGCGCCAGTTGCTTGGGCAAATGGAGCTTGGGGTTGATTATACCCTGGGATATTCCCATGATGAGACGTACTAGCCATAGTTGGTTAGCTATGAGGCATGTAAACATAGGGTAAAGAAGGACTCACAACCACATTTGGCTGGTTGAAAGGCGCATATGCATGCGGTATACTATTGTTATTTGTAACAAAAGCATCTTGCCTCTGTCCTCCTTGTGATTGTCCAAATTGATTTGTATTGTCACCAACTTATCCACCACCCATGGAAAACGAAGGTTGGTGATGTCCTGACACCTGGTGCCAGCCTGGCTCCACGCCCACTGCCATTTCACCACTTCTCCTAACGTTCCCATGATTACCCTCTCCATGACTCAAGGGTATGGCCCTTGTTTGGTGTGTATGAGAGGAAGTTTATGGATCGCCTGAAATAAGTGTATTTCTAATTTTAGGGTGGGAGAAATGTACCCTCGGAGGGTAACCTAGTGGAGGAACGTATGGCTTTATACCAGAATTTCATCTTGCTCTATTCAATGGGACCTCTTCTAAGGCCTTAAATAGTTTCTCATTTAACTAATAGTGTTTTTCGACTAGTGGTTCTAGACGAGTAACTACTTCAGTGGCAAGAGACGTCGACATTGCCGTGAAAGTTGCACTTATAGTATCATTGATATCTACAGGTATCCTGTCGATCTGCCTAGAGTTGATTTCTCTATTCTCTTCACTTATACTTTGGAGGATGTCTGTGAGGACCCTGGTAGACTCATGGGCTAGAGTCCTATAATTGGAGTCAAATTGTTGTCTCTGACTTTCTCTGGCTTCTAACAGTAAATTCTTTACTATTTCTGTGAACTTTCCATACATTTGTTGTATAAGTCCACGACCAGTATTACTTGGAGATGAGCCTTCCCTTTGTGGGGTCTCTCCATTTGACTCTTCATGAGTATGGTGAATTGGTTCACCATTGTTACCCTACGCCCTATTTTCTGGAGGGGTTGAATAACTTATTTCCATGTTTTGGAAACTTGTTTCCTCCTGAGCAACTTCCTTATTCTTTTTAGAACGTGTATCCGACATTTTCGTAAAAGCAACCGTTTTTAATTTACAGTTGGTTTTTCGAAAGTATGAAGAAGAAAGTTCATAGTTTGTTTATGAATCTTCTTCTCCCACTGTGGCCGCCAAAAAACTTGTTGGTGCAAAATCAGTTAGTTGACTTTGCAAATAAGTCAATACACACCCAGTACTGAATGTCTCGGGAGACTTTGCCCCTGGGGGTTACCAGTTTTAATTAGATAAAACCTTGCTAACGTACTTTGTTGCAATTTAATTTAGGATTAAACCACAACGCCTAATGAATTCTGTCGAAATGCAATAGATAGAGAAAACAATAACTAATCTATTAATTAAAGCACAACATTCCCATACATGCCACAAACTTTAAGAAAATTTTTTACAACACATAGGGGGATAAGCCCGGCTGGACAACTAAAGGGAAGACACGAAGGTTGTTACCTCCATGGTTCTTTGCTTCAATCGGAGAATTACATAACCCGTCGCTAGAACATGTTCTACGTCTAAGGAACTAAACTATAACCCCAGAAGGGGGTTGGCTAGGCTAGAGCTAGGCTACGCTAAGAAAAGAGTAATTGCAAGTTGTTTTGTGTGTTGTTGTTCTTTGTTTGATGATTGCTCCTCTATTTATAGAGCAACATGCTGTATAACTTTCGTGTTACTTGGAGGGAAAACATTTGAATCATCTTTAAATCAAATATTAACCATTCTTCTGGCGCTAAATAACCGTAGCTCTGCACGTTCTTCCTTATGTGGATCCGTCTAATAACTGCTTTTTAACCGCTTGCATGTTCGTTGTTCTTGACTCTCGTCTCCTGGTGGTCTTGATGATTTCCTCATATTGACTTTGACTTGTATTGGGCTTTATACCCCTGTTACCAAAATACATAAATCTAATGCACAAAAGTTAACAAGTGATAGACCATTTATGCATTACGCGGGATCATAAACTAATTTACTGTTTCAGAGGAGTACCTGGATAGAGCTAAATCTGCAAGATAAGAGTGAGGAGAGATATAAGTGAAGCATACATGGCCATATGGTAGCTTCAGATTAATATTGACATTAATTTAGAAACGATGATGGAGGAGAGGGGAGGATCTACACTTCCAAATAGTGTTTACAAGTGTAGTCGTTTGACAGCTTTGAACCAAGTCATATTGTTCAGAGCGAGGAAGTTTCCAAATTGTTTTCCACCTCTTTTTGAGAGTGATAGCTTAGTCAACATTTAATATGATCTTTTTGACAAAGTAACGAAATATACGGCCTATGGGCCTATGGCTCTGAATTTTGGTGTCCTTTGTCGCTTGCGATCGCACGAAGCGTCGTCCTCGTTATTATATGCGATTAAGATAAGCATAAATTTGTGAATAACATTTATATGTTCTAAAAAATATCAAAAATTATGTCGTTAATGACACGAATACCATTATTAGATGTTGACTCAACCTGCCAATTTTCTCTCTGATTGTTGAATGACTTATTCACAAAACTTAGTTCCTACATCCTATAGACTTAGGGGTGTGCACGGTCTAGGACCAGACCCAACTGGATCGAAACTGGCTGGATCGATGGACCGAAACCGACTGGATCGGTACGGTTTTTAGTCCTGTTGAACCGGAATCTATATCTAAAAAAAAATCTTTTTATTTGATTGAAATATATTTATAAATTAGATATATTAAAATATAATAATTTTAATAATAATAATCCTAGAGGTAAAAAATAGTTGGTTTTTAACTTTCTAACTTTCTACCTTCTTAACTTTTTTTAACATATAAACTTTTTCTTTTACTAAAATAACAGAAATTCCGGTCCAACAGAACAGGTTCGGAAACCCGAATTGGGATTTTGTTTGGACCGAATCCGGTGTGGTCCAAATTCTGGTACGGTTCGGTCCAAATTCTGATACGACCTTGGTCTTTACGCAACCCTACCTATACTCAATAGCAGACCTACCCTTGGTCCCACTTGGTCAGTGACCGACAATTAATTTGCGAGAAAAAAATTTAAACTCACAACACATGTGGTTTCCTTCCCTTCTTGAATGACTGACAAACGAGCCCACTACCCAGAACCCTAACTTTTTCTTTATCTCTCTCGTTGAGTTGAGTCGCCACATCTCACGACGGACACGACCCACAAGCCAGTCGCCAGAAGCCACTATGTCGCCTTCGGCATTTGTTGATAGTAGTTGCGGACTTGGGATTGTCGTTTGTCGAGGTCGAACAAAAACACGAACCCTAAGTCTTCAATTTCTTTCCAGGCACGGCATTCACTAATAGCAGCTGAGGACTCCTCCTCGACAACGCCGCGACAGTCGCGCTCGTCGCGCCTCCAATTTCTCTCCAGCCTCTAGCCTCTAGGTTACTAGGTATTTTTCGTGAATTTTCTTTCATTTAAAGGTTTTTGTTGGATCCGGGGCCAAATCTAAAAAATGGGCTCTGGTAGGACAAGTCTATAAAGAAACTTATTAGATTGTTTCTTTTCCCAAATCCCATTCAGTATAAACAAATAGAAATTTTGGTGTATCCTTGTCTTTTTAGGTTTTATAGCAGTAGTAGTGCATCCTACTACACAAATTCAGTTCCATAATCTTTAACTAAATCAATAATTAAAATAATGATTCAGAAACCCAATTAACAAATCGTCAAAGTGCTCAAATCCAATTCAGAAACCCAATTAAAATACTAATTAAGAGTGAAAATTCATAAATGCAAAATAAAAAATTAGCTATTAGCATAATTAACACAAATACAAAAAAAAAGAAGAAGAATTCCATAAAAGAATTACAAATTCCAACAAGATATTAAAAGCCTCATCCTCTCTTGCAGTCCTCAAGTATCTCTAGTAAGAAGAATTAAGTCGAGAGTCTGACAACAAACCTATTTTTCATAACATGAAAGAACACAATACTTACAACTATATTGGTATGCGATAGATTCCTCAAAAGCTTCACTTCCTCCTCCAACTCCCGTACGTGCGCCTACTCTCATTTCAACACAAACATATCAAATTAAAAAAAATGAACACATTATTTATAAGGATAGTTGGAGTACAGTAGGAGATGAAGTTGTGGCTGCTGTACTTGATTGCTTGAAAAGTGGTAAAATTCTTAAGGAAATAAACAACACAATAATAACCTTGATTCCTAAAACAGCCTGCCCTAAGAATGTTACTGAGTTTAGGCATATCTCATGTTGTAACACTTTGTACAAATGTGTTACTAAGGTGTTGTGTGGAAGGCTTAGACAGGTATTGCCTGATATTATCTTGGAAAACCAGGGAGGTTTTGTACATGGGAGGTTCATTGTACATAACATTATGGTTGTGCAGGATATGGTGAAACATTATGGGAGGAAAAAGGTGCAACCTAGTTGTATGTTGAAGATTGATCGGCAAAAGGCCTATGATATAGTCAATTGTGCTCTTTTACATAAAATGTTGAATCATTTGGGATTTCCTCCTAGATTCATATCATGTAGTTGTAGAATGTTTGAGAGATTGGGGATACTATGTGCACATGCTTTCAAGGTCCTTGATGTCAGGAACATTAAATTGATTCCCGAGAAATATTTTTTGACACGCTGGACAAGAGAAGCTAGGAGTGGAGTCGTGTAAGATAGATGTGGGAGGACTGTTCTTGCGGACTTTTAGTTGGAAGCTACTCGTAGATATAGAGCTTTATGTAGGAAATATTTAAAAGTTGCTTGTCAAGCATATAACTTTTTAGAAGTATCGTCAATGGTTGATAATGGCTTGGATAATATTATTGTTGAGGTTAACAAGAAATTGTCAAGCATGAAAGCAGAGCAAAGCAATCAAGTTACTTCCATTGTTCCTGATATGAATGTACAAGTTCAGCCAAGTGGTGTAGAAGACTACATTTCTAGCAAGGCTACTTTGAAGAAAAAAGAATCGAAAAAGGCTGGAAAAAGGAGAAAAAGTTGGACTGAGAAATTTCATGATAAGAATGTCAAAACTCAACCATCTAAAACAAGTGAGCCCAAGCGCAGCAAGAAGAATGCACCATCACGTGAACAAAGTAAAGAAAATCAACCACCACAGGTATAGTAAATAAATGTTCAAAACATGTTGTTTTATGATACTCTACATTACCAACTCTTTTTTTTGGTGCCTCACAGCAAGTTGAAAAGCAGGATGCAGGAAAATATGGCATGGAACTTAGCACATACTATCAACATCCTCAAGCCTCTGGGAATAGCTTCAGTCAATTGCTCTTGGTAGAAATTACCAACTTGAAAATATTTTTAATGAATAAAATAGACCTCTTTAATTGTTTATGTTACTACCCAATTATTTTTTTTATAAAGGGCGAATGTACTCCATCTGCAAGTGAAGAGCAACGTAGTTCTTACGTGTGGAAAGAAAGCCAAAGTCAAAGTCAAGTATGCGATTTTATAGCTATATATATGATAGTATTGTAATAAGGATAATTATATTAGCTGTGTCAATTCTTATACGTGGGCAATAAGGATTTGTTCAATCCACATAATTAATATGAAAATACTTTGAACGATGCATCAAATATGAATTGGCTAGGTAAATGTTATTACTTGTATAGATTTGATAACATATATATGACTGTGTGGTGGAGGTAGGTATGTAGGTTATTTCCTACTTGGTTCTAGATGTTCAGTTGAAGCGACATGTATGCAACTCATAAAGTTGGTTGGTTCCTGGTCCTGGCAGCTAGTATTCATAGTTTTGGGCAGCTAATTGTGTTTTTAGATTACTTATGTGTTAGAATTGTTACTTTACTTAATTGTGAGTTTGTGTTAGAGTTAATTGGTAATTATCTTGCTTCATTTACCTATTTTATAGAAGGCTGCTACCAATTCACAAGAACCCTTTAACACATATGCACTATAGCATCTGTGAGCTGATTTGAGGTTAATATATTTTCCAATAGTAATTTGTACATTCCATTGTGTTCGAATTAAAGGCTAAAAGTCTCCTCTTAATTATTTTTTTGAAAAAAACTTGCCTATGTAGGAGTTGAACCTATACCATTGCATCACTAGTGGAAAAAAACAAAAGGGCTGCGGTTAAAACAGCCCTAAGGGCTGCGTTTTTGGCCAGCAGCCCTTTCTATAGCAGCCCTTCACTAAAAGTGAAGGGCTGCGTTTTTAAACCGCAGCCCTTCTTTGTACAAAGGGCTACGGTTTTAACACAAAACTGCAGCCCTTTCGACCCAAAAAAATAAAAAAAAATTTTATTTTTTTTTACATTTTTTTACTCTTAAATTTATCAAGAAATTTACAACAAGAACAGTCGAAATTTATGAACGAAAATGAAAAAGAAGAACGAAAATGAAAAAAAAGAACGAAAATGAAAAAAAAATAACGAAAATGAAAAAAAGGAACGAAAATGAAAAAAAAGAACGAAAATGAAAAAATGAACGAAAATGAAAAAATCTTTTAGAAAATGAAAAAAAGGGAATGAAAATGAAAAAAACGACGACCGAGGACGAACGGAGCGGGGCGGCAAGGCGGCGCGGATCACGTCCCGTAAAAGGCGCGGAGTTCGAACCCTCGTTGTGAGAAGGACGAACGAACAACGAACGAGGAGGACGAACGACGAACAAGGAGGACGAACGAGGAAGACGGACGGCGATTATTGTTGTTGCGTGGTGTTGTTGCCGCCGGAGGGTGAAAGAGAATGAGGAGATTATTGTTGTCGTGTTGTTGTGGACGTGAGAGAGGAGGAGGAGTAAGGAGGAGGCTGAGAGAGAAGGAGGAGAAGGGAGGAGGGTGAGAGAGAAGGAGGATATGGACGTGAGAGGAGAGAGAGAATAAGGGAGAGGAAATTGCATTGTGGGAACCCTAGCTAGCCCGCTTAACATTTGAAGCCCGCGAATTCATTTCAATTTTTTTAAAAAAAAAAAAGGCCCAAAGTGTTTAAAAACGCAGCCCTTTCTTACTTATAGGTTGCTGCGGTTTTTAAAAACCGCAGCCCTTCACTAAAAGGGCTTCGTAAATGAAGGGCTGCGTTTTTCAAAAAACGCAGCCCTTGCAGCGTAGCCCTTGCGTTTTTTTCCACTAGTGCATGTTGCCACGCAATGCTCTCCCATATTGAGGTAATAGGCATATATCCTAAGTAAAGTAAGTAAACAAGATACCCGGACTCGATACAAGACAAGCGAGTTGAAAATACTAAGCATCGGCGGGAACGCAAGCGAGAGAACATAAGAGCGAATGGGGCGGAGAGAGATGAAGACGAAACTGATACTTGTTGTCCTTCTTCATAAGCCAACTGATGCTTCATAAACTTGGGTAGCATATAGGTGCAAATTGGGAAAAAAGAGGAGGAATTAAATGGAAGTCAAGGGTTGAGGTTTTTAGGGTGAAAAAGCGTCTTAAGTCTTGGGAAAAAAAATCTTATTTTCAAACCTATCATAGCTCGAGACAGAAAGCAAAGAAACGTGAGCTTTCAATTACATGTTACCCAGGCCACAATCACTCAAGGCTCGTACTTTGTTCTTGAAACAGAACATAAGAAATTATTCACAATCGAATTCACTTGCATATGATCCAAGATTGGAGTCAAACAACAGTACTGTGAAAAATGCAAAAGACTTAGGCAACATTACACTGCCTACAATTTTCATATAACCCAAGCAAGAATTTGGATGTGAACAAAAATGCAAACAACCGATAATATGAAGAGTGAATTTCTTGTGATTGCAATTTCAATAGAACATGAGTCATCACTTGTTTGAACATCCTACTTTCCCAATAAGAATACTTCAATAAAATTCTCCTTTGGTCAATCTAGTGAATTTACGCCAATATATGGCATTTGACTTGGTTGTTTTTTGTATCACAACTTCAATTGTCATATTCAGCTGCATTTTTAACTTACATTTACCTGAACTAATTTTCTCAAAATAGGTCATGCATTTATATATTCAGCTAAAGTCCCCAACACTAGTTCTGAGTTCTTAACATAACAAACACGCTGAACCTATCTAGTTTACAACTAAATTCATAATTTCTTTCATATAAAATCTTTGTAAGATGTCCCATATGCAATATGCAAAAAAATCGTCCTCTCACATCTAAAAAAAAGATGAACAGTATGTAAAAGGCAAAAACATAACATTAAAATCAAACTTAAAGCTTTCATTAAAACACAACCATAATTTGCGAACAAGACAAAAATTAAACTCTACCTAAATGATTATGATACTAAAATAATCACAATATTCTTAAAAAAGTTGAAATTTAGAACCTGAAAAAGCACAAGCATTAATTCGAAATTTCGAACTTCTTAGTTGCTTAAATGCAGATTTATGGGAGCTTTCAATGGATATGTTTGGTTTTGTGGAGGAAACGACTCAATTGAGGACAATTTTAAGAGATTGAAGCTGCTATGTAAGAATTGGGAATTCTAGGTTGAATTTGGGGATTCATGTTAAATATCACAATAACTAAATTGCGGACAAATTGAGGGTAATAATTTCCGAGAACTACACTCAAGCAAGCCATAGAACGACCAAGCGATCTTGAAAGTTTTAATGGAGAGGTGGTTTAGGGGATGGATTTGGAGGGAGAAGAGTGGAGGAGAGAGACACAATAGAGTAACTCTAACAGTAGAGGAGAAGGGTTGAGGAGAGAGAAACAATAGAGTAACTCTAACAGTAGAGGAGAAGGGTGGAGGAGAGAGAGAAACATATATGGGTATCATTCTTGATTTTTTAAAAATGGACGGCTAAGATGAATAAAATTAGATCAGAGGCTGAGATTACACTAACTCTACCTCTAAAGTTCTCTAGTAACTCTAGAGGAAC
Source organism: Beta lomatogona (assembly GCA_947646795.1). Lineage (NCBI taxonomy): Eukaryota > Viridiplantae > Streptophyta > Magnoliopsida > Caryophyllales > Amaranthaceae > Beta > Beta lomatogona. Next base: position 1,585,943 of record CANSNZ010000403.1, read on the forward strand.
CGGACACGAGTATTACTATTGGAATAATTGTTGAATGGGTTTTATTGTTCAAAGAAGATAAAAAAAACATCAGATCATGTAATGACTTTTAATTTTTTATTTTTAGGAATCTAAGTAGTCATTTTATGTTAATTGAGTATTAATTATCACTCAATATATGTTTTAGGTACCCAATTCGTAGAAAGCAAATTTTAGTGCATAATTGTGTGGAATTGACGCTTCAGAGGTAGTACTACTATTCAGTGGTGGATCTAGGAATTGAACTGCGTGGGTTCGATGTCGTTAAAAAAATACCAAAATAAATTAATTAAAGTATTCTAATGTATTTATTTTAATTCTAAATTACTAATGATGACTAGAAATTTAACATGTTTGCAAACTTATCAATCACAAACAAATTGAGCAACCCCATTACCGAAATTATACACTGAACATCATTTGTCAAATAAAACAAAAAAGATTCGAACAATAATATTTAAAGGCCTGATAAAATTCGAATCAAAACTAACCGCCTGGAAGAATGATGAAGAGTGAACGCCAATGGCAACCGTAGGATTTTGGAGCAGTGGTAAATGAATTAAAGGTGCACATCATCCTCTCAAATCATTACAAATTCCAAAGTTTTGATATATTTCAAATAAAAATTGTCATGAGCACACCAAGGATCGATCCAATGACCAACTACCCAGCTAATAACTCAAGTTTGCTGCCATAACTAAGAGATAGAAGAAAATTGATTACAATAATTGTGACAAACAAATCACTAAAAAAAAAAACGGAAATTTCTTTATATACCCAAATTAATTACTATAACTAACCAAAATCACACTCAAATTCAACTTGAAGAAAAACCCAGAATTTGGGGGAAAAATCATGGCAAGAATGAAAAGAAGGGAAAATACACAGAAAGTCACAAACCCAATTAATCAATATATTTACCCTAGAAACAAGTCAACATGAACTAAGTAAAATACCAAGACAAATGTGAGAGAGTTGCAGAGCATTTACAATTTTACATGCATAATGGAGATTTCATCAACAAATTTTGACAAAAAACTCAAAATTAAGCCCAAAAAAAAAAATTTGAAACACAAAAATAAAAACCCTAACACAACTTACTGTGGTTTCAGGTCTGTGAGTCGAACTTCGAAATTCGAAGGCGGCGAATTCCTCACCCGCGTGACGCCGTGACCTCTGGGTTCTGCCGGACGGCCGCTTTGATCTTCCCATCGGTCGGACCTCGGTTGTCGGCAAGAATTGAGTGTAACGTTTTGTTTCGTTTGCTTGAGAATTGAGAGAGAGGAGATAGATTGAGAGGAGCGTGAGAGATTGAATGAAATCACGTGCCTTGGATCCTGTCGCAATTCCAGCGTGCCTTATTCTTTTTCTTTTAAGCTGGTTTTTTTTCGAATTTGGGGATATAGTTGTACCCCCATATACCATCTTTGGGTCGGCCACTTCTAGGTGGTGAACGAATTCAAGAACGTAAACCTAGAAGACCGGTGAGAATTGAAAATTATTGTGTTTTTTGGACTTATTTTGTTTTGGGCTGATAAAGCACCAATAAAATTTGGGATTGAGGCAATTTCTTTTGATGGATTAAGATCACTCAATTAATTTAATACTCCCTCCGTCCCAACATAGTTTGAACACTTTCCTTTTATGTTTGTCCCAGATTAGTTTGAACACTTCCATTTTTGGCATGGTCCCACTATTAATATATTGTTTCTTTTAAACATCTTTGGCCCACACTCTACCTTTTATCAATAAAAAGTCACCCAACTTTCTCTCTCCTCTAATAAAAAATACCCCACCAACTCCTATCACATTTGATAACCACACTACAACTTATCACCTTAAACTACGTGTCCCAACAAGTGTTCAGATCTTTCTGGGACGGAGGTAGTATGAGTTTTGTTAAGTAAACTACTTCTAAAAGATACTTCCTCCGTTTCTTTTTACTTGCATCACTTTCCTTTTAGGGAAATGTCACAATACTTGCAACCAAGCCCAAAATAGAAAATATTTTATAATAAAATTACACATATACCCTTACTTAGCTAAATAATCCTAACATTTAATCACTCATAACCCACCCCCTTCCTAAGTTCCCACTCTCTCTCATCACCCCCCTCAAACCCGTGGGCCCGTGGCAACTTCCGACCACCAACATCACCACCACCCTTCACAAACACCACCATCATTATGCCTATTTTTCCGGCGACTACCCTCTTAATTTTTCAACCCTCTAATTTGTGGCGATTACCCCTCCTTTTTTCGACCATCTATTTTCCAACGACTCTGTTAGATAACAGAAAGCATTATGATGGTGGAATTTCATTGATAAAGCGCCAGATCTGGAACTTTCATAGTCGAGTTCGACCATTAAAGCTCCATGAATACCGATAATCTTTCTCTCTCTCCTCCCTCCTCTCCCACCATCACTGATGATTTTGCATATTTTAGAGAACTTCGACGGCGAAAATGCAGCCTTAGATTGACAAAAAATGTTCTTTTTTTCTAAATTTCTTCCACAATCTCTTTCGTTATCTTCCAAGATCTACTATAAAATGTGTTTTTCTATCTTTCTCCTCTTTTATATTTGGATTTTAATGTTGATTTTCTTGAAAAATATAATATGGTGGTGGTTATTGTGGTTGTGATTTGTGGTGATGGTCAGTGGGTGGTGGGTGTAGGTAAGGGTGGAATTCGTGGGAAAGTAAGTCAAGGAATAAAAATGTAATTAGTGGTGGTGGTATGGTGGTGGTGGTGATGGTGGCGGTGGTATGGTGGTGGTGGTGGTGATGGTGGCAGCAGTGCTCTATTTCGTGTGATGGTAATGGTGGTTTATATAGATGAGGTTATATTTAGGGATAAGTAATTAACTTGGTTAAGTAAGGGACCACATGTCCTTTTAACTTTCTCTCTCCTATTTCTTAAATACCGTGCAAACCCTTTGGTTGCAAGTATAGAGAAACGGAGGAAATATTAATTAAAAATAAAATCATAATGTTATATTAAAAACTTTATTCATTTAAAAAAAAAGTACTTATACTCTAAAAAAATTTACATATTATAAAGTGTTACTTTAAAATGTGTTACAAATATCAAAGTGTTACTTAAAAGTGTTAACTATCTTAAAGTGTTACATTAAAATGTAACTCAATTGACAAAGTTTTACATCAAAGTGTTACTTATAAAAAAAAGTGTTACATTAAGTGTTACATATTAATAAAGTGCTACCAAAGTGTTACATATATATTTGAGAAAATTGAGTTTTGAAAAGTGTTACCCTACACGTGTTACCTTCGACCAACTTTTTACTAGTGTTGGTTACACTTATCAATTATGTGGACCAAAGGAGCGTTTGAAAACAAATATCATAAATTAAGCTTTAGGGGTTTTTCTCGCGATTTTTTTATTTCTCTCTCGGTGCACGATAAGAGACCCTTCTCTTATCCTACGCCGTTGCCATGGCAGGAAGATCAAAAGCTAAGGGGAAGAATCCGAAGGCTAAGAATCAATCTAAAGAGAACAGAAGGGACCTCGCAGTCCAATTGAAGGTCAAAAATACAAAGCAATGGCGGAACTCCATGGAATTGAATCTCTGATGATTCAAACCCCTGAATTGATTCATCCTCTTTCACTTGAGAGTTCTTTGAAGGAGTTGCAAAAAGAAAAGGCAGATACGCATCGAATGTCTGAGTGGCTCACAATCATGAAGAAGACACAAAAACGTTTGGAGGCCATTGAATTAGGTAATTCGAAACCTCGAACTCTTTTACATGAATTTGATGAAGTTCAGTTGAATGATGCAATACCTATGAAACCTGTAATTAAAATTGATGTTTAGGATGTCCAAGATGAGATCAATTACTGGGAATCTGCCATAGTTTGTTATGTTGTGGGGGCTAACTCTCCATTTCCGGTTATGGGTGGTTTCTTGAGAAGAATCTGGGCAAAAAAAGGAATTGAAAGGATTGAAGTGGTCAATACAGGAATCTTTCTTGTTATATTTCATACAATTGAACAACGTGATGTAATTCGGAATAAGGGTTTTCAGTTTTTTGACAAGAAACCATTAATTGTGAAAAGATGGCATGTTGATATGGATTTCAAGAAGGAAGAATTAAAAACTATGCCTATGTGGATTCAATTACCTGCTCTTGACTTGAAGTGTTGGGGAGAGAGATGTTTGTTTAAGCTTATGGTAGGAATTGGTAAACCTTTGAAGTTAGATCAAGCAACACGGAATAAAGATAGGTTGATGTATGCTAGAATTCTGGTTGAATTTACTATGAATCAAGTCTTTCCTGATTGTATTGAGTTTGAAAATAAAAAAAGGAATGATGATGAAACAAGAGGTTGTCTATGAATGGAGGCCTTTTGTTTGTGGTAAATGTAATGGTATAAGGCATCTGAGTGATGATTGCAAGAAGAAGATTAATAAGGTTGGTCAGCAGCAATGGGGACCAAAGAAAATTCAACTCTGTGGATGCGAAGGGTTTCAACTTGTTACGGGAGGACATGCTTCACCTACACAAAAACCACAGTGAGTTGTTATAGTCAATACTTATGCTGCATTAGGGAAATGGAGGATACAAAGATAGAAGAGTTAGAAGATGGTGAGGAACAGAATCTTGAACATGTTGGTGAGGAAATTTTGGACATGCATGATGAGGAGGGGGAGCCTCCTATCATGAATGGATAATATAGCTTACTGGAATGTGTGGGGACTAAACAGCAGAAGGAAGCAAATGAAGGTGAGGAATTTCTTAATTTCTCATAATGTTAGGTTGTTTAGTCTTCTGGAGACCAAGGTTAAAGCTCATGCATTAGGTGTGTTTTACCTTAATGTCTGTCTTAGATGGTGCATCACTACAAATAACCCTTGGCATGGGAATGGTAGAATCATCCTAGGTTGGTACCCCACAGCTATGAATGTTAATGTCTTACTTTGCACTAGTCAGTTAATTTATGTTGAGGTTGAGGATGAAGTTGTAATGGTGGCCAGAAGTTCCTATGTACATTCATATATGGAATGAATAGTATGGCTAAAAGAGATAGTTTATGGAGTGATCTGCAAAATTTTGGTAATATGAGTCAGCCTTGGATTATCTTAGGTGATTTCAATGCCATTATGAGGATGAATGAAAGATTGGGACAATCTGTTAGACATAGAGAGATTATAGACATGCAACAATGTATGGAAATATGTCAATTAACTGAAGTGAAATCCTCTGGTCAATTCTTCACCTGGAATAATAAACAGGAATGGATTGACAGAGTTTTTTTGTAAACTTGATAGAGTTTTGGGTAACGAAGAGTGGTTTGATGCCTGGCCTACTATTGAAGTGCTCATTCTCCCTGAAGGAGATTATGACCATTGCCCTCTCCTGCTTAAAGCTTATCCACATGATGCAAAGAAGAAGCCATTTCATTTTTCAATATGTGGTGTGGGGGCCCCCCAGTTTCATACTGCTGTTGAAGGTGTTTTTGGCAGAAGCAAGTTCAGGGTAGCAAAATGTTCCAAATAGTTAGCAAGCTTAAGTTGTTGAAAAAGGAGTTTAAGAAGGCGATGGCAGAAGCAATTCGGAGATGTGTCCATCAATTATACCCAAGCTTGTCATAAGCTGCAAGAAGTTCAGGAGAGTCTTCACTTGAATCCAGCTGACTTAAATCTAAGAAGTAATGAGAAGTTAGCTCGATGTTCATATCATCAAGCTCATAAAGTTAACACAAAATTTTTGAGTCAGAAGGCAAAAGTTAGATGGTTGACTGAGGGTGATGATAATACCAGAACATTTCATCAAAGCATTAAGTTGAGAAGAGTGCAGAATAGAATTAATGCCATAAAGAAAGGTGATGGAACTTGGGTGCATATTGTTATGTGCTGCGTAGGTGTTGGTAACATATATGATGTAGATGAATAATATTAGGCGTAAGATTTCTTAGGATCCTAGGATGATGTTAGCATGAGATTAGTTGGAGTTAAAAGAAAAAGTGAATAGATGTATTAGTATTAGGCCTTGGACATTAAGTGGTGGTCCTTGGATTTGTTATATTTGATGATTGATGATGGCGTTGAATGATGATGATTTGTATGGCGATTGATCAGTGTTTGGGCTTAATCACTAGCAGCCTAATAAAGGTATAAGAGCCCCCAAAGCCTTGGACAGGTGGCAGTAGTGGGTCCCACCTGAGAGTTGACCTAATCTCGAAGTTTGGGGGATCCTCTAAAAGGGTGAAATGACTATTGCCGAAAAGGCAACATAACCTTTGGTCCCAAGGAGGCCCATCCAATCAATGTTCATGTCTGGGAATCCCCAACACTATAAATACCAACAGTCTCATCTATGAACAGGGTATTCAATTTTTCACCTAACAAACTAGAGCCTCTCTCTCTCTACCTCGATCATATCTGACTTGAGCGTCGGAGGGCCGATCCCGGAACCACCCCCGGGGTAGTCTGACTTCATTTTGCAGGATTCCGGCGTACGGACAACGAACCTCAAGCGATCGCTCTTGGGGCCCACATCACATCTCACAACCAATTACAACCCTTAATCTCTTAGCAGAAATAGTTTGGCGCCGTCTGTGGGGAAGTTACAATCAAAGTTACTTCGCCCCCACTCAGCAAAGTTCACCTCATTGTTACTTCGTAATGGCCCCAGCCATGAGCGCTCGCAATAGACAGCCCTCTGCACAGGTCCAGATGTCGGAGCGAGACCCCTCACCCTCTCAGCACCGAAGGTCAGAACGGCCACCATCGCCAGTCCCTCGCAAAACACCGACCGTTCAGACCATCGACCCTGAAGAGGAACAGTCCATCGAAAACGGACTACACCCGTCAAACCAGCTACAGCACGCCGACCCCCAACCCATATCTACGGCGGACATAAACTTAATAGCCGCTTAGCTTCAACAGACCCTACAGCGTAGCCTCATGGACATGTTGGCCAACCTGCAGCAGGGGCGGCCTCTCCAGCAACCTAAAGACCAAGCCATGGTCCCGTCACTTCAGGCAGAAAACCTTCATCGCTTTGCACACGGTCAGCCTAGCCGGCAACGATCGGGGGCACGAGAACACAACCAACATGATCGGCAGCGGTCTAGGCATGGTGAAGAACGTCAGCTGTCCAAAGGAAGGTCCGCTCGGCAGGGTGAGGAGACGCACGTGTCTAAATGACCCAGGGGCAATGTCGGGCAAAAACCCAAGGATGCTCGACACTTCCTGAACGAGAAGCGTCTCAGTAAGGGGTTGGATGCCCGATACATTCTCGATAAGAAAGCGGCTCAGCGAGAGGGTCATGGAGACACCTAGTCCAGGAAAAATCATGGTGCCATTCAGCCAAGAGATCCTGGAGGCACCTAGTCCGAGAAAAATCAAAACACCAGCTATCGAACTATTTGCGGGCCTAACCGACCCAGATGACCACATGGCCACTTACAAGCTTAAATGAGCGTTCAAACCAGCTGCGAGGCTACCTGGTGCCGTTTCTTCCCAACAACACTCAAGGGATTGGCCCTGAACTGGTTCCAGGAACTCTCTGCTGGAGTTGTAACTAATTTCTCGGTGCTAGAAGACCTATTCGTTCACCGGTTTGTTCTTGGGAAAAGGTAGAAGAAAACAAGTCTCCACTTGATGGGGGTTAGGCGGGACAAGAATGAAAGCTTGGCTGGTTATATCAAGAGATTCAACGAATAATCTTTGAAAATCTCAGAACTATAAGACGCGGTGGCATTTGTCGCCCTAATGTCCGGACTTCAACCTGGTCGGCAGAGATGGTCCTTGGAGGAAAATGAAGTAAAAATCTTTTTGAAGCAATGACTCGGGCTCATAGATTCATCCAAGCGACGAGATATGTGCCGCCACTCGGACGATGGGAGTAAAAAAAGGAAGGATGAAGGAAATCACAAGGACCGGTCGAAACAACCAAAGATAGGAGGACGGTCGAGACGGGTTCAATGATCACGGCAACGACCCCCCAATTTAGCAAGAACAAGAGGGAGATTTACTTGGACATTAAGGACAAATCCATGCTTCCCTGCCCTCCACCCATTCGAACGTCCTCCGCTTGGAGAGATAAGAGCCAGTGGTGTGAGTACCATAAAGAGTGTGGACACACCACTAAACAACTGCAGAGAACACAAAAAATTCCTTGATAATCGCGCGGACCAAGGCAAGCCGAACCGCTACCTCAAACATACCGGCGAGGAGCCAAGGCAAGCAAAAGGTGGGTCGGTCGAACAGTGGAGACACCGAAGGATATATTGGAGTCATGGCGGGTGGCTTCGCATCGGGGGACCCTAACCGGCCGTTCCCGCAAAGCCCACCTGCTGAGTCTCAAGCACCAAGTGCTTCGACGTCCACCACCCCGACCGCATCGCCCGTCATGACCTTCGGGGAATCCAGTCGGACTCCCCACACACCTCATGATGACCCCCTAGTTGTTGAAGTAAAAGTGGCCAACACGAGAGTCAAAAGGGTGTTGGTGGACAGCGGCTCATCTGCTGACATCATTACACTGGAATGTCCCAAGAAGCTGAAGTACAACAAAAGGGATGTCACTCCCCTCAATCGCCCATTCATAGGCTTCGGAGGAAACTCAGTACATCCCATCGGATCTTTAAAATTGCCCACTCGGATGGGAGAGAAGGGCAAAGGAAGAAGCCTGCTGATTGACTTCCTAGTGGTGGACATCCCTCTACCATACAATATCATAATGGGAAGACCAACTCTGAACAAAGTCAAACCGATGAAGGTAAAGTTGGAAAAATCCAAGGGGATCAGCAAGCAGCAAGAGAATGTTACGTTAACAGCTTAAAGAGCAAAGTCGACGTCCAAACGGACTCGAAGAAAAGAAAATGGGAAGAGAGCCAGCCTTCAATCAGCCTCGGGGTTTACATTACGGAGAACCACAACCCCAAGCAGTACGAGCTCCCTCAGCCGGTTGAGGACGATGAGGAAGTTATAATTGATGAGAAACTCGGTCGGACCTTGAGAGTAGGCAAGGCCATGGACCCTCAAACAAGAAAAGAAATCATCCAGGTACTCACAGAGTACAAGGATGTCTTTGCCTACGAAGCTGCAGAAATGCCGGGGTTTGACCCCAAAATCACGAGCCACGAGCTCAACATCAAAGAGGGGTTCAAGCCGGTCAAGCAAAAGTTGAGGCATCAAGGCCTCGAAAGAAACGCCGCAACAGCGGCTGAAGTCAAAAAGCTGCTCGAAGCAGGTTTTATAGAGGAATGTCAATACTCGGAGTGGCTGGCCAACGTTTTGTTGGTCAAAAAATCGAATGGAGCATGGAGAATGTGTGTGGACTTCACGGACCTGAACAAGGCCTGTCCAAAAGATAACCACCCTTTACCCAAGATCGACAGGCTGGTCGATTCAACGGCGGGTCATGCCCTCCTCAGCTTCATGGATGCAAATGCGGGGTATCACCAGATCCCAATGGCTGAGCACGACCGAGTTCATACCGCCTTCATTACCAACCAAGGGGTATATTGCTACAAAATAATGCCATTCGGACTTAAGAATGCAGGAGCCACATATCAACGGACGGTGTACAAAATCTTCAACGACCAAATGGGTCGGAACATTGAAGTATACGTTGATGGCATGATCGTCAAAAGCAAGGTCCAGGGTGATCACCCCTCAGATTTAAGGGAAACCCTTAGCACGTTGAGGCGATTTCGCATGATGTTGAACCCGAAGAAGTGCGTCTTCGGACTAAAATGGGGGAAGTGCCTCGGATTCCTGGTGGATGAAAGGGGAATCGAGGCAAACCCCGACAAATCAAAGCAAGTAATGGAGATAAAGTCCCCTCGGAACGTGAGAGAGGTATAACGTCCGACCATTTGTTTAGCCGCTCTCGGACGCTTCCTCTCCAGGTCAGCAGACAAAAGCTTGTGCTTCTTCAAAACCTTGAAGAGAAAAGAGTTTACATGGGATGACGAAGCCGAACAGGCCTTCTCTGCCTTCAAAACACATTTGTCAACCCTCCCCAAGTTGATATCCCCCTTACCGGGGGAAACACTGTTCATCTACTTGGCAGTTTCTGAATATGCGCTCAGCGCTGTTCTAATAGCCGAGAGTGAAGAGAAGCAACACCCGTTATACTTCGTCAGCCACGCTTTTCGAGGGACGGAAGCTAAGTATACTGAGGCAGAAAAAATGGTTTTCGCCCTAGTAATGGCAAGTCACTCAAAAAGCTGATCGAGAGCCGAAATTATTCCGGTCGAATGACTGATTGGGCGCATCAACTAGCGGATTTCGGGACTAGAATACGAGCCCATGAGGGCCTTCAAGGCCCAAGCCTTAGCGAATTTCATAACCGAATGCACCAACCGGCCCCTAGTCGGCGAGCAAGATAGCGGGAACTACATGTGGACGGTTCTTCTACTAAAACAGGGTATGGAGCCGGTTTGGTCATCAAACCCCGGTCGGGAGAAAATGGAATACGCTATCAAATTCGAGTTCTTGGGGTCGAACAATGAGGCGAGAATATGAAGCCCTAATACTTGGACTCCAAATATGCACCTTAGGCAGGGCCACGCCCGTCAAAGCCAAATCGACTCACAACTCATATTGGGTCGGTATCCGGCGAATATGAGGCCAAAGAAGACAACATGCGAATGTATTTGGCGACAACCCAAGATCTCATCAAAAAGCCGGCCGGCTTCGATCTCTCACATTCTACGGTCGGAAAAATCAGGGCACGCCCGGGCCCGGCGCCCGCGGGCGACGCCACGGCCGGAGTGGCCGGTGAATCGACTCCCAGGAATCGAGCTTGGATTCGGCAGGTCGCTTGGCCTCCTTAGCATTATAAACCTCGGTGAAATGCTTCTTCTCATTTAGTCCGGTATACGGAAGTGAGGTCACATCTCGGAGGTCGGCATCCCCTCACCACGAATGACCTTCTACGAATTTGAGAAGAACGAGGAGGAAAAACCTATCAATTTGGACCTCGTTGCCTCGAAACTAGGGGCAATGCCCTTCCCAAAGTCCATCCGGAATAAGCAAAGGATTACCTCGGCTATTCAACCGCAGAGTAAAAGCGGACCAATCCAACCCGATGATTGGGTAGTTCGGAAAGTCGAGGCTAAATGGCTCTCACAACTCAAAGTGAAGTTAGGTCCTTTAAGCTGGGCCCGACCCTAAAAAAGAAATGTTATGTAAACCAAATCTTATTAACTCAAAAACCCCCCCCCAAAAAATTTGCAATAGGGGCATGTATAATAGCTAAACAAGCTAATACCTAGGTCGGAACCCAAAAAAAAAAAACAAATTTAACAACAATAAAAAAATTTTGTTATTAAATGAAATTTATCATAAAATAAGGTAAAAAAAAAAAAAAACAAAAAAAAAACAAAAAATAGTTGTTGCTAAAAGGCCTTGTTGCCATATGATTTTAGCTACAAAATCCGGAAAACTTTTTGTTGCCACATCGCATCCATGAAAATATTGTTGCCATGTTGGTTGCTATATGTGGTGCATTTTTTGCCAACTCTAGTGACGAGTTATAAATGATTGTTGCTAATAACGCAACAAATTATTAATATTTTGAAGTTAGAAATTAGCAACAAATTATTGACATTGGTGGCTAAAAATAGAAACAAACTTTTAATTTGTTACAGAGTTACACTTTGACTAATGCACTATTCATACGACGTAGATTAACCTCATGTTTTTTGTTAATTGTTTGATAATTTGATAAACACGTTTATGCAAACCAACAAAGAGAATGAGAGTCAGTCCACTTAAAATTTTGAATGATATTTGCATAATGATACTAATAGAAATTGATAATAGTGTATGAAACTTCTTAACATATAATGTGGTAGTTTGGCTAATCTTTCTTCGATGTAGGACACATTTTGAGGAAAAACCGATGTTACTTCAATAACAAAAAAAAAAAAATATAGTGTTTCACCAACAACAAAAAAATAAATATCTACTTCCATGTTTTTTATAAATAGCAACAAATTTAAAATAATATTGTTATCTATCAACGAATCATAAAATTAATTGTTTCTAATGTCAACGAATGAAATATTGGTTATCGTAATTTGTTGCTAAATGGCAACAAATTGGAAATATGATGCCATCTAGTAACAATTAGTAAAATTAATTTTCCTAATGTCAACATAACCAAAGTTGGTTGTCGTAATTTGTTGCTAAATGGCAACAAATCGCAAATATGATGCCACCTAGCAACAAATAGTAGAATTAATTGTTTCTAATGACAACAAACCAAATATCTGTCGTCGTAGTTTGTTGTTAAATGGCAACAAATCGAAAATATGATGCTATCTAGCAACAAATAGTAAAACAACTAGTATTCAATAGCAACAAATCAAAAATATGTTGCTTTTATTTGTTGAAAAATCAGAGTAAAAAATGTCACTTTTTGATAGGCAACAAAAAAATAATATATGTTGCTATCTATCAACAATTCAAAAATTCGTTGCCATAATTTGTTTCTATAATGCTCTAATTTTTGTAGTGGCATATTTTGTAATGAGAGGACACATTTGGTAATTAAATAGACTAGTGGAAATAGTTCATAGATTCGGACAGAGATAATAGAACTAACAGGTCGGCCCAAATAAATAGTAGTTAACTTAACCAGTCAAATAAATAATCACGACTTAGCCAGTAGGACAAATTGAAGTCAGCAAGGCAAAAGCAAAAGAAAAGTGATATCGCAAATAACGAACACCAGATACGAAGAAATTTCATGCATAAAAATCAAGTCTTCATTTCATTAATCAAGAAGATTACAGAGCAAGCCAACAAATATAAGTTGGCGTAAAAGAAGACATTACAAAAGCACAAGGAAAACAACCTAAGAGGAAGGAGGCGGTATAGTTTTAAAACCCTTCTCGGCCCCCCCCTAACACTCGGAAGGCCCGCGGGTAAATTTTTACCCCTTTTGTTGACCCACAACCCACCCCGAATCCCTCCCCCCGTCCGCTTGTTCTTCGGCCAACACCACCCCGGCTGGCTTCGGTAGAGTACGGGCAGGATAAGGCTGCCTCTCTCCTTCATCCAACCCTCCTGCTCGACCTCGAAATCCTTCTGGTCTTGCTTTATGTTCTTCTCGGAGTCATCAAACTTGGATTCAGCGATTCGATTGGCCTCCTTAAAATTAAAAACCCCGGAAAAGTTTTTTTTCCCTTTTCCTTCCTGTTCATCCCCTTTTTTTAATTCGCGGTGACGATGGTCATCCGGATGGAGAACAAGAAAATAGGAAAGCGTTAATCATCAAAACAACGAGAAAGCCAAGGGTTAAGCACAAGATAAAGAAAGTAACTCACATCGAGCCAAGAGCGGTATATCTCGTTGTTCTCGTTTCTCCCGAGGGAAGTAAGATACTTCCGGTCGGCCGGGGTGCAGATCACCTCCAGGGATTTCTCGACCCGCTTGTTCTTCTCCGAACGTCGAAGTTCGACGAAAGGGACCGAGGGGAGCTCCTCGTAAACAGGGGTAGTTTGCTCGGTGCCAGGAGAGTAGGGTGTGTACTCTGGGCTACGGCTCGAAGTCACTTGAGTGAAGAGGGACGTTGGTTCCCCCACCCTGCTCAGATGAGCCTGCCGTCTTGTTTTGGGAGTTCCCCACTTCAGTGGCGTCAGATGATTCGATCAACTTGGCCCTTTTGGCCTTCTCACGCTTGGCCTTGGCCTTAGCCACGACCTTCTCCGTCTGAGCCACTTTGTCTGAGGAGCGCGCCTTCCGCTTCACTGGTTTAGGTTTGGCTGGGTCCTGCAATAAATTAGCAAAATTATCTCAAGACAAAATGCAAATTAAAATAGGCTCTAGTGTCATACGAATCGGCACTACAAACATTAGTAGGGGCCGATTTCTTCATGATCTTGTTCGCTAGCTCGGCCTTAATCCGAGCCTCCTTGAGAGCAGCAGAAGTCAGATGTTCAGCCATCTCACTATCCGATGCAGCAAGGTAGGCGCGAGAAGGATATGCAAAATAAGAAGGAAAAGTTAGAACAAGCTGGATAAAGAGGTGCCACCTCCTAAAACCGAACGCCCTCAACCAATTACCCTTGGGAAAGGCCGGACTCAACCCCATGGCCGCTAGGAAGTGTTCATTCTTGAACAGGCGGCAACTCGACAACCAATTAATAGCCACAAAAGTCTCTCCCCCATTCACCATCTTGGACTCCAGTTGCATGTAACAAGCCGCCACGACCTCTTCGTCGTCTAGTTCGGGCACTCGGAAGTTTAGCCCATGATTCGGCTCTGGTGTGTAGGTCGGACAGTGGGTGTGCCCCATTCCCCGCCATAATAAACGAAGGCAAATTCCCTTCAGAACCCCTTCTGCGAAGTAGGTAAATCCAGCACAGTCCGATAACCCCTTCGGACCTGGAAACACTACCAACCCGGACCGTGATCCCCAGCCATCATCTCAACCAACTTGTACATATGGTGCCATAATTTCACGGTCGGCCTAATTCTGATTAGCTCACAAAGGATTTGCACTGCAATAATGCCTCCCGAAGAGTTGGGCGAAATCTGGCCTAGAGAGACCATAAGCGTTCAGAAGATCCTTGACGAAGGGGGTTAAGGGGAAGCGGAGTCCCATCTCCATCGCCTTGTAGTAGACGGCTGTACAACCCGGGGGAGGTGTCAGAATCGTGTGATGCGCCTCCGGTCGGATAAAATGAAAAGGGTCCTTTATTTGAAACCGGACACTCACATCTCGAATATCCTCCTTCATGGCCTTCATCAGGGAGAGCAAGGGAAAACAAGTGTAAGGACCCCCCCTTCGGATCTAAATCCGAAAACTCCAGTGGGCTGGAAGTTGACGCCTCGCCTTCTTCCCTCAGCATGGCTATCCTGACCACACCATCAGACAAGTATCAGTCTAAATAACTCCTCGACGCTGGATAGGCTAGGGACACCTCCCAAGGATAGGGAATGATCCCCTCTGCCTCCTCTTCCACTTGTGATGGAGAACTTGGGAGAGAAACCGCGTCGGGTATAGCCGAGGGGTCGGGGCAACTTATCAAAGTCGACACCAACGTTATTCCTATCCCCCTCACCTCCTCAGATAGATTATAAGGAGGTGAGGCTGGGGGGGGTGACCGACTCGGACGAACTCCCCATTATTTATAAACAACGGGGTCGGCCGGGATTTATTGAAAGAAAAAGAGTTAAATTTAAAGAAAAATCAAAAGCGTACCAGGTCGGATGGAGAAGACTTGGAAAAACCGGACTTGAAGATTGGGAGAACTCGGAAATTTGAGAGCATAGGTTTCGAGAAATGAGACAAATGATCCTAAATTCTCTATCCTCTCCCATATTTATAGGCGCTCCTCGAAGAAAGCGCAACGAAAACCTCCCCGCGTCTCCCTAATGGGCTCGTTAGGCGGCCCAAAGGGACCAGTTCAGCCCAGGGGCCCTAGTCCAAGGGAAATGAAGCGTTAAAACCCCTCCAACTTCCCACTCAGCTCAACCCCAAGGAGCGGTCCCCAAAATCTCAGGTATCTAAGATTGCCATGTGGCGTTTGCGGTCGGACACATCCGCTCGGACCAAACGACCGAACCTTATTAGCCCACTCAGATTGCTTGAGGTCCCTCTGCCAAGTCGCTCTTCCACTTGGCAAAACATGGCCAAGAAACAAATTAGGACCCACTCGGACTGCTTGGGGCTCATTAGCCCCTCATCTAAGTGGCGTCCGACCCACTCGGTCAGCATGAGGTCCCTCCTCTACCGAGTCGCTCTTACACTTGGCCATGTAACAAATTAGGACCCACTCGGACTGCTTGGGGCTCATTAGCCCCTCATCCGAGTGGCGTCCGACCTACTCAATCAGCATGAGATACTTCCTCCTCTGCCAAGTCGCTCTTACACTTGGCCAAATATGGCCAAGTGACAAATTAGGACCTACTCGGACTGCTTGGGGCTCATTAGCCCCTCATCAGAATGGCGTCCGACCCACTCGGTCACCATAAGGCCCCTCCTCCTCTGCCGAGTCGCTCTTATACTTGGCAAGACATGGCCAAGTAACAAGTTAGGACCCACTCGGACTGCTTGGGGCTCCTAAGCCCCTCATCCGAGTGGCGACCGACCCACTCGGTCAGCATGAGGTTCCACCTCCTCTGCCGAGTCTCCCTTACACATGGCAAGACATGGCCAAGTAACAAATTAGGACCCACTCGGACTGCTTGGGGCTCATTAGCCCCTCATCCGAGTGGCGTCCGACCTACTCGACCAGCATGAGGTCCCTCCTCCTCTGCCGAGTCGCTCTTACAATTGGCCCTACATGGACAATTAACAAGTTAGGACCCACTCGGATTGCTTGGGGCTGATTAGCCCCCATCCTAGTGGCGTCCAAACCACTCGGTCTGTACGAGGTCCCTCGCCCTCTGCCGAGTCGCCCTTGCACTTTTCCAAATATGACCTAGTAACAAGTAGGGCCCACTCGGACTGTTTGGGGCTCATTGGCCCCTCATCCGAGTGGCGTCCAACCCACTCGGCCAGCACTATGATCCACTCGGCCCATCTACTTCGACCAGGCGAGGAAGCGATTCGGAATGAAATCAGTTATTATTCCGCCACGGACGGACGCCCCTCACTCGGACCGTCATGGCCCCCTCCTTGGCGTGGGTCTAATTGTTTGGGCTCAATCAATAGCAGCCCAATAAAGGTATAAGTGTCCCCCAAAGCCTTGGACAGGTGGCAGCAGTGGGTCCCACCTGAGAGTTGACCTAATCTCAGAAGTTTGGGGATCCTCTAAAAGGGTGAAATGACTATTGCCTGAAAAGGCAACATAGCCTTTGGTCCTAAGGAGGCCCATCCAATCAATTTTTTCTTGTCTGGGAATCCCCAACACTATAAATACCAACAGTCTCATCAATGAACAGGGTATTCAATTCTCACCTAACAAACTAGAGCCTCTCTCTAGACTTTCTTTCTCTACCTCGATAGTATCTGACTTGAGCGCCGGAGAGGCGATACCGGAACCACCCCCGGGGTAGTCTGACTTCATTTTGCAGGATTCCGGCGTACGGATAACGGAGCTCATGCAATCGCTCTTGGGGCCCACATCACATCTCACAACCAATTACAATCCTTAATTTCTTAGCATAAACAATCAGGTATGGGCGTGAGGTGAGATTAGATGAGGGAGTAGAAATTTAGGCGGTGGTCATTGGTTGGCAGTGATTATATGATCAGGTGGGAGAATTATCTGGAGTTGTGCCGTGCGAAGTATTGTGAGATTGGCGTATGTTGTGATGAGCTGTGCCGTGGGATTTTGTGTTAGGCCATGCCTGATAAATGAGAGGAGGGAGTGAGAATTATATATAGGTTTAGGTAGTTGGGATGCAGTAGGTTTTCGAAAGCAATTAGGTTTCTAAAAATATTTTTTATAAAATAATTCGATAAAGATATTTGAAAACACTTTGGAGAAATATCATTTTTTTCTAAAAGATATTTTTAATAAAAAACTAATTAATATATATAATTAACTCTATTAATTAACTTGGGCTAGAAAAAGGGTTTTATAAATTGGGTTTTCAAAAAAACTATGTTTAAAAGGTTTTCGAAGATAAGCTTTTTTAAAAAAGAGTTAGAAAATGGTTTTGGGCATAAAAGGTTTTATTTTAGACTCATTCTTTATTCTTTCCTTGATCCGGACCAATTAGAGCGAGGTATTGGTCATCATAGGGTACTAAATAGGGAGACACGGTTATGTGTCTATATAAGCCCCCACTTTGACTGATGTTCAGGAAACTGAAAGTCAAAGTATACGGTGTCGGGACGGAGAACGATTCTAAATGCTCTGCAGTTTAGAATAGATCTATATACGCCGATCTCTACAAAACAAAGTTAGTCTGCAGGACAATAACTACAAGCAATCTGATTACCTGCAGAAGAAGATGTTAGCAAATAGGGGCAAACAACTCAGATAAAGCACATAATGATGCAAATAATGCAAACTTAGATTCTCTAAGGATACACGAGACGCTATGCAAGGATTAAGGTTATGCAAAGCTAAGGGATGACACGTCATGCAAGGTCAGGTTTATGCAAGACTAGAATGTACGAAAAGCAAGGTGAGGATTTTACAAGGCTAGAAGATGTGTAGAATGATAGACTGATTAGAAATAGATAGAATTATTTTCAAAAATCGTTTTGGTAAACAATCGGGGTCCGTAAACGAGGTCCGCGGATTACAACTTTCCGGGAGTTTGATTTGAATCGGAGGAACCACCATATATAGGAAGCCCCCACTTTGAGGCGAGCTTGCTTGAATTAGGCTTGAGCATTGATTGAAATGTACTTGATCTGATATTGAAACGTAGTTGATCTGCTATTGAAATGTTGAAAGTTGTCGTTGGGGATTCTTCTTTGGGAAGTTGATATAGGTAAAGTCAAATATCACCATAAACCATGGAATTGTCGAAGAGTCCTTCAAGGACAAGGAGAGATTGGATTGAAAAATAAAAAGGTTTAAATTTATGACTCATATAAATGTAGGTGGTAAAAGGCTTTGACGTAGCTAGGTTTAGACTCGAGTCTATGTCGGGATCTAGAAAGAACATGCTCCTAAACTCTAGAAAATTAAATCATTAGACCTTGACTAATTTATTTTATTGAAGCGGTCGGACCTCGAGAGGAGGATTCCTACGTATCCTTGCGGAATCAGACCATTCGCAGTTCTGGATCTGATTTCTTTTATTTTATTTTATTTCAACTTTTTTTGTTCCCTAACTTTTGCCTAGGCCGCCCTTTCGGATTTTCAACCTAGCGAGCTTGGACATACCTTGAAAAAAGAGTTAGGGTTGATGCAAGGTTGAAGGCTTGAGGTTTAGATGAAGGTTGACCTGGTTAGGATAAGGTAAGGATTGTTGATATAGGTTTGAAGGATTTGCATGAGGGGTAGAACTTGTGTGCAAGCCCCTTAGCTTGAATTTTTATTTTTATTTTTTGCCTTTGGCTCTTTCTTTTAGCACTTTTGTGCGTTTTGCTTTTGCTTTTTTTTCGCACTTTTATTTTGCCTGGCATTGATATTTATTTTTTTTGTAATGAAGTGAGGCTTGCACACACGTTTGGTTTAGGGTATTGGAAGGCTTCAGGCTATTTGTGGAGCTTTGATGTTGAAGGGATTGTTTGGCTAATGGAGATGGTGGTTTAAAGGATTTTTGTTTTTCCTTGGTTGTATGAGTATGGCTTATGAAAGGCAATGGAAGGGAGAGGGGAATAACTCCTGATCCAAAGTATGTCCTTTTTCATTTTTCTCTTTCTTTTTTTTAATTTCATATCTCTTATTATTATTGTTAGTCAAGTTCATTAGGTGATTTAAGTTTCATCATTGAATTCGAAAATTATATAAAATGATGGAAGGCTAATGAAAATAAAAATGAAAAATAAAATGAAATGAAAATGGAAAGGCTGTAATAGATGAAGTCCTATAGTGACAAAGACTCGATGGTAAAGGACATAAATGGCTTAGGGTAAGGGCTCTCTGACTCAACCTAGGAAACCACAAATAAAAGACTAAGCTTGTTGAATTGTCGATGCACTGCGCAAGAAAAGGGTTGTTGGTGATATTTATTCTCGTTGTAGCAAGTATTAGTAGCATATTATCATCGATTATGTCTAGCAGTGTATTCTTAGGATCCAGCACTAGATGTCAAATATTCATTGTTCTGTTGGAATTCGCAATAGAAATATAGGTTGCACCTTTTGAATTTTCTTGTAGGTGCGAGGTTCGAAGTAGACCCTATGGAAGTGATCGGGCCTCTAATGTGATGGCGGTAGACCCTATGGAAGTGATCGCGCCTCTATTGTGAAGGCGGTTAAAATTAATCTTCATGACTCTAAATGAAGTCGGGGTGGTGATAGTGCGATTGATGAGCTTTAGAGTAGGCTCAACTACTTGTTTCTCCATTAGGCGCTCCTAAGTTGTAATCTCTCGACCGATCATGAATAGAATCGAGTGGACCTCGCTTGTAAGATTTTAGAAATGCATTTAGAAATGAGAAATGGAAATGAGGGATGGAGAAATGGAATGGAGATGAGAAATAAGGATGAAAATGGAAATGGGAATGGGGAATGATTAGAAATGGGTATGATTATGGTCATGATGGTGACATTGGCCTAACTATATGCATATGCAGATATGGACTGGATTACACTGGACTGTACTTTGAACTTGCAAACAGACTAGACTCAAAAGGATTGCCTATGCTAGCTTCACTAGACTTAGGAAGGAATTGGCTTCGCCAGACTTGATGATTTGGTGTTTGATGGATCTAAGATGAACTAGCTTCTCTAGATTTAAAGGTTTTGGGGCCATTATGGACATAGGGTAGACGAGCTTCGCTAGACTTCAGGATTTGGACTGCTATATATGTAAGGTAGGAGTAGCTTAGCTAAACTCGGAGGGTGCCTTTATGGTCTTAGGGGTGACTAGCTTCGCTAGATCTAAAGGGTGTCATTATGGTTTTAAAGGGTGACTAGCTTCGCTAGGTCAATGGATGCCGTTATGGTCTTAAGGAAGACTAGCTTCACTAGGTCAAAGGGTGCCGTTATGGTCTTAAGGATGACTAGCTTCGCTAGGTCAAAGGGTGCCGTTATGGTCTTAAGGATGACTAGCTTCGCTAGGTCAAAGGGTGTCATTATGGTCTTACAGGGATAACTAGCTTAGCTGAGTCAAAGGGGTGTCGTTACGGTCTTACAAGGATGCTAGGTTCGCTAGGCTTAATGGTGTGGACTTCGTCCGACATGGGTTTGGAATTGGACTGGATTGACTTTGGTAATGAGTTAGCCCCTATGTGGACCTATTATGTACTTTTAGTCCTATATTGGTTTGAAGTTAGACTTGAAAAGGCACATGGGCTTGACATTGGATTGGAATAGAGTTGGATTAGACTTGGACTGGGATTGACATAGACTAGGGTTCACATAATGATGCAAATGGGCCTAGATTTTGACGGGAGCTAGACTTATATGGGCCAAAGATGGACTTTAATCCTAGCGGGCCAAATATGAATGCATGGACTCGAATTAGATGGACCCTATATGAATGCAAAATGGACTCTAATGCATATGGGCCTAGAATGAATGCTAGTGAATTGGGTCGATTGGATTGAATTGGATTGAAGGTGTTTGGAATGGGATTAGAATTTTCAAAATTCATTTTTGAAAGGAGCCCCATGTTTAATCTTTTGTTAGGAAAAGATGATGGATTAATTTTGAAGATTTTTTTTTTTGAAATGTCGTGGTATGATGATGATTAGTAAATGTGTTCGAAAAAGGTAGAATAGAATAGGGTGTAGGATTGATTTTGAAAAAAAAGTGTAAGTTTTTTTTTTGAAATTAAATGAATATGATATGGTAGAATTGACAGGGAAGATTAGTTCAACAGGAAGGAGAAAATGGGAACAGGTAGACATGCATGACAACTCTAACTCTACAATGACCACATTAGATGTGTTGAGATCCTCTAGAGTTTCAAAATAACTCTACACGGTAGAGTTCGTTAAATATCTATCGTTGATTAAGAAATCAAAGGCTTGTATTTTCTTTCCCAAAAGTCCCCCCTATCTTTCCAACGAATATCCTGCCCATATCTTTTCCTTTCCCATTAATCATGAGCCCTTGGTTTTATAATGTATGGTTAGGATTCAACTCTACTTTGTAGAGTTTTCATAAAACTCTAGAGAATCCAGACCCACATTAGATGCACTTTTTAGGACAGATGATGTGTCACTTTTATATATAGTTTTTAGATGCATTTTGATTGCATTTAGAACTCCTTTTAGAGCATTTAGGTGCATAATGGCATGAATTACGTAAGTTGTGCTCTACTACTCCCCGTTTGCGTGTTTCGATGATTTTCAGGTTATTTTGATGCAAATTGAATATGATTATCTAAGATCAAGCCTTTTAATCATTGAGGATGAAGATAGCTTGCACAAGGATCACAATGCGTCCGTTTGGGACAATCTCGAGTTAGAATGAAGCAACGAGTTAGTGAAAGAAGTGCCAAAACTGACACCTCTTTACTATTTTGACCATAACTTTTGATAAAAATTGATAATCAAGAAATTCCAGTTGGGTTGGAAACTAGACTTCAAGAACTTTCCAACGATAGGTCACACGCCCCAAATGGACTTCTGGTTCGAGAGGTACAACCTTCGCAAGTTGACGCAAAATCACAGTTTTTTCCGCCCGGTCGACCGGGTGAGACGAAAATTTCTTCAGAGTACAAGGCATGTTTGCCCGGTCAACCGGGCGAAAGTGGCTCTAAAAATGCTTGCGCGCCCGATAGTTTCATAACAACGTCGCCCGACCGGGCGGTTTTTCCGGAAGGTTAATTTTTTGCCTTTTTTAGCCGGTTTTGTAAAAACTATAAATAGGTCTTTTCTCTCTCTCCCCCGGGACCTTTTTTCCTGACATTATATTTTGTATTCTTAGGTTTAGCTTTAGTTTCCTTCTTCCTTTTCTCCCTAGTTTCTTTTTTCTTCATTAATTCATGAGTTTATAATTTTCATCTCTTTTCTTTCATTGATTTCTTTGATCATGCTTTTCTTTGTAGATTTAAATTTCTTTATTTATTTCATGATTGAGTAGTTTATATTCTAGGGTTTGGGAATCCATGTTTATATGCTATGATTCTTGATTGATATTTATTAATGGTGTGATTAGTTATTGATATCTCTAATTGATTAGTGTTTTTATTGTTAATCTTGCAATCTGATCAATTGTCTGATTAAATATTGCTAATATCGAGTCATAGATCGAGAGATAGTACTCTTTAGAGGCTTACCTACAATTAGCAAATCTGATTATGTTGAGCGACCGTACTAGCATATGTTGATTTGAGAGCGTTAAGGCCCGACCGTAGGATTAACATGTGCTCTAGATATCTGATTAATTGAATCGTTGATGATATTTTGATAGATTATAGTTATGAAGATGGTGAACCATTGCCCTAGATCCTTTTTAGCTTGATTTTCGTAGTTTGATTAGTTTAGAACTTTAATTCATTATTCCTGATCTTGTTTAGTTTCTTCATGCATTAGAAGCTAGATTAAAACAACCATCTCTCTATGGATTCGAACCTACTTACCCTACTACATTGTTAGAAGGTTTTGCAGGAATTATTTTTGACAACTATACGATAGCATATCAACAGACTACACCTTGCATAATAAGACTGATTTTTGAGTTAGGTGAGACTCCTAAAATGACTATTTTTTTACGCGAATGCAGATAGACAAGCATAGTACTGAACGTAGGATCGACCATTACAGCGACTAAATCGATGAAAAGCGCGTGATGCACAGACTGCGTGCCACGCAGCATTGCTGCGCGCGACGCACAGCCGTACGTCTGGCGCGGGAGTGGTGTGCCAGGCGCAACTTAATGCTCTTGGCGCACTACTCGCCGACACGTTTTTCGAGGATTTAGGTGACGAATTGGCAGATTGACAATTTTTTTATTGTTTGTTAGACGCGCTTTCGGGACCGCCGCGTAATAATGACAATTTGACAAAGTAATAGCAGACAAAAATTGCAATCAAAGGCAAATGTCATATAACATGGATGCAAAAGTTCCCTCCTAAAGTCCAGTTCTATGTTCAACTATTGGTCAGGTTTAGGTTAAGGCTGAAAAGGTCCATGACTAAGAGATTGATCATACGCTTTGTACCCCTGCTTAAAGAGGTGGCCACGTGTAAGACGCACTCCAGTCTTAAGTCAAGAACAAGAGAACAATGCCATGGCTGGGTAGGTCTACTTATGACTAAGATCCAACACTATCGCTCAGGAAGCTTTTTGGAAGGACAAAGTGCAAACCCCCCCGGGGGTGACCTCACACATAGAACATGTGCTAATGAGGCAAGGTAGATTGTCCTTACGGTGGCTGAACAGTAGCCATGCATAAGCAAAACTGTATATTATTCTAAGGCATGAAAATAAGTATAAATCGTATTTTTCAAGTTTCACCCACTCATTTAAAAAAAATTAATTTTTTAAAAATCCTCCCCAGTGAAGTCGCCAAATTGTAGGCGTGCTTTTATTTCGCCTACGCGGTGTGAGCGCGTATTATATTTGACTACCCCACTTTAAAGGTTTTATTGAAAATTGTTTTGAAAGAAGTCGACAACAATTCTTTTTAGGAAGAATCATAAACCTAATTGAATATGGGAAAACCGTAGGGACAAATTATCCGATGTAGATTTCCCCGACCTGACTCCATAGATGGTCAAAATGAACTAAAGATTGAGTTCGGGGATGAGGGTACGAATATAGTCAGAATGAGCCACATTCGCCCAAAGTTGGCCACTACTAAATATCGATTCATTACAGATTTTATGCCAAAGAATAATCAAACAACGTTTTAAGCACCCTAAAAATATTTAGTCTAAGTTGGTTCAGGAAACACATAAAAAGACTAATTTTTAGTGACAAGTTATTAGGCAATCAATATTACAGGGAACCTAGCAGATTGTTCAAATTAATCTGATTAATATTAGAACAACTCTTTAGGTCTTGATTAACAATAAATACAATGTGATTAATATTGCAATCAGGCATAAAAATAATAATGTCCATGAAAAGAAATAAAAATAAGAAAATAAAAAATTGCAGGGAGTTAGTATAATATACAATACTTACAGCCGTAGGAATACGTTAACAATCTATATCATGAATAGAATGTTAGTAACTCCAATAAAGTAATGAAAATAAATAAAGAAAGAAAATAGAGAATGTTAGTTTAGTTGACCCTCAGACTTTATACCACCGTCTAGGGTCGTTGATTTGTACGGATCTTGGAAAATTGAATATGTCAAATAAGCCTTAAAAACGATGTGTTACGTTATATGTTGCGTCAAAGTTGTTATGTGTTGCGTAGGTGCTGGTAATATATATGATGTAGATGAATAATATTAGGCGCAAGATTTCTTAGGATCCTAGGATGATGCTAGTATGAGATTAGATGGATTAAAAGAAAAAGTGAATAGGTGTATTAGTATTAGGCCGTGGACATTAAGCGGTGGTCCTTGGATTTGTGATATTTGAGGATTGATGATGGCGTTGAATGATGATGATTTGTATGGCGAATGATCAAGTATAGGCGTGAGGTGAGATTAGATGACGGAGTAGAAATTTAGGCGGTGGACGGTGGTAGGCAGTGATTATATGATCAGGTGGGAGAATTATATGGAGTTGTGCCGTGCGAAGTATTGTGAGATTGGCGTATGTTGTGATGAGTTGTGCCGTGGGATTTTGTGTTAGGCCATGCCTGATAAATGAGAGGAGGGAGTGAGAATTATATATAGGTTTAGGTAGTTGGGATGCAATAGGTTTTCAAAAGCAATTAGGTTTCTAAAAAGTTTTTTTTAAAATAGTTAGATAAAGATATTTGAAAACACTTTGGAGAAAGGTCATTTTTTTATAAAAGATATTTTTATTAATAAAACGAATTAATATAATTAATTAACTTTACTAATTAAATTGGGCTAGAAAAAAGGTTTTAGAAATTGGTTTTTCATAAAAACTATTTTTAAAAGGTTTTCAAAGATAAGCTTTTTTTAAAAAGAGTTAGAAAATGGTTTTGGGCATAAAAGGTTTTCTTTTAGACTCATTCCTTATTCTTTCCTTGATCCGGACCAATTAGAGCGGGGTATTCGTCATCATAGGGTACTAAATGGGGAGACACGATTATCTGTCTACAGTTATGAAGTACTAATTATTAATTTCCAAGTCATGTATGAATTGTTGATTATAGTTTTCTAATATCTTGTTTAGCATTTATATTATATTAATTTGATTAAGTGCGTACTTAGTATTAGCTGACTTGTTCTTTGTGTGTGTGGTTCCATGTTACGTAATGTTCCAGGTTAGTAACAGATTTGCAGAGTCATGCATGGGAGTTAGCCGTTGGAGTTGGACGTCATTTTATTCCTATCATGCATTGTGTTTTACTTCTTTCTTAAATTTTGAATTTTGGATTTCAATATTTTTAGTTAAAGTCTTCCGTTGTATTATTTTCATAGGTTAGCAAGTTTGATTTTTAAAATTATTACTCAGCTATATGCGTATCACAGTGGCGGTAACACCTTCATATTCCTCTAACTTAGTTTATGGTATTTATTATTGTAGGGAGGAATGTTGAGGGTGTTACAAAGTGGTATCCAGAGCTGTAGGTTTTATTCCTAAAAATATTATTTTATAAATTATTTTAAAGCTCTTTGTGAAAAAAATAAACTCTTTATAAAATGGGTAGTTGGATTAGAAGAATGTAGATTCTAATTTTATATGCATTTAGAGCTAAGTATTAAGTTATTATGTCAGTTATTATTTGTTTGTTTAGCAAATAAATTATATTCCCTTCATGTTAAGTGATTTATGATGTACTTTTGTAGTATAAGTACATTTAATGTGTTTAATGAGTATAACTATTTCTTTTTAATCTTTTTAAGATGTCTAGATTTGATACTAAAAGTGTACTCTTATATTATTTCAGAGTTGGATATGTGCTTTAGCGACAATATTGTCATAATAAGGAGAATTAATGTACAAGGCATCAAGTAGATATTAAAGGAATTTTGTCTATGGAGATGTATTATTATTCGTATGTGAAAGTCAAATGACTTGATTATCTGTATTAAATTCTTGTGCTAAAGTTTTAATATTTTTTTACAAGTTAGAAGGATTTTGTTTGATCAATTATTAGTAATTCATTTTATTGTTGTTACTTGAAATTTTGTGTGTTGTGCCATGAATTCATAAAAGTGTAATATATGGCCAATTTTAAAAATTTTTTACTAAGTGGGTACTTATTGACTGGAAATGTTTGTGTTATCATAACATTAATTTATTTGATTATTTGAAGTGCAAATACAATTATGTGAAAATTAGACGTGCTTTTATTTCACGTAATTAAATTACAACAAGCCTAGCATTGAAGGGGTCCACGAGGTGGAAGTTGTGGTAGAGGTGAGATGTCACAAATGCAAGAGATACAGGCCGCTCTTGGTCAATTGATCCAAGTCGCAAATGACTTGGTGCAGGAGAGGGCTAACGCTCCTAGAAATGATGTTGTTGGAAAGATTTTTATGAAAATAGGCCAAAATAAGCTACCTTTCTTCACTGGGAAAGGAACGAGACCCCGCTGCTTTAGAGTACTGGATTTGAGATTTTGATCAGTTGTTTGAAACAATTAATTTCCCTGATAACTTGAAAGTGATAAATGTTGTATTTTATATTCGGGATGAAGTTGATATTTGGTGGAAGCAACACAAACTTGCACTTCTTGCTACTAACGGCTTTGGATGGGAACGGTTCAAGGTGGCGCTCCGTGCCAAATTTTATCCTTCTTATCTAAAGGAGCAGAAGGATTTGGTGCTTTTATCACTGACAATGGAAGGTACAGAAATGACAGTACAAGAATACTACCAGAAATTCATTGAGTTGATGCGTTTTTCACATGAAACAGCTCCAGCAAAAGAAATGAAAGTGTAGAGGTTTGAACCGGGTTTAGACTTTTAATTTTTTTGCTACGTAATTAATTTTCATTAAAGTAACAAAGCTACAACCTAACTTCTCAAGAAAGAGCGAAACAACAAGGTTGGACCCCTCAGCTCAAGAGAAGCAAACAAACCATTTAGTGACAACCGTCCTAGGCCAAACCAGCGGGTTTGGACTTAGATCTTCAATGGAGTCTATCATGAAAGAATTTCACAAGCATTGATATGTTGTTCGGAAGGGATGTTCACCTTAAGGGCATCCGGAAGCGTAAGCCTGCAATCTCAAGTGGAGATAAGAGGAAGGACAACCCCACTCAAAATTCCCAAAAGTTTAATAAGCGCCAGAAATAAGGAGGCAATTCTCATAATAACAACAATGAAAATTATTGAAAGAACAAAAATCAAAAAGGTGGACGAGCGGAGAGGATCTACAACTGTAAGAAGTGTCCCAATAATCACCCAAGTAAGGATTGTGAAGGAAATCTGGTAGAGAGCAACAATTGTGGCAAGCTGGGCCATAGGAGCTATGAGTGCTACTCTAAGAGTAAAGGTACTAACGGGAACAACAATCATAATCTTTCTAACAACAATGGAGGCAAGAATGGTAATGTTCAAAACAAATTCCAAGGAGGGCATAATTCTCATCAAGTTCAGGGTGGATAATCAGGTGGGAACGGAAATGGGAATAACAAAAGTGGCAATGGCAATACTCCATGAAAGCTTCATGTTATGACTAGTGGTGAGGCGTAGTCGTCTCATTATGTTGTCACAGGTACTTTCTTCATAAACTCGATAACTGTAAGCATTTTATTTGATCTAGGCACCTCTCATTCCTACATCTTTACCTAGATTATTGAGAAACTTAGTCTTAGATCTCCTAAATCTATTTCTATACTCATAGATGTTCCTTCTGGCGGAAGTAGAAAATTGTATGAAACATTATGAGGGTGTAGAAATATGTATTGTGGGATCAAATTTTCCTTCAGACCTCATACAGTTTCATTTGGGTGGTTTAGATGTCATTCTTGGGATGCATTGGTTAGGAAAATTTAAGGCTAAAATAGATTATCGAGCTCATAAAGTAAATCATAAAAGCCCTTCATGAAATTGTATATCTTATCAGAGATGGTGTGAAAACCACAAGTGACAATTATTAGTGCTTTGAGGTTGAAGACCTATGTCCAAATTAAATGGATTTCCCTTGTACTTTTGTTGTGTGCTAGGAGGGTGGAAAAGGAGGAGATTCGAGTGGAATATGTCCCTATTGTGAATGAGTTTTAAGATGTATTTCCATATGAGATTCCAGGCATGCCGCCTAAGAGGGATGTTGATAATCTTTGTACCTGGGACAGGGTCGATTCAAAAGCTCATTATGGGATGGCTCTTGCAGAAATGAATGAGTTAAAGGTTCAGTTAAAAGATTTATTAAAAAAGGGTTATATATAAGGCCTAGTATCTCTCCTTGGGGTGCGCCTTTTTTGTTTGTAAAGAAGGACGGTAGCTTAAGACTGTGTATTGATTACCGCGAGATTATCAATGTCGCCATAAAGAACAAGTATCCCTTACCTAGTATTGATGATTTGTTTGATCAACTCAAAGGAGCTGGAATCTTTTCTAAGATAGACTTGCATTCGAGGTATCACCAATTTAAGATAGCGGATTAGGATATACCCAAAACTACTTTCAGGGTTCGTTATGGTCATTATGAGTTCATTATAATGCCCTTTGGTTTGACTAATGCTCCAGCTGTGTTTATGAACCTTATGAACCGTGTTTTGAGACCTTATTTGGACAAGTTTGTTGTGTTCATAGATGACACCTTGCTTTATTCCAAGACCCATGAAGAGCATGAAAATCACCTCAGAGCCATTTTACTTACTCTTAGAGAAAACCAATTGTATGCTAAGTTTCTCCAAGACTCAATTTTGGCTTGAGAAAGTGTCATTCTTAGGTCATTTTATTTTCGAGGAAGGAATGTCTGTTGATCCTGCAAAGATTAAAGTTGTTAGTGAAAGGCTTGTGCCAAGAAATGTTACTGAAGTATGGAGTTTCTTGGGATTAAATGGGTATTATAGAAAAGGTTCATACAAGATTTTTCTTATTAAGCTCGGCCTATCACTAGTGGAGCAAAGCCCATCCAATCCGGTCAAAACCGGGCTTACTGCTCCGGTTTTGGTCCGGATGGGCTGGGTTAGCACCGGTTAACAATGATTTACTGATCCAGTCCTACTCCGAATCAGTTAATCATTTACCACTCCGGTTTTGATGGAAAACAGGATCAGTTAATTAGATTAACCGATCCGGTTTTCCATCAAAACCGTATCAGTTTGTATAGCTTATGATCCGGTTTTCAAAAATGACCGGATCAGTTTGTTGCTGATTTGAATTAAAATAAAACCTCCCATCACAGGCAACAACAAATCCAGATCAGATTAAAAGCAAATCCAAATGGCAAAAAAAAAAATGTATCCAACAAAAAATTCATCAGAATCATTTATTACCGCCAAAAAAAAATTCAGATCCAAAAATCGAAATGAAAAAACAAATCGCAAGTGACTAAATATCATAATCGAAGTGACTAATTAATTACAAGAAACTAAAATTTACATGATAATTCCTTCGCGTTTCTCATCTTCATCGGTTTTGTCTGGGATTTTGGTTGCGGCGATGATTTCAGGGCTTTAATGAAGAGGGCAGTGGGGTGAGTTTTCCACTTAAGAGTGGCATTTGAAAGCGCCGGAGGTTGAGCGAAGGGGGAGATCTTGTAAACAACACCTTTCCAATTGAACCTCAGCACTTCAATAACCTCGAACAGTTCTCTAATAATAAAAATTTAGTACTTACAATCGAGGTAAGATGTTGCCAACATGTTGTACAAGTTCATAGAGTTCAATAATAGAACAACCTCGCCTAGGTTCTTCATGAAAAAACATATCCAATTTTCTCAACTCATCGAATGCTCGCATATCTGAATCAATCAAAAGTACACACAAACAAAAGAGGAACGAAATTTCAATAAAAACTCACACCAATTTGAACTTAACAGGAACTACAAGATCAGATCAAAAAACTTACATAGAGCGTAGTATTTATGAGGAGAGAGTCTAGAAGTACGAAGTTCCGAGAGCATCTGAGCCGAACACATCAAAGCGTCTTTTAGATTATTCGAATCCATGTAAATTAGGGTTTTGAAAATTCAATTGGTAAATTTAAAAGAGGAGAGAGAAAATTAGTACCAAAGCACGATGCTTAGGGTTCTGCTGATGGCCGGCAATTTCGGCGGAGAGAGGAGATAGCTTAGGGTTCTAAGGGTGGTGGGGAGTTTTGGGTTTGAGGAGAGCATAGTTTGAGGAGAGGAGGATCCGTGATTGATGGGGCCTTTAGGTTTATTGGGCTAGATCCATGTGTTCTAGGAGAGCAGGTTTTTAAGGGGATGGATCTGTGGGTTTGAGGAAAGCAGTGCTCAAATTATCTGATCCGGGCTATTGAACCGGATCAGTAACAAAAAGGACCGGATCCTTTTTGCCACCTGATCCAGTTCAATACTGAATTTACTAATCCGATTTTGAGATAACCGGGTCTATTTGTTTGTGACATATAAGGTTTTTTCCACTAGTGTATGACTAACCTCATGAGAAAGGAGACAAAGTATGTGTGGACTGAAGACTGTGAGAAAGGATTTCAGATTTTGAAGAGTAGGTTGACTTCAACACCTGTTTTAACTTTGCTAGATGGGACAGAGGGTTTTGAGGTCTATAATGATGCATCAAAGAATGGGCTAGGATGTGTGCTTATGCATAACAGAAAAGTGATAGCTTACGCCTCGAGACAACTTAAACCCTCTGAAGTTAATTACCCGACCCATGACCTTGAATTAGTTGTTATAGTCTTGGAGACACTTAAAATTTGGAGACACTACCTTTATGGAGTAACATGTACGATCGTCACAGACTACAAAAGTTGGAAATACATCTTCACTCAGAAGGATCTTAACATGAGATAGAGAAGGTGGTTAGAGATAATTAAAGATTATGACCTTGATGTCCATTATCATGAAGGGAAGGCCAATGTGGTGGCTGATGCATTTAGTAGAAAGGTAAGTCATGGAGTGAATTCCTTGGTTGTAGCTAATAAACTTATTGAGAAATTTCATAGGTTAGACATAGAGGTGGTTCGCCCTGGAGAATTAGAAGCTAGCTTGAATGCCTTGACCATACAACCATCTTTGTTCCAAGTAATTATTGGTAATCAGCCTGGTGATGTGAAGCTAGAAAGGGTGAGGGAAAAATTGAAAGAAGGGAAAGCTGAAGGGTTCACAATTCAAGAAGATCGGAGCATATGCTACAAGGGGAGATGGTGTGTGCCTCAGAAGTGTGAGGAGTTGAAGAATAAGATCATGGAGAAAGCTCATAGTAAACCTTATTTTGTGCATCCTGGACTAGAAAAGCTTTACAAAGACTTGAAAATTTTATTTTGGTGGCCTAGGATGAAAAGAGAAGTAGCAGAGTTTGTTTCACGATGTTTGACATGTCAAAAAGTTAAAAGTGAACATAAGAGACCACAGGGAAAGATTCAAACCCTAGATGTTCTAGTTTGGAAGAGGGACTCGATAACTATGGGCTTTGTCACTGCGTTGCCAAAGACAAGATGAGGATTGGATACAATTTGGGTATTAGCAGTTGATCGCTTGATCAAATATATTATATTCATACCTATGAAGGAGAATTGGAAGATGGAGCAACTAGAAAGGGCCTATATAAAGCATGTAGTCAGACTCCATGGAGTACCTTCAGACATAGTTTCCGACAGGGATCCAAGATTCCTATCCAGCTTCTAGGAGGCATTTCAGAAAGGTTTTGGAACTAAACTTCTCAAGAGCACTTCTTTTCACCCTACAACAGATGGTTAGAATGAGAGAACCATTCAAACATTAGAAGATATGTTCAGAGCTTGTGTTATGGAGTTTCATAGTGCATGGGATAATCATTTGGATCTCATTGAGTTCCTATACAACAATAGTCATCATGCAAGCATTGGTATGGCACCTTTTGAAGTACTATATGGTAGGAAATGTCGAAGTCCAGTGTGTTGGAGTGATATAAGAGAGACTGTAGCGTTGACCACAATTGATAGAAGACACAAGAAATCAAGTGAAGCTCATTCAAGAGAAGATTCGTGCGGCCCGAAATCGTCATAAATCATATGCAGATTTGAAAAGGAGGGAAGAAGAGTATTAGTGAGAAAGTTCTTTTGAGAGTGTCACCTATGAAAGAAGTGATGAGATTTGGGAAGAAAGGTAAATTGAGCCTGAAATTTATTGGCCCGTATGACATTATGAACAGAATTGGGAAAGTAGCCTACCAACTAGCTCTACACAATGAGTTAGAGCGTGTGCACGATGTTTTTCATGTGTCACAACTCAAGAGATATGTTCCAGATGTTTTTCATGTGCTTCAACCCGAAACAATTGAGTTAGATGAAACTCTTTCTTATGAGGAAAGACCTGTCAAAATTTTGGATCAAAAGGTGCTTAGTACGAGAAATAAAGATGTTACAATTATTAAGGTGTTGTGGTCCAACCAAGTTTCTGAGGAAGCAACATGGGAGGTTGAAGATGAAATTCAAAAGAAGTACCCAGAGTTGTTTGAGCAGGTACCTTGAGTGTCGGGGACGTCACTGTTTCAAAGGGGGTAGATAGGCGATATAATTTCGCGAGATCATGCTTTTATGATTTGCGTCATCAAATTTCGTTGTCCATTAATTTTTCTAAGATAATCTATCAAACTATTTGATTTTAGTGGTAGTGTTCACATATTACCTTAATTTCGAGGATGAAACTTATTTTAAGGCGAGTAGCATGTAATACTCTGTAGTTCTTTCGACTATTTTATAATATTTATAGGAAAATTTGTATTTTGAAGGTTTAAAATAAAATAGTGTTTTAATGTTTTCCCAAAAGGGAATTTATAAAAAAAAGGGAAGATCTTTTACCTAATAGGACTTAGTTATCCCTTTATAATTAGGGTTTCACTAAACCTAGGTTAAATAAGTTTTAATAAGAACCAAAATCTTAATCTTTCTATCTCCTAGCTAGTATCTTGTTACAAAAATACCCATATCTGTAACAGCCTGCACTTCCGAGCTGCTAGCTAATCACACTTAGCATTCACAATCTCAATCAACACTTAATAAACCTCATATTACATTAATTTGCAGCGGAAACATAACTTATATCTCGATCCCAGATATGTGGTTCAAGGCCCACAATACAATAACTAACTTAATATATATATACCCTGAATGGATCTATACAATAATATGCCATAAGAATTTTCTGAGCAAACTATATAATCTCCACCATTGTTTATCGAAATATCATTTCACATAACGCCTATGATCCATTGTGGCGCTTTCATAATATCTGCAAAGTCACTAACAATAAACACTGCCCCCACAAGGACAGGTTCCAAGAACAAAATCAGCGAAACTGAGTACACATTGTCCAACCAGAAAATCTTTTTTGGTGGCTTAAAACGTATTTACAGATTTAAGTTTATCTTACAAAATATTAGAAATCAAGCCATAGAGAAATCATAATTAACGAATAATATGACAATTACTTATAGACAATTTCCAATGTTACTTGTCTTAAATAATATTAAGAGTATCTCAGAATATAAATAATATAAGCTTTCAATTAGAGAGACCTCATAAGGATTCAAGTGGAATCTAATACGATATCCCAAAATCAATTCTATGACATAAGAATATTTCCAACTTCTAGACTTCAAGAAAAATAACGTCTAATCTAAATACATGCACATAGCTAATTCCATTCATGGATTCCGAATGAGTTTCCTTGTAATTCATCCCCACTTTTCTCACATGAATTCCATAAAATTGGGTGAGTAAAACATTACTTCGGAATAAGTTTAACTTTCCACAAAAACAATTACATATTCAAATACATATCTATTTTCTTTCAGAAACCATATTATACTGGGGAAGAGAACACGAATGGAGTTGCCTTCCAGGCAAATTCTCTAAGCTTTTACAAGGGACGTCTCCCTCTTCCCTTATGTATTTCTTGCAAGACTTTTCAGGACATGTCCCTAGAATATATACAAAATACATAATATACAAAATACAGAATGTTGTTCATCACCGCTCCGGCAGCTTCTTCCCCTTACAAAACTAAATCAAAATACATAATTTACAATATAATATTAATCTGAAACTCAAATTCATAATTCTCGAGTCAGATATATTAAAATCTCGTAAAATAATCGCTTTTGGATATTTTTCATATACATTCTCAAATTGTTTGATAACACAATATACTTGAGTTTCCAATAACTTAGTATAATTCAATCCTTTACAAAGTTCATTTGCTAAAACCCATTCAAATACGGACTTTCAAAGGAAATATAGTCCAAGCTTATTATAATTGAAGCTCAAAACATAGCTTACTTTTTTTTAATATGAACTTCTCTTTTCCCCAAAAACAGAATCAGATAGCTTACTTTATAACTTACCAACTTACATTCAATCTAATATCCCAAAGGATTTATGCCCAACTCCAGTAATTATCATAAATTCATCATATAGTTACGTTAAATCTTTCACGAGTCATAAGTATTACTATATATAATATCTCCAAACAACAGTTTACCTTGAAATCTCTAACCTCAAACTTTTCATCATCCAAGTAATCCCAAGCACGCAAAACTCATAATAAGATACATCTCGAAAATCTTGTATTATAGTCAGACCTTTAACTCATGTCTTCAAAAAGTCAAGTCCATATTCCTCAAAGTTATTGATAATCAATATATTTAAAATCTTGTATCCTGTACATATTTCGGAATTTATATAGCAACTTGAATTTGGGAACGCTTGACCATTTCAATACACTTGGACTCTTAATACCATTACATAAGTGAAACTTTTCGTACACTTATACATCTTAGAACTATATATAGACGAATCTCGACGGAAACATAATTAGTTTCTATAAGCTCATCAATTCCTTTGAACTAGAGCTCTTCACTTCTTGCAAAACATATACCAAATCACTCAATTCAGAATATCATACTCAAAATTACAATGATAAATATATTGTGAACCCTTATATCAATACTTTTGACTTAATGGATATAAACACTTCCATACACAAGAACATGTGCCCATAAACACTTTATACTACGGACTTCCAGAGGTAAAATGGACTTAATACGTCATGGAGCGATATCCTTAAGTAACCATAATTTGCTCGTAATATTTATTTACCAATGATACTAAAACATATGATTGTTATTCATAAAATTCTCGCAAACGTATCCAAAGATTATTAGCAAAGAGAAATATAAATACTATATCACAAGTTCATATTTTCTATCAATCTTTGAAATACTCAAACACTTCCATAATTTCACCTTCATTTTACCATTAACACAATAAACTCAATTGGCATAAAACTCTTGTAGTTAAGTATATGATTCACAAAAGCATATGAAACACCAAAACTTTATTTCAAAGGTGGAGGAACAATGTGTACCTTTTCGATCTCCGAATTCTACTTCTATTCCATACCGAGTCTTGGTTCATCCAACATACTTGAGCTCCATACATTGATATCCATACACTAGAGGAAAAAACGTCAAATGCTGCAACAAAAGGGCTGCGGTCAAGCCCAAAACTGCAGTCCTTAAGTGAAGGGTTGCGGTCAGGCCTAAAACCGCAGCCCTTAAAATAATTCACTCGGGCTTTATTATTCTTTTTCTCCAGCGTTTATAATTCATTCCCTCCTCCTCCTTCCTTCCTCAAACAGCGAAAATAATAGACTAAACCTTAACATTCACACACCCCGCCCCTCTCTCTATCACCTCCTTTATTTCTCTCTCTTAAACCCTAATCTCTCCCCTTCTTTTCGCCGATTCACTCTCTTTCGTTCACCAAGAACCCTAATCTAACTTCATCCATCTCAGGCTTCATCGTTACCGAATTTTAGGTTTTCTTCGTTTCGTCCTCCATTTCTGTGAATCAATCGAGCTCGAAGTTAGCGATTATTGAAGATTTTGTTGTGATAAGTGGATAATCAGTGAGCAAAGAAGTAAGTGATTTTGATTGAAGTTTCCGTAAAAAAAAAAAAAAATTTGAGGAGAAGAAAGAAAGAGATGTACAAAGACCGTGGATCAAAAGCGGAGATGGGAGCTGTGGATCGGAAAAGGATCAATGAAGTGTTCGATAAAAACAGCATAAAACTTTAAGAGTTGCCTCTTCAACGGTTAGTCTTCTTCACTTTTTTCTCAACTAGCCATATGTGCACGCGATGCGTGCGTTAATTTCAAAAATTATTATTCCATTATATACTTCATCCGTACCATAATTATGATAACACTTAAAATGTGAAAGATTTAATAGTTAGATGAATTTAGATACATTAATTCGCTAAAATAAAAAACTAACAAAGGTTGTGAATAAATTTTTAATATTAATTTTTTTAATGAATTTTGAACAAAACGAATAGACATAATGAGTTGCTTTGAATGAATTAAAGAGTATCAAAGGTACTAAGTGTTTCAGACATTGTAAGTGGACGTCATGTATACCATCTTCTCTTATAAAAAATGTCAAGATATTTTGTCCATTAAATTTTTTTGATTGAAATATTTAATGCATATACCATTTTTAATTAACTTGTTGAAAATGGCAAGTTGAAATGAGAAAAGGGTTGTTAAATTATTTTCTTTTGTGATTTTTTTCATTCTATTAAATCATTAAGGGTAATTTAGTATTTTCAGAAGGAGACACCATCTTCCTCCCCCCTTCTCTTATATAATAGAGATTTATTTATTTTTCTTTCTGTTTTCCTCTTTAAAACAAATTGGAAAAGGGAAAAATGAAAATTAGGGTTTCAATCATGAATTTTTTATGCTTTGCTATATATGTTATCAACTGTATGCTTTGTTATATATATTGTCAATTGTGACATGAATGGCTATGATTTATGTATTGAAATCAATTTGATTTCGTATGTGAAATTGAGTTATGAATCGAGAAATTTTTTTCTTTCTTTTTTTATTGTGATTTTTTTAAAAAAATTTGAACTCTAGTAATCTAATTCTCAATGAAAAAGCGTTATTATTGTCATTGATTTGTTTGTTCAATTCATTTGTTAAGTAGTTAAAATTCTATATAATTATAAGTTTGTAATTTCGGTTATCTGGTAGGGAGCTCTATGCTCAGCAGGTGATCGGCAGCGACGAATTAATAGTTTAGAATCTCAATTTTGTTCTAATACAACATAAGAATTCCTTGTTTTTATTCATCTTAAGCTGTTGAAGAATTCTTTAGAGAAAAGGCACTTTCTTATGCTTCAGATGTTACTGATTCTGTTGAAAACCTTGACGTCCACTTTCAGTCGTATTGATGTTAAAAACG
This sequence comes from Beta lomatogona, assembly GCA_947646795.1. Taxonomy (NCBI): domain Eukaryota; kingdom Viridiplantae; phylum Streptophyta; class Magnoliopsida; order Caryophyllales; family Amaranthaceae; genus Beta; species Beta lomatogona. The sequence goes on from CANSNZ010000403.1 coordinate 1,623,902, forward strand.
TGGTTAACTTTCAGTTGTGTGGGTTCTAAGTCCAATGAAAGAGGTGATGGTGTATCAACTATCAGCAAGAAAATGATCTTTTTTATTTTAGGAGATCAGAAACATTGTTGCTTGTATTGGATAGAAGAGATGATGCAATTACTCCATTTGCTTAATCAATGGATATACTAGGTATCATAGAGCTGTGCAGATCAATGTGTTGTTGTGTATGTTGTCTAGCTAGTTGTTCAATGCTTCTTGGTACCATATAATCCTAACGTTCGATCAATAAATGTCTTCATTAACCTAATTACATCTTGGCTATATTTGATTATGGTCAAGCCTGACAAAATGTTTTAATTGTTTCTTTTTGGAGTGTCAGGTTTTGGCCTAACAATAAAAGTAGGATGTATCTCCTTGAGAACACAAGTACCATATTTCTTTTCTTTCAACTTGTAAGTTGTAGTACTTAAACTTTGTCTGTTCTTTTTCCATGTTTCTTTGAAATAATGGGTATGTATGTTTTGGTGTTCAGGGGATTTTGTAAGATCAAATGGACTCCAAGCAGGGGACTTCTTTGTAATATATTTAGATGTTAAATGTGGAAAATATGTATGTTTCTTTCTCCTCCCATGTGTTTCTCTGCTTTTTTTTGCAACTTGTACAATGTAATCATCTATTGAGATGTTAAATGTGGCAAACTACTTGTTGATGCTATTCTCCCTCCCATTTATGAGTATTCTCATGTTAAATTTCATGTTTTTTCAAATTTTCTTGATAGTTTACTCCTTCGTTTACCAATGTGGGTAGTCATAAACTTATTTATCATTGCTGGTGATTTCTTTTTGTTCTTGTTAGAATTTTTAAATAGATATGTTCTTGCTTCAGTACTACATAAAGTGTTTCATTAAGTTATGTGCTAAGAAAATAATTGTTAGATGATAATTTACTCCTTCGTTTGCCAATGTGGGTAGTCGTGTTTTCAGGTCTAGTTTTCTAATCTTTAGCTTAATTTCAATTTAATTTGATGATGATTTATTGAATGGATAGATAGTGCTAATTTCAAAGGTAAGGCTTCTCACGTAGCTGTCTTTTTCTAATCATATCACCTGTTCTCATCCATTTGGCTTAGTTTGAAAGTGAAATCATGGTCAGTCAAAAGGTATAATTGATATACGAACTTACTACCACTTAAACATTCTTATGCAGCTATAGCAGAATTATGCAAAATGTTCGAGACCTTTTTCTAGAGATATTTTATCCTCTCAATTACTAACATTTGTAGAATTAATGAACTAATTAGGAGGACAGAACGTTACAACATATCTAGGAGCTCTACATCTATTAAGACTAGAAGAATCATCACAGGCATAAGTGTAAGCCTTTGGACAAATGGCCTTAAACAGATTAGCAAACACGGTTAGCTTGCAGGTTTTAGGATCTGAGAACTTCCCAATACAATAGTACTTTGCAGATTGCATCACCAAGCAAGCACTTTTACACCCAACCACTTTATTCCCCTTCTTCACTTCCAATGCTGAAGGACAACAAACATTCAAATCAGCATCATATTTAGCGACACCACATAATGAAGATGCATCATTCTCTAAACGCCATTGTTTGTGCATTCATGATTTGCATCATCTTCTAATAGTTTAATACTTTAAAATAGTTCATGTTGGTTATATTTATACAACTTATAGCTCATTTATTTAGTTGCATTTGGTCAATAGTTCAGATTCATGTTAGCTTTTGGTGAATTGTCACTAGTAGAATAAATGCTTATTGCTGCGGTCTTTAAGTGGCCTATTGCGGCGGTTTTGACCGCGCAGCAATTAACGGCGCAGCAATAGGTAATTAATCTGTTGCTGCGGTTTTAAACCGCAGCAATATTACAACATATTGCTGCGGTTTTGAGAAAAAACCGCAGCAATATTTCCTGTTTATTATTATTTAAACAAACATATTGCTGCTGTTTCTGAGACAAACAGCAGCAATATGGATATTTTTATTATAAAAATGAGATATATTGCTGCGGTTTGTCTGAGAAACCGCAGCAATATCGTTTTTTAATAATAAAATATACATAATATTGCTGCGGTTTCTCTGACAAACCGCAGCAATATGGTATATTTTTTATTTTTAAAAAAGGATATTGCTGCGGTTTCTCAGACAAACCGCAGCAATATTTTGTATATTTTATTATTAAAAAAGTATATTGCTGCGGTTTGTCTGAGAAACCGCAGCAATATATCTCATTTTTTTTTTTATATAATTTACATTATGCAGCAAGCAGAATGCAGCACAGCAAGCAGAATGCAGCAAATTTCTGCATAAATTTCCACAGAGCTCCGTTTGTAAATTGGATAAACCCATAATTGGGAATTAACCTGTACAATATTATATGCAACAACCATCCATCATCCACAATTCATCATCCAAAATTCATCCCAACATCCATCCATCATCCACAAATCATCCAACAAACAACACCTAATCCACAAATTCATCCAACATCCAACTTCCACGCACAATCCAAATTCCAAGTTTAACAATAGAAATATATAAGATTCAATAAAACATAGATATCATATGATCCAACATATATATTTATATATCATGAAATCCAATCAATTAAGTCAATAATACGATTAACCAAAGTTAGCTTTCAATAGTTATATATATAAACTAACCTAACCTATGCAATGCAATTATCAATAAAGTATCTTGCCCACTTATTTTTCACCTCATTGATTTGATCTTCAGTATAAGGATCGCGGGTAAAGGTAGTACAAGCAACCTGAAAATAATTCACCAAAGTTAGATTTCAATAGTTATATATATAAAATATGAAATGAAGTGAACAAAAAACTTACTTCATCGAAATCCTCCGAACTAGAATATAAAATGAGTGCGTCAAAAATGTTGCGCATGACAAAATAACCGCACTCCGTGCCTCCTTGTTGTTGTGGACACTTTAACGAAAGTTTTAAGAAAATGAGTAAATTTATCGTATAATGAGAATGACATAACATATGCTTTTAATTGAATAAAATAAGGATATTATACCTTAACACATTTCCAACTAAGCTTGTTGTGACGAACTTCGTTGCAGGTCATCCGAAACCTCCTAAAAGCACTACATAAAACAAAATCAAATGATCAATTACACTTTATTTGCTTTATATTATAATTTAAATTCATTTAAAATATATCAAAGCGATCAACTTACGCTATCATAGGAGGTTTAATCTTTAACTTCCGCTCCTTGTGATAGCTAGCGGAATCAAAGACGTAAATAATCCCGAGCATGGGACGTATGACCAGGAGCATCCAATGACGGCTATTGCAAGATTGAATAATAATAATTACTTAAAAAATTCACATGTCATGCAAAAATCAATATTTGTAAAACTATTAAGATAGAATATTACTCTTGAAAGATTGGCGCGAAGATGATACTAGCACCAGCAACGACGGATCCAGTCAAAGCACACTCAATGTAAGTCGTTAGATTCTCCAAAGAATGCACATCCGCGGTACTCTCCGGGCACATCCAACAAACTCGAACAGCATCCCCAAATCCATCCAAGTCAGACTGTATTGCCCTACAAAAAATAGATAAACATAAACTTTATGTGGAAAATACAACTATCATACAATGAAATGTAAAAAAAAATCATAACTTTGATTATTGTTACCTCATGTACACTTGGATAATAGAAATATTAAGCATCTCCCCTTTCAAGAACTGAGCAATATCCTCCTTGGTCAGATAAGCGGTGGCATCTTCTGTATAATGGAATAATGAGCTCGGCAAGGTTACACCAACAGTATCATCGTCTGCGACGGCAAGGGCAAGCGTATCTGCTAACTCCTTACAGTCTTCAGTGAGTGATTCCAAGAACGATACATCATCAACTACTGGACTATAACGAGTAGCCGAACCGCTGAAAGCTGCTCGGCTAGGACATCTAACACCTCCCCGAAATCCCCTTTTGTTTTTTAGGTGTCGGTGTAACCTAATAATAATTTTTGAGAACGCGCATAAGATTATGTAATTTTTACATTTAATCCTATTATTTGAACAAAAATGGATAAAATTTGAACAATTACCTCATCACCTAATATTTGCACTAAATTTTTTGGCCATTGCACCCACGTACCCAAAGCAGTTTCCGTAGTGTCGATTTCATATGCGGGGACGGGGACGGGTAGTGGCAAATGACCATACTTCTCTACAAAACGATGAATTTTCACTCGAAGGTGATCATTCATCATTCTAGACCCATGAACTGTAGTGGTCTCATCAAAAGCATAAGAATGTGCATCTGCCACTAGACAAGTCTTTCCACTAGTTGGATCTATCAAATACAATCGACAGGGAGTCTCGTCCTAACAATAACATAAAGTTCTTAATATATAAGATAATTATTTGTATAAAGCACATGTATATATGATAATTATTTGTATAAAGCATGAATAATTATGATATTTATTTGTATAAAGCACATGTATATATGATCCTTATTTGTATAAAGCACCATGTATATATGATCCTTATTTGTATAAAGCACATGTATATATGATCCTTATTTGTATAAAGCACATGTATATATGATCCTTATTTGTATAAAGCACATGTATATATGATAAATATATGTACCTTCGAATGAGGAGAATGAGTGTCTCCAAATCCAGATAGTGGAGTACGTAGTTGAGTGGGGTGTGAAGTAGATGGCCCAAACAGATGGTGAAGCGGTGATGGAACAACCGGTGAAGCAAGTGATGGAACAAATAATGGAGGAAAAGGTAGCCGAGTAGGCTGAAAAGTAGCTGGACCGGAAGATCTTTGAAGCGGGTGATGGAACAAATAGAGGTAAAGGTAGGCGAGTGGGGTGAAGCGGTGGCCCGGAAGATCTTGAAGCGGTGATGGAACAAATGGCGGAAAAGGTAGCCGAGTGGGCTGAAAAGCAGCCCGGTAGAGATGGTGAAGCGGTGATGGAACAAATGGTGGAGCAAATGGTGGAGTAGGTAGCTGAGTGGGGCCGTGAAAGCGCCACATTCTCGCATATATGTGGCAATGTCGGTTCTCCACCTTTCGCCATTTTCTCGCATGAATGCTTCCTCTTGTTCCCGACTCGAGCTCCAATAGTTCCTAGGAGGTGGAAGACCAAAAGCCTTCCTATAGCCAACATTGTAGCCTCCAAAACCATAACAACGACCCGAGTGATCCGGCTTCTCTCCAAGAGCCATAAACGGGCGTCTTTGTTACGTCACGGGAGTGAACTCACCCTTGGCTTGCTTCTCCTTGTACTCCAAGTGCCAAAAAACAAGTTCCAAATAACAAAAATGTATTTAATAAATAAAAAACGTATACATGTCAAACTAAAAGTTAAATATAGTGATATACATACGTATTTGTCGGATGCAATCTTTGTTTCCTCAATTTGGAATAAATCGTTGTTTGGTGACTGGATCCTTCTTATGCATCGCGCACCACCGAGTCATCACCCCGAGTAACATGAGAGGACACCGAGGAGGATGGTGTACTAGATGACGATCCTGCTAGAATCAAAACTAGGTGGAGAAAAGTTCTCCCGCTTCCACAACTCTCTAGCATCCCCATAGTTCCTTTGCCCTAAGTGGTGATGATGTGTATTCCTTTTGCACTCTCGAGCGCCTTTTCTCGCTTTTTTCGCAATAAAAAACACATTAAGTTAGTAGAATATAATTTAATTTAATAAAACACATTAAGTTATTAGAATATAATTTAACTTACTACAGCCTCATCTCGACGTCATAGCCTTGCTTGAAGGTAAGCCAATCCTCCGTCTTGATGTGCTTGTATACATCGGCGGAGTATCACCTAGCTTCTCCTTCTTTGATCGACTCCGGTCATGGTGATCCAACCGGATACCAATTTGCTCTTGAAATCCCTCCATCCGGAGTTCACAGCAGTCAAGTAATGCCTCTTATAGCTTATCTCGTCGGAAGGTGAAACATATTCGTTTTCCATCATAAACAAATAAATAAGCACGTTAGATCAACAATAGAACAATAAATCTCAAAATTGTAAATGAAACAAATCTTACCATAGTGTCCGTCCACATCAAATCCAACAAGGCGGGGAGAAATGTTTTTCCATTTCCAATTGATGTTAAGCTCTGCGTATAGAAAGACCGACCCAAATACCATACTTGGATCTCCACGTGCCTAATAGAAAAAACAATTACAAAATACAAACATTAAATCCTAAGCATGGTAAATTATAACTATCTTACAATCAATAATTACCTGTTGGTCTCCCCAATTCATCAAACTGTAAGAACATATCTTACGTGTTGTGGAGATTCATCGTGGGACCTCTTTTACTCTTTTTAGCTGCCTTTGTCTTCCCACCGACTTCTTCCCCCTCCCTTGTGCACCATAATATGCGGTGGTCGACGAGGATCTAAGAATCAAAATAAGGAAACTATGAATTAGAGAACGAACAAATAAATGACATATTCAATATTACAATAATCGCGAACCCGAAGGGGGTGGGCGACGTGGATCGGGATGTCACCTCAATGTCAAGTAAAGCATTTCTATCGGCTTCTACTTCCATTCTTTCCATCCAAGCATCAAACGCATCTGCAAGCACGATCGTTGTCCTCCCCCGATCAGCCTCCTTTTCGGGTGAAATGGTGCATCGGAATCCGATGATCGATCGCTCGAACCGTCACTAGCCATATCTGTAACATATACATAGAAACAACAAAAAGTGTTAACAAAATTTAAAACAATATATATCAACACATTATTGTAATGAAATCTATTATAAGTACATCAATTTAGTATTCAAATTACTCATATAGAACATTTTTTACCTTTAATTTTGGTCAATAGGTTGCTCGATGACCGTTATACCCTCCCCGGTGATCCACTCGCATGTAACTATTTTCAGTATCATACACATCCATCATATCATCACTTGGGATTGAGAAAGGGGGAATATCATCAAACTTATCATATTGTTCTTCATCGTCAACATCACTAACTCCTAAAATTCGCCTTTTACCATTAACAACAATGCACCACCGAGTATCTACGGGATCGGATACATAAAACACTTGTTTTGCTTGTGATGCGAGGATAAAAGGTTCTTCGGTGTCACGCAGACGACTCATATCGACTAGAGTAAAACCACACTCATCCTTTCGCAAACCACGTCTATTATCCGCCCACTTGCATTGAAAAATAGGCATAGTGAAGTCACAATAATCGAGCTCCCATATTTCCTGAATGATCCCATAATATGATTGTGTAGCATCAATCGGAGTTTTATCCTTTGCACTCGCATACTCCCTAGATGATGCAACCATTGAAACCCCACAATTTTGTACCACCTTCGATTTCTTGTCTTGACGTTCAGTGTAAAAGGTAAATCCATTGATATCATACCCCTCATACGATTTAAAACTGTCACGTGGACCGTATGCCAACCACTTAATTGTATCGGGTACATGATGGTCGTTTGCAGACAATTCACCAATTACTTTATTATGGAACCAATCAATGAAAGACCTGTTATGCTCATTCATCAACGCCCTCTCCCCTTTTGACGGGTTTTTGTGGCGCAATTCCCGCATATGTCTCTCTAAGTATGGATTAACTTCAGTAACATGGTGCAACACGAAAAGATGAGCTTTATTCAACTCACTCAATGAAGGCGAAATATGTCGCATTCCGACACCACCCTTGCCTTCTAACCTTCCCTCGTGTCTGGACTTTGGAAGGCCTATAGTCACAGCCTTAGCAAAATGAGAAGAACAATATCCTCCAACCTCTTCGGCAATTGTTCCTTGAATAATACTCGCCTCTGGTCTTCTTTGGGTTCCTCACTTTCTTTTTCAAAGAACCCATATGTCTCTCAAAAGGGTATGCCCATCTTAAAAACACAGGACCACACAGTTTAATCTCTCTTACCAAATGAAGGACTAAGTGAACCATAATGTCAAAAAAAGGTGGAAAATACATCTCAAATTGACAAAGTGTTATCACCACCTCATTTTGCAAAGCATCCAACTTATCAGGGTCAAGAACCTTGTTGCATATGGTATTGAAAAATGAACACAACCTCGTGATGGCAAGTCTGACATGTTTTGGAAGAATCCCGCGTATTGCAATCGGCAAAAACACTTGCATCAACACATGACAGTCATGGGACTTCAGCCCAATTAATTTCAGATCACTCAAAGAAACAAGTCTTCTCATGTTAGATGAGTATCTAGTGGGAACCTTAATACCGTATAAACACTCACAGAACAATCGTTTCTCTTGCCTAGACAATGTATAACAAGCTTGAGGCAAATATGTTGTTGTTCCCTTTCCTTTCTTAGTTTTTTCCTTAATCTTTGGCCATAAATTAGGCCGAATCTTCAATTTCTCCATATCTCTCGCGAACTTTCAAACCATCCTTAGTTTTTCCCCGGCATATTCAACAGAGTACCAATAATTGCATCACAAACATTTTTTTCAATGTGCATTACATCGAGACAATGTCTAACGGTAAGTATTTCCAATAAGGAAGTCTCCAGAATATAGACTCTTTTTTCCAAATGACACCATCGTCTTCCGAAGGTTTAACCCCCTTACCAAATATTGTGCCCATCCCCTTAACACGATTATAAACTTCTTTTCCGGTCAACGGTCTAGGAGTTGGAGCATTTTCAACTAACCCGTAAAATGGTGCTTTTTTCTTTCGATATGGATGAGAATTATGTAGGAATTGCCTAATAATGATATAGACATGTTTCCCACAATGTGGCAAATGTGTCGCCTCCATACCATTCTCACAAATGGGATATGCCTTTTTTCCTTTGACCTTATACCCCGACAAATTGCCATAAGCAGGATAATCATTTATAGTACAGAATAGCATAGCACGAAGCTCGAAATCTTCATTGGAATACGCATCAAATACCATAACACCTTCGTCCCACATCTTTTTGAGATCTTCGATGAGAGGTGCAAGATATATGTCTATATCATTTCCCTACTGTTTAGGCCCAGAAATTAAGAGAGACAACATAATATACTTCCGCTTCATGCACAACCATGGAGGAAGATTGTATATCACTAACGTAACAGGGCCAAGTACTATGTTGACTACTCAAAGTACCGTAAGGGTTCATTCCGTCCGTACACAATGCAAGTCTCAAGTTCCTAACTTCCTGACCAAATTCCCGATATCTGGAATCTATAGCCTTCCATTGAGGAGAATCTGCTGGATGCCTAAGCATCCCATCTTTCTTTCTCCGATCAGCATGCCATCTTAGGTTCTTTGCATCTTCTTTGATAGAAAATAGCCTCCTAAACCTTGGCACAATTGGAAGATACCACAACACTTTCGCAGAAGGACCCGTATTGCCCGCCCCAGCTCAACCCCATCCGGCAATTTATAGCGGGACTTACCACACCTCGGACATTCATAAAGGTCTGCATTCTCATTTCGATACAACACGCAATCATTCGGACATGCATCAATCCGCTCATATTCTAAACCCAAAGGACACATTAATTTTTGGCATAGTAGGTGGATTTTGGTAATAAATTACCCTCGAGAAACATATCTTGTAAAGCTTCTAAGAGTTCGTGAAGCCTACATCGGTCAAATTATGTTTCGCTTTGATGTTGAAAAGGGTTAAAACCCCACTCAATTGAGTGTATTTTGTACACCCCTGGATAAAGGGGTTTCCCAGCAGCTTCAGACAAACTGTCAAACACTCGTGACCGCTCTTTAAAATGGTCACGTGCCCCTTCCAACATCTCACCTAATCGATCATCACCAAACTCTTCATCCTCAGTGTCACTATTATCTCCGTGATCATTTTCATTACCTACAACATCATCACCTTCTATCCTAACATGATGATCTTCAATCACAAATTCATTCTCTCGCCCCAACATTCGACATATCAATCTCTAATGAGTTACTAGTGCCATCATCAACAATAACCCTATTCTCGAGTATACTTTCCCTTCTCACCATGCCATAACCAAATATAATACTCGGCTCTAAATCCTCGACGAATAATATGATCTCTTATTAACCTAATATCGAAATCGTATTCACATTGTAGCAATCAACACATGGACAATATATCTCATCCTCGCAAGTAAGTTGTTGATGCTCTACAAGCACGTTTACAAAACTCATTCACACCTTGTACGAACTCCAACGTATTCCGCTTTCCATACATCCAACTTCGATTCATTTCTAAAAACCCCCACACATATATACATCCATTAAAACTTATTATCAATTAAAAAATTCACATAAATATAACACAACAAACTAATATTCAATGCATGCTTCCATTGGGTCCTTATCACTCCAACCTAACCCATTCTTAAACGTCCAATCCCACTAGTGAATGCATGTATCATCTTTGATTCTAAGTAAAATTCGGCAGCATTTCCCTTCGGTTCTCCAAGTACACGATGAAGATAATTGCTTATCTTATATGCACCCGGAGAACAAATTAGGGAAATGATTAACCGTATTTCACTTAGAATCAAAGAATCAACACACATTCACTACCTAAGTGAGATGTGACGTTTAAGAACAGTCCCAAAACGGGGACTATTCAAGACTTACTCCTAATGAGTAAATCTTGAACGGGTATCTAGGCATTATGATGTACATAAAAAAATCGCATTCAAGCGATTCCAAGTCATCACCAAACAACAAATACCAAACCATTCCTTAGATTTCCCTTCCTCTCCCATTGGTGAGTCTATAAATATGAAGGCATTGCAAAAAAACAATCGCATTATACATACAAACAATCGCATTTAAGCGATTTCAAGTCATAACCAAACAACAAATACCAAACCATTCCTTAGATTTCCCTTCCTCTCCCATTGGTGAGTCTATTAATATGAAGGCATTGCAAAAATAACCCCATTATGTATATCACTTCAAACAATTCACCACACTTATGCAAAAACAATCCCGTATAACATTCTAGGGCATACAAAAACTTAAGCAAAATCATCACAAGTTTAGTTTTTAATCCTTAAATCTCACAAGTAATCATATATATATATATTATATTGAGCATTTTTAACTACAATTTAAGCCAATTTTTTTATAAATGAAAAAAGACAATTGAAAATTAATAAGAATTAATGAAAAACTAACCGTATGACAAGGGGAAGGTGGCCCTAGAGGTCGTGAACGGAGTAGAGGAGCGCAAAACCGGCCGAAAACCGCACCAAAAGAAGGCCGAAAACCGCACAAAAGAAGGCCGAAAACCGCACCAATGAGGGGCGAAAACACGGCCGAAAACCGCTCCAAAAAGGCCGAAAACCACGGAAAAACGAATTAGGTACCCTTGTCGCCGGAAACCGAAACCTTGTTGCCGGAAAATGAAACCTTATCGCCGGAAATTTGAAGATGGTGAGAGAGTGTGAGAGTAGAGAGAAAGAGAGAGAGTGAGAGAGTGCGAAATAGAGAGAGAAAGTAGAGAAACAAAGTGAAGCCAAAAAAAAAAAAAAACCCGTGTTTTAGATCCGGGAGAATGGGGGATATTGCTTTGCGGTTTCTAACCGCAGCAATATATTAAAATAATGTTTAAAAAATATTATTTTAATATATTCTTCATGTCTCTGTCGAAACCGCAGCAATATATTAAAATAATATTTTTTTAACATTATTTTAATATATTGCTTGGTTTTCGACGGAGACCGCAAACAATATATTAAAATAATATTTTTTTAATATTATTTTAATATATTTTCTGCGGTTTCGAAAGAGACCGCAAAGCAATATATTTCAGAATAAAATGTTACACTTTTTTGAAAAAAATCCGTTGGATATATATTGCTTTCTTGTTTTCTCTAGAAAACGCAAGCAATATATATGGTCAAAAGGTCAACTATTTGGCCAAAGCTATCTGTTGCAACCATATTCTTTGCGGTTTTTAATAAAAACCGCAGCAATATAATTATTTTATAATTTACCTTTTTTTTTGTCGTTATATATTGCTGCGTATGGGTAAAACCGTAGCAATATCACCGCAGCAATAAGCATTAATTCTACTAGTGAGTATGAGGAACTTCCTGGCGGAGAGCAAATCTGTCCAGAAAGGCATGTTAACCTACTCTCCAGTATGTTTTTTTTCCCTCTTTCTTTAGTCTTTAGAAATATCCAGTTGGACTTTGATTGAGCACTCAATTTTAAAACAATTGTAGCTAGATCTGTATCATTGATTGATTTTCTAAATTAGCTGCTTCTTCGATCCTTGAATGTTACACTCACTTCAGTGTAATAAGGGGATGTTAATACATGTTTTTCTTCTCATATACTATATCTTGATATGTATGATGTCAGTGGAATCTTAATTTATACATTGAACTTTAACTATATTCTTAAGGCCACTAATTCATAAATCTTCATAATGCGAAGGGACTAGGTACTAGGGAGTGCTTTTGTGGCTTGCCTGTATTATTCTTTGTGTGATACACATCAAGAGAACTTAAATTCTTGATGTCTCAAATGTTCCGTTCTCTATTACCTTCTTACACCATTTTTTTTTGTTATGATAGGTATTGTTTTCTCATGGATGAATCCTCTCATGGAGATGGGTTCGAGAACGCCATTGACAGAGAAGGATGTATGGAAGCTAGACACATGGGATCAAACTGAAACATTAATAAGCAAGTATTAGGGGAAGGTATGTGGTATACTGGTATATCTTTGCTTTATGTTAACCTACACACCCCAGCCCCCCCAACTACGCCCCCTAGACCCCTGCTGCCCCCTAGCCCCTGCCGCACTCCCCTTAGCCCCCGCTAGCCCCTCCCCCCCACTCTTGCATTGCCCCCGCACACCCCACTAGTATTGATTATGGCTAATACTTAATTTAGGGTAGATTCTCTGATCATTATGTTATTTAACATATATTGTGGAGATTGTAATATTCCCATTTTATGGACTGTTCATGGCATTTATTCTAAAATGGTCATTTTACAAGGGTCAAGCTGAGAATGAATTCAAAGTGGAAGTTGAAGCTATCAGACGTGTTCTTTGGTTGTTTAATTTTTGATGGTTGTGATCCTGCTCATATATTGTAATTCGAATATTCGAGGGCAGCCTTGAATTAATGTAATTAAGTTATTATTTTCTTTATATTTGTGTAAAAAACATAATTTGTAATGAAATATGATACTTTTATATATATATATATATATATATATATATATATATATATATATATATATATATATATATATATATATATATATATATAATTGTTTGGGAACATTTAGGACAAAAAAATGCAAAAAAAAAATAATTTTTAAAAATTTTTTTGGGTCACAAGGGCTGCGGTCGGGGCAATAACCGCAGCCCTTGCAGCGCTTAAGGGCTGCAGTGAAGGGCCAAAACCGCAGCCCTTAACTCACCAAGGGCTGCGGTTTTGGCCCTTAACCGCATCCCTTAAGCGCAGCAAGGGCTGCGTTAATTGCCTCGACCGCCGCTCTAAGGGATGGGGTTAAAAACCGCAGCCCTTCCTAAATGCCAAGGGCTGCTAGTCCAATGGCTGCGGTCAAAAAACGCAGCCCTTAGGCCCCTTTTGACCGCAGCCCTTGGGCCTTTTTCTTCTAGTGATATTATACCTCAACAACAATACCAATAATTAACAACCATTCTCACTATATTTCAAATAAGGAAACTAACTTCTTATACTTTTTAAATTCTTTCATGAACAAATTGCAAACTAAACCATTCCTGTAAACTAACTCGCAACATCAATCTCACATTGTAACTCTAATTAACCACAAGTCTTGCTCATACAAAATATTATCAAACACCATTTTGTAGAAATTCTGATTTTATAAGCTACTTAAGAAAGCCTACTATAGATTATAAACTACAATTCATTCGATACAAAGGAAAGATTTAATCTTAATTCTTAACAAACTCTTATCATAAAACGGATTTTGCTAATCATTAGAACTGAACTTATTAGTGAAATCAAACAATAAAACTCATGGAAAATCTGAATTTTCGTTTATCAATTGAAAGAAAATTAGATAAAGGTTTTAACTTTTATGCCTATCAATGGTGCACAAGGGCAAAGGAGGGAGAAACGTGGGCAATAACCCACACCATAGAACAGAGAGAACACATAGCATCACAGATTGAGAAGGGCATCGATGGTGGCAGAACCACAAGCACCATCGATGCAGCGCCGAACAATAGCGGCAGCAGACAAGTGACAACAACAGCACCATGCACAGCAGCAACAAGACACAACAAGGGGGAAGAAAAGAAACACGAACTAGCTGCAGCCAACACCGAGTAGAGGAGAGGAAAGAACAGATGCGAACAACGTGATTGAAGCTAGAGGAAGAAGAGGAGCGCATGAAGGAGAAATTTGGGGTTTGGGGGTTTCTTTTATTCTCCTTCAAGGAAGATGAAAGTTTGACAACAAGGAAACATTGTGGCATATTTCACCTATTGCCACAAGAGAGATGAGAAAGTGAATGGCTTTCTTTTATTTTTATTTTTATTTTCCAAATATAACTTAAACCCAAATTTTATTTAGACATTAAAATTCAACTTTTTCAAAGATGTTTTACTATAGTTTAACATACAATTAATGGTAATAAAATATAATTATCTTTTAATGAAACCTGCTTAGAATTTGAGCTATTACATACTACCACCCTTAAATAAATTTCGTCCTCAAAATTTGAAAAAGTAAAACTTTATAAAATATGGAATAGAATAAGATCACAGAAAACATTTTTAACAAAAATCAAATCAAATCAACTCTTAACTTGACTCCAATACCTTGAAAGATCAATTGCTTCCCCAACAAATAATCACTAATCTCGAATCCAAGTTCTCCAAAGTTAATAGAACATAATTTCCCCAAAATCATCACTCATACTATAATTTAAAATCTCAATACAACTTTCACTTTATCAAACTTCAATTATCATACTCAACCTTCAATTCTATTCCTCGGTTTTTTTTATAACTATAACCCAAATACATTTAAGACTATCCCAAAAATCTTTCTTAAACTCATATGCCATGATATGAAGATCAAGATAACTCTAAAACAACCAGGCTCTGATACCACCTGTAACAGCCCGCACTTCCGAGCTGCTAGCTAATCACACTTAGCATTCACAATCTCAATCAACACTTAATAAACCTCATATTACATTTATTTGCAGCGAAAACATAACTTATATCTCGATCCTAGACATGTGGTTCAAGGCCCACAATACAATAACTCAATATATATATATATACCCTGAATGGATCTAAAAGCACCTGTAACAGCCCGCACTTTCGAGCTGCTAGCTAATCACACTTAGCATTCACAATCTCAATCAACACTTAATAAACCTCATATTACATTTATTTGTAGCGGAAACATAACTTATATCTCGATCCCTAACATGTGGTTCAAGGCCCACAATATAATAATTCAATATATATATATACCCTGAATGGATCTATACAATAATATGCCATAAGAATTTTCTGAGCAAACTATATAATCTCCACCATTGTTAATCGAAATATCATTTCACATAACGCATATGATCCATTCTGGCGCTTTCATAATACCTGTAAAGTCACTAATAATAAACACTGCCCCCACAAGGACAGGTTCCAAGAACAAAATCAGCGAAACTGAGTACACACTGTCCAACCATAAAATCTTTTTTGGTGGCTTAAAACGTATTTACAGATTTAAGTTTATCTTACAATATATTAGAAATCAAGCCATAGAGAAATCATAATAATGAACGAATAATATAACAATTACTTATAGACAATTTCCAATGTTACTTGTCTTAAATAATAAGAGTATCTCACAAAATGAATAATATAAGCTTTCAATTAGAGAGACCACATAAGGATTCCATTGGATCTAATACGATATCCCGAAATCAATTCTATCGGACATATTCTATGACATAAGAATATTTCCCACTTCTGGACTTCAAGAAAAATAACGTCTAATCCAAATACATGCACATAGCTAATTCCATTCATGGATTCTGAATGACTTTCCTTGTAATTCATTCCCACATATCTCACATCAATTCCATAAAATTGGGTGAGTAAAACACTACTTCGGAATAAGTTTAACTTTCCACAAAAACAATTACGTATTCAAATGCATATCTATTTTCTTTCAGAAACCATATTATACTTGGGAAGAGAACACGAATAGAGTTGCCTTCCAGGCGAATTCACTAAGCTTTTACAAGGGACGTCTCCCTCTTCCGTTATGTACTGCTTGCAAGACTTTTGAGGACATGTCCCTAGAATATATACAGAATACAGAATATACAGAATACAGAATGTTGTTCATCACCGCTCCGGCGGCTTCTTCCCCTTACAAAACGAAATCAAAATACATAATTCACAATACAGTATTTTTCTGAAACTCAAATTCATAATTCTCGAGTCAGATATATCAAAATCTCGTAACATAATCAATTTTGGATATTTTTCATATACATACTCAAATTGTTTGATAACACAATATACTTAAGTTTCCAATAACTTAGTATAATTCAATCCTTTACAAAGTTCATTTGCTAAAACCCATTCAAATAAGGTCTTTCAAAGGAAATATAGTCCAATCTTATTATAATTGAAGCTCAAAACATAGCTTAATTTTTTTTTAATATGAACTTCTCTTTTCCCCAAAAACATAATCAGATAGCTTACTTTATAACTTACCAACTTACACTCAATCTAATATCCCAAAGGATTTATGCCCAACTCCAGTAGTTATCATCAATTCATCATATAGTTAAAACTTTCACGAGTCATAAGTATTACTATATATAATATCTCCAAACATCAGTTTACCTTGAAATCTCTAACCTTGAACTTTTCATCATCCAAGTAATCCCAAGCACGCAAAACTCATAATAAGATACATCCCGAAAATCTTGTGTTAGTCAGACCTTTCATGTCTTCAAAAAGTCAAGTCCATATTCTTCAAAGATAATGATAACCAATATATTTAAAATCTTGTGTCCTGTACATATTTCAGAATTTATATAACAACTAGATTTTGGGAACGGTTGACCATTTCAATACACTTGGACTCTCAATACCATTCCATAAGTGAAACTTTTGGTACACTTATACATCTTAGAACTATATATAGACGAATCTCAACGGAAACATAATTAGTTTCTATAAGCTCATCAATTCCTTTGAACTAGAGCTCTTCACTTCTTGCAAAACATATACCAAATCACTCAATTCAAAATATCATACTCAAAATTACGATGATAAATATATTGTGAACCCTTATTTCAGTACTTTTGACAGAACGGCTATAAACACTTCAATACATAAGAACATGTGCCCATAAACACTTTATACAATCGACTTCCAGATGTACAATGGACTTAATACGTCATGGATCGATATCCTTAAGTAACCATAATTTGCTCGTAATATTTTTTTACCAATGATACTAAAACATAAGGTTGTTATTCATAAAATTTTCACAAACGTATCCAAAGATCAATGGCAAAGAGAAAATATATATACTATATCACAAGTTCGTAATTTTTATCAAACTTTGAAATACTCAACCACTTCAATAATTTTACCTTCATTATACCATTAACACAATAAACTCAATTGGCATAAAACTCTTATAGTTAAGTATATGATTCACAAAATCATATGAAACACCAAAACTTTAGTTTAAAGGTGGAGGGACAATGTGTACCTTTTCGATCTCCGAATTCTACTTCTATTCCATACCGAGTCTTGGTTCATCCAACATACTTGAGCTCCATACATCGATATCCATATTATACCTCAACAACAATACCAATAATTAACAACCATTCTCACTATATTTCAAATAAGGAAACTAACTTCTTATACTTTCTAAATTCTCTCATGAACAAATTGCATACTAAAACATTCCTGTAAACTAACTCGCAACATCAATCTCACATTCTAACTCTGATTAACCCCAAGTCTTGCTCATACAAAATATTATGAAACACCATTTTGTAGAAATTCTGATTTTATAAGCTACTTAAAAAAGCCAACTACATACTATAAACTACAATTCATTCAATACAAAGGAAAGATTTAATCCTAATTCTTAACAAACTCTTATCATAAAACAGATTTTGCTAATCATTAGAACTGAACTTATTAGTGAAATCAAACAATAAAACTCATTGAAAATCTGAATTTTCGTTTATCAATCGAAAGAAAATAAGATAAAGGTTTTAACTTTTATACCTATCAATGGCGCACAAGGGCAAATGAGGGAGAAACGTGGGCAATAACCCACACCATAGAACAGAGAGAACACGTAGCAGCACAGATTGAGAAGGGCATCGACGGTGGCGGAACCACCAGCACCACCGATGCAGCGCCGAACAATAGCGGCAGCAGACAAGTGACAACAACAGCACCACGCACAGCAGTAACAAGACAGAACAAGGGGGAAGAAAAGAAGCACAAACTAGCTGTAGCCAACACCGAGTAGAGGAGAGGAAAGAACAGATGCGAGCAGCGGCGGCGGAGCGCGCAACGCCGGACGGAAAACTAGCCGGAAATTTGATTGAAGCTTGAGGAAGATGAGGAGACGCATGAAGGAGAAATTTGGGGTTTGGGGGTTTCTTTTATTCTCCTTCAAGGAAGATGAAAGTTTGACAACAAGGCAACAATGTGGCATATTTCACCTATTGCCACGAGAGAGATGAGAAAGTGAATGGCTTTCTTTTCTTCTTCTTTTTTTTCCAAAATATAACGTAAACCCAAATTTTATTTAGACATTAAAATTCAACTTTTTCAAAGATGTTTTAGAATAGTTTAACATACAAATTAATGGTAATAAAATATAATTATATTTTAATGAAACCTGCTTAGAATTTGGGCTATTATAATATCCGCCTTGCAGGTATCTTTCACTTAATTACTTTTTTTTTTTTTTTTTGAAAGAGAAATTTCATTAATTGAAAGCCAAACGGCATCTACAATAAGTAATAAAGAAAAACAGGATACAATCAAACAAGATCAGATCAACTTCGTCTTCGATGAAACTACAATGAACCAGATCGAATATTGTGGCGCAAGTCCCTTGTATTTGTTGTCCCAAGCAACTATTAATGAAACTGTCTATCATTTTGACATAGTTTGGAGAAGAACCTTCTTGATCTATCCATATTGACCGCATCCGAGCTTCCAATACCTTCATGTTGATAGTTTTGGACTTCAACCAATGAGAACAATTTCTCATACCTACAAATAAAAAAACTAGACTCACAACTCCCACAAGGGAGAAGGAGACCTCCACAACAGAGAAGACTAGTCTTCCCATATTAGGGCACAAGAAACTCTCATAAAGAGAGACTAACTTATTCAACAAAATAAAAGGGCAAACTAGAAAGTGAAAACAAGAGAAGAAAAGGGGCTTACCATGCATGAGATCATCCATGGCAGCCCCTTACTGATGAAAGGAAAAGGGAAAAAGGGAGGCGGCTAGAGAGAAAAACTAGGTTTAGGGTTTTCATTTTCACTTAATTACTTCATTAAACTTAGTTGTGTTGTTTTTGTTTCGTCATCAACTGATCAAAAAATAAATAAATTGGCTGTATTATCTTCGTGGCAACCCTGCTGTAGCATCACCTCCATTAGCAAATCTTTAATGAAGTTCATTGAATTCCATGATTGTGTTGGTTTGAAAAAGAGAAAGAAAAGAATCATGTTCAACATCTTGTGGATGCACCTGGCGCGAAGATAATGCTTCACCAAAACCTTTTGTATGTTTGGATACACGCATCATCATATTCTTCACCAAAACGTTTTGTTTGTTTTGGCGGCGAGAAACAATAGTAGCTCTGTTGTTGTTCGTGTAATTAAAGGAAAAAATGATTCTTGAGTTTTGTTAATCAATTTCAAATTTATTATTTTATTATACTAGTATAAAAACTCGTATAAAAAGGGTTTTGGGTAAAGGTATGGGTATTAAAGTTGGAATAATCGTTGAATGGGTTTTATTGTTCAAAGAAGAAAAAAATCAAATTATGTTATGACTTATAAATCTAATTTTTAGGAATCTAAGTAGTTATTTTACATGAATTTAGTATTAATTATTACTCAATATATGTTTGAGGTACCCAATTCGTAGAAGGGAAATTTTAGTGCATGATTGTGTGGAATTCGCGCTTCAGAGATACGTACTAGTATTAAGTATTACCAAGGACATCTAAAAAATTTAGAGGTCCTTGTGCTAAGTATAAATTTGGGCCCCAAATATAAAAATGTTATGCAAATATTATAAAATTATAAATAATGTATTCTACAAAATATATCATTGTTAAACTATTTTTGTCAAAATAAAGATCGGGTTTGAATGATATGGCTAAAAAAAACCCGTAATTTAAGACTTTTAGGCCCTCTAAAAAGCAGGACCATGTGTTGTTGGTCGCTTTACACGCCCTATTAGACGACCCTGAGTATTACTAGTAGTGTTAGTAGTCGTATTTAGTATGCTTAGCTATCTATTTCGGAGCATGATTAGAACAAAAATTGTGTGTTATAATGTGGTAGTACTTATAATACATATGATTATATGATGTTTATTCTTATGAAAGAATAGTCTTTATGTTATTGTCTGTGAACTAGTAATTTTTATTTGCAGTGGACATGCTATTTTCTGTAGCATGACTATTTGAGCTAGTATCATGATTACGGTTGTCTATGAGTTAGTACTCTATAACCTATTCATGTTGAAAGTGCAAAATTTGCAATTTTTAAGAGTCTTTTGTGACTATTTCAAGTTATCTTTATTGTTGAACAATGTTCAATTATTTAGGGAGACTTTCTAAGTCCCTAATTCCAGTTTTAAAGGTTTAACAAAGGCAAGGTCATTATTGTGCGATCACTCTCTATTATTAAGATAATAATAAATTACAAGTGTTCGGATTTGTTATTATTTTTCTTTACACTTGTCGAACCTAAAAAAAATTATTAAACACTTAAGAAGAAGGAGAACGGCATAAAAACTCATAGGATGGATCCCCTATTAAGTATTGAACAAGGAGGGAGAAGTAGTCTTTGAACTACTATCCTCCTAAACATATTAACTTGTACGACGATACAGTTACTTAATTTATTAGAATCGAGTTAGATAAGTTATCTAAGCTTCCTGCGTAAAGTTAGTCAAAGACACTAGTCAGGAGTATGGTCATACTGATTTTCAAGGTTTATTTACTAAAGGCAGTCAATGACGTTTTAGTTATTCAAGTTTTAGTAGCCCGTATGACTCCAAAGTGAGGACGGTGTACGTTCCATGCGATATTAATAATAGTAAAAGTTATGGAGTCGCGTATTATTAATTCCCAAGTCAAGTATGAATTGTTGATTATAGTTTTCCAATATCATGTTTACCATTTATATTCTAGGAAAAATTGACATGGATAATCCCAACTTTCACCCGTCTTCTCAAAATAATCTCAACTTTGGTTATTCCACAATAATCCCAACTTTTGAATGAACCTTCTCAAAATAAGCCAAACTATATTTTTTTTCTTGCCTACACTAATCCATTATAGGTCTACAATACATTGAAAATTAATAGTTTTGATTATTTTGAGAATGTACCTCCTAAGGTCGGGATTATTCTGAAAGAATTCAAAGTTGGGATTATTTTGAGAAGACTGGTGAAAGTTGCGATTATTCATGTAAATCTTTCCTATATTCTATTAATTTGATTAAGTACGTACTTAGCATTAGCTGACTTGTTCTTTGTTTGATTGGTTGCATGTTTAGTAATGATCCATAATTTATAGCACGTTAGTAATAGGTTTTCCAGAGTCATGCATGGGAGCGTAGGAGTTGGATGTCATTTTATTCCTTTCATACATCGTGTTTTACTTCTTCTTAAGTTTGGAATTTTGGATTTATGAGATTTTTAATAAGGGGCCTTAAAAGGTTTCCAACTGATAGTTTAATTATTTTTAGTTAAAGTCATCCGTTGTGTTTTTTTCAAAGATGAGCAAGTTTCCGTATGTGTATCACCATGGCGGTAACACCTTTAGATTCCTCTAATTTAGTTATATGATATTTATCATTGTAGGGAGGAATTCGGGGTGTTACAGTATGGTTTCAGTTTGGTATCTTTTTCTTTTTTCTTATGTGATTTTGTGCTGGCTTTTGTGCTGCTTTTTGCATGATATAATGCTGACTTCTGTGTTGGTGTCACCAGTATCTTTGGTTTAGTAGGTTGACCGGATGTTCACTTTCAGATGATGTATAATTCTATTGTGATAATGGTCTCAGACACTAGCCCATTGGTACCAGCCTAAAGCAGGAATTGGTAAACAATTTTGAAAATATGATTGCGGTTTGCAACATCTCCACCTTGAATATTTTTTGTTGTAGCAACCAGTAGTCCGAGAACTTATATACAAGTTAATATCTCCTTCTCTATTGATATCTATTAAGTAGTATCTCCCTCCTATGCAGGTTCATTGTATGCTAATTCTGTTGTTAGTGTTCAGCTTGACAATCTGCTCCAAGTTAATCTTGATTTCATTTTATTTCATTTTTTCCTACTCGACCTAACTTTTACTTGAAGTTGCTATACTTTGGGTTTTGGTGATATCGCCGGTCAGAGTTTAGTTTTATTTTTATTTTGGAGCTTCAAGTTGGTGGAAAGTATGTTGTGTAGATGTTTCAGATAGATGTAATCCTGCGGTTTTGGTGAAGATGTATCGGCTACACACCATGGTTTTGCGACATAAGTAGGGGTGATTGGGCTTTGCATTTGCTCAAGTATTTTTAGTTGTCACTAGATACAGATACAAAGTAATGTGTAGTATTATTTTGTGCCTCAGGGCCCAGGGGGTGAATATTGTTAATTGCATGTGGCTTTTTCATCATAAAGACAAAACTAATGGAGAACTTGAAAGGCACAAAACTTGTCTTATTTGTGATGGCAGGTCTCAGGAAGTTGGTATGAATTGTGATGAAACTTTTAGTCCTGTTGTTAAACCACAGACCATTCACACTGTACTTAGTTTGGCCATGGCTCGCAAGTGGCCTATCCATCAACTTGATGTCAAACATTCATTTCTTCATGGTGATCTCAAGGAAAATGTTTATATGCATCAACCTCCGGGGTTTATTGATCCCAGGGCCCCTCATCATGTCTGCAAGCTCATAAAGGCTTTATATAGGTTAGAACAAGCACCTGGTGTCTACTATCAATAATTTGCTAATTTTTTATTGCATAATGGGATTTGTTATTACTTAAAGTGACTTTTCTTTGTTCACCTACAAGCAGGACTCTGATAGAGTATATTTATTACTCTATGTAGATGACATCATTTTAGCCACTTCTTTAGATGGCTTACACGAGCGCATGATTACTCAGTTAAAAACTGAGTTCGCGATGTCGGACTTGGGAACAATGAGTTAATTTTTGGGTATTGTTGTATCGCGCACACCATCTTATATGCTTCTATCACAACAAAAATATGCACAGGAAATATTAGAGCGAGCAAGTATCAGTGATTGTAAACCTGCCGCAACCTCTGTGGATAGTAAGTCTAAGCTTAGTGCTGATTCTAGCCCTAAGTTCCAGGATCCTACTAAATACCGCAGTCTTGTAGGTGCTCTTCAGTACCTCACCTTTACTCGCCCTGATATTGCTTATGGGGTACACTAGGTTTGTTTGTTTATGCATGATCCTACAAAGGCACATTATGATGCCTTAAAACACATCATTCGTTATATTCAGGGCACCATTGATCTTGGGTTACATTTATATCCTTCTACTTATATGCGGCTGATTACATATACTGATGGTGATTGGGTGGCTGCCCTGATACTCGTCGCTCCACCTCCGGATATTGTTGCTTTCTAGGTGACAATATTATTTCTTGGTCTACGAAGCTTCAGGCTACTCTATCTCGTTCTAACGCAGAAGAAGAATATAGAGGTGTCGTTGATGTAGTTGCTGAGTCTTGTTGGTTTCTTAACCTCCTTCTCGAGTTACATTGACCTCTCCATCAGGCCACTCTGTTATATTGTGATAATGTAAGTGCTATTTATCTCTCTAATAACCATGTACAACACCAATGCACCAAACATATTGAGATGGATATTCATTTTGTTTGGAAAAAGGTTGCATTGTGTGAGGTACGGGTTCTTCATGTTCGTACCAGGTATCACCTTGCAGACATCTTCATAAAGGGCCTCCCTCGGCAGCTGTTTATGGAATTTCGCTCCAGTCTTAGCATTTGACCACCTCCCGCTATGACGGCGGGG
Organism: Beta lomatogona; assembly: GCA_947646795.1. NCBI lineage: Eukaryota > Viridiplantae > Streptophyta > Magnoliopsida > Caryophyllales > Amaranthaceae > Beta > Beta lomatogona. The sequence continues at coordinate 1,648,230 of CANSNZ010000403.1, forward strand.
GTGACAGAGATAATATTCAGGATAATGTTTTCTCTCCTAAGTAGGATATATTTTGTATAGTTTAGTGTTATATATTTCGGATTCCTATTATGCGTAGGAAAGATAGTTTGTAAACACTATAAATTGAGATCAATGGAAACACTCACGATAATGGAGTTTCTCATAATCCAGCATAAACTAAAAGAAAGAGAGAAGAAAGAGAACGAGAAAAAAAATACCTTACCCGGATTTTTGGTAACTTTATTTTAACATGTTTTAATTAACTTTTTATATTATAAAGTAATTTTATATGAATACACTTTTTAAAGGTTACAAGTTTACCTCTATACATTATCGTGAGTGGTTCTCTCCTGAAAGAGAAAAACTAAATAACTTTTACATTATAAAACTGTAACTTTTAAGCAGTTTAAGGTAAGTTTGCATCCGCCTTAAAATATTTATTGTACAATAGCCTTAATTAAGAGTTTGTTTAAGTTAATTATTCATGAAATAGAAAGTCAATTAAACTATAATAATACTTTACAAAATATTTTTTATATATTTTGGTAATATATACAGAGTATTTAAAGTTTTCTATTTGCATCGGCTGACTTTTACGATATACTGTTTCGTATTTTAGTTCCTAAGGAAACTGGTTAAGATCCACCACCGCTGCTATATACTTTGTATATTGCATGTGATAGTTTCCTTCCGTGGAGGATTTAGGGGGTATAGACTAGTAGGTATAGGTGTAAGCCTGTACCACATTCCTAAAAAGATAAAATAAAAATAAGTGGACCAAGGAAAATCATTGATTCAAAAACAAAAGTGTACAGTATCTCTTTTCTCTCCTTTTCCTCAGGCCACCAGCTTTCGCAGTTTTGTACTGTTACGGGCGCCAGATAATGTACGTAATGAACATGGGAACGGGGGAGGGATGAGATATGGAAGTCTGTTAGTTCACGGACAGAGGAAATAAAAGGACACTTAATTCCTATAGATAGATAAAAGGGATAGAGAAATACTATGCGAATTTAGTTTATTTGGGCGACAATCCAGCTATCCTTTCTTTTTTTTTTTTCAGTTTTTTATTTTATTAATCAAATTCATCTTATTCTTCCACAAATTTAGCCATTTTATCAATCAGAATCCTTTTGAAAGGTTGGGTAAGCAAGCTAAGGGAAGAAAATAGTTATAGTTTAGTCAAAATAGATTTATTATAAATTAAAATGAATGAATTCAAATTATTCTCAAGTTATCATACAAAACTAGTATTTTTAGTCCGGGCTATGCCCTGGGTCAGTTACAATTATCAAATACTTGCTCTATTTTTTTCTTTACCCGTTTCCTCTGGGTACAGTTGCCAATACACTATTTTGAACATTTATATCTTTAATTATCAATAAACAAAAAATACAAAGAGATGATATTTGATAAATATATATTAACCCGAGTCTATCAAGATCCCACATGACCATATTTTCCTTAAGTACAAATCACAAAAGATAGTCAAAGTCATGTATGTGAATAGTGTCAAAAGTCAAAATGGGTCATGTAAAAAAACGGAGGAAGTATATCATTATTCATAAATTTCATAATTGATTTTATTAGCTTTTCACAATATTCTGTCTAATGCGAAATTGAAAAATGGATGTTATGGCATAATAAGTTATTTTAAGAAAAACTTCTAAAGAATTGAGGATAAAAATAACAATTTCAATGGAAATAGGGTAAGAGAATGTTTTTTTTTTTGCTAAGTAATAAGATTTTCATTGCTTCAAAACATTGTACACCAAGATCAAAGTCAAGCCAACGAACCAACTAGTTGGACCCTTGAACAAGACAAGATCACATCAATTGAATTACGTCAATATACTAATACTTCTAGAGGCTAAGAAACCAATTATAATCTCTTCTACTAATCTTCTTAGGCATAATCATTCTAACTCTACTCCTTACAAGCCCTTTGATCTGCCTAATACTACTGCTAATATTAGGAGAACACTGCATCCAGTAACTATTATTCCTTCCTTGCCAAATGTAATAAACAACAGCAGCCATGCCTGCAGCTATTACATTCTTCTTAAACTTCGTATGATTATTGCATCTGCTCCCTCTAATTATGCCTTGCAATGAATTTGCACTAGTGGTCATGTGAAGCCATTTCTTCATCTCTTTCAAACATTCCATATTGTACTTGCATTAAAAAAATAGATGTTGATGTGTTTCCACTCCAGCAGCACAAGTTAAGCATTGATCAGAACTGCTAACACCAATTCTAGCTAACTTCTCTATAGTTTGCAACTTCTCTGGCACAGCTAGCCAACATATAAACCTATGCTTAGGTATATTCAGTCTGTTCCATATGACAGTATCCCATGGAACATGATCTCTTTCCCCTCTGAGTTTCTCGAAAATGTACTAAATTGAATACACTGGTAGTGCACTAAACTCTTGTTCAGTGAAATGAGCCTTCAACTGCTCCTTGACTCTGCAAATACATTTCCAATACTAACTCCCACCTGTATTAGGAGTGTACTGCCACCGGTTTTGTTACTTGATGTACACTGAATGAACCCATCTAATCCAAACATTATCTTGTTTGGAACAGATGGCCCAAACATATTTGCCTAAACATGCCACATTCCAGGCTATCACATCCCTGAATCCTAAGCCTTCACGCTCTTTACTCCAGCATAATTGTTCCCAGGCTATGGCCCCTGGTTTTTGAGAGTAAGCCTGGCTGCTCCACAAGAAAGCCCTGCACACCTTCATCACTTCAGAGAGCACACTTCTTGGTATAATAAATACCTGCGCCCAATATCTGCGTAAGCTCAGAAGTACTGCATTAATTAGCTAAAATCTAGCACTATAGGACAGAAACCTAGTGATCCACACCCTTATTTTAACAATCATCTTATCTATTAACAAATCACATTGCGCCTTAGTTATCTTCTTGGAACAAATTGAAACCCCCAAATACTTGAAGGGAAATTTGCGTCTCATAAAACCAGATGCATCTTCAATTCTCTTCATTTCATCTTCTAGCATCCCACATGAGTACTCAGCAGATTTACTCACATCACCCTTCAATCCTGAGGAATCTGAGAATAGCTTAAAAGCTTTCAACATTAAATAAGCAGAAACACATTCTCCTTTGCAACACATGATTAAGTCATCTGCAAAACACATGTGAGTAAGTTGCACTTCTTTACACCTTGGATGATAGAAAAATTGATGCAGAGCACTCATCTTGTGTAAAATCCTGGATAAATACTCCATACACACTATAAATAATAAGGGAGACATGGGATCCTCTTGTCTCAATCCTCTAGAAGATTTAAAGTATCCAGTCCTACTTCCATTCAGCAGCAATTAAAACATGGGAGTGGAAACACAAGTCATGACAAGTTTCACAAAGTGATCAGGAAATCCCAGTTGAGTGAGCATTTCTTCTAAAAATTGTCAGTTGACAGTGTCATAGGCCTTCTGTAAATCAAACTTCATAAGACATCCTTGACTCACTTTCTTCCTGCCATACATCTTAACCATATCCTGAATCACCATGATGTTATGGATAATGAAACGCCCATGAACAATCAAATCAGGTAATATTTGTCTAAGTCTTCCACAAATTACCTTGGTTATACACTTATAAAGTGTATTACAGCAAGATATAGGCCTGTATTCAGTGACATTTGTAGGGCATCTGGTCTTAGGAATTAAAGTAATTGATGTGTTATTCAATTCCTTTAATAATTTCCCAATTTGCAAAGTTTCAAGTACAACAGCTATGACATCTTATCCAATTATACTCCAAGCATCTTTATAGAAGAAAGATCCAAAGCCATCTGGCCGAGGAGCTTTAGTTCCAGGGATATAAAATAAGGCTCTTTTAATCTCTTCAACAGTATAAGGTGCATTTAAGATGGCAAGGTGTTCTTCAGATACTAATGGACCTGCTTGAACTATTTGGGATATAACTTGGGGTCTCTACAGTACATTACCCCCAAGTAATTTCTTATAGTAAGCTAAAAAAGCTTATGATACAACATCAGATGTATCATGCCACATACCATGTTCATCATTAATACAATATACCCGATTCTTCAGCTTCCTGGCTTTGATGCTTTGATGAAAGAGCCTAATGTTTTCATCACTATCTCTTAAGCATTTCATCTTGGCCTTCTGACTTAGGAATGAAAGATAAGCAGCAAGCTTTTCTTTATACTCTTTTACAGCTTCTAACTCTGCTTCTGCTAACAAGTTATCACCAGGGTGTAAATGCAGTTGTTTCTGATCATATATCATATGTTGATGAGCCTTGATTTCTGCTGCCTGTAAATCTGAGAACCCAAATTTATTCAACTCTTTTAAAGCCTTCTTAACCTCCTTTAATCCCTGTACCACTCTAAATATTTTAGAGCCTTGAACTGTAGTAGCCCATGCCTGCCCCACAATATTCAAGTATTGAGCTGCTCCCTTCCACATGGTAAAATACCTAAAAGTTTTTTTTACATCCATTCACATTAGGAAATATTGTAAGCAATGCTGGTGAGTGATCAAAATCACCGTCACATTGAAAATTAACCTCAATTGATTCAAATATTTCCTGCCAAGCCTAATTAGCAAGCATCCTATCAAACTTAGATAAAACTCTAGCATCACCATGTTGCTTATTATTTCAGGTGAAAAATTCCTTGAGCTCTTAATATCAGTAATAACACATTCCACCATACACTCCCTTATATCCTTGATTTCTGCTTCCCTTAATAATAAATCCAATCTCTCATCTGTGTTCATTACATTGTTAAAATCACCACATAATAACCAGGACAGCTGAGTATTTATTCCTTTTAAATCCTCCCGTAACACCAATCTTTTTGTACTTTCATTAAAAGCATATATGAATGTACAAAAGAAACCTGAGGCACCACTCACATGTAGTATAAAATGATGCAATAACTGGCTTGTACCTTTGTTTATGTTGATTGTTAAGCTGCCTAGTTTCCAAGCCAGCACAATCCTTCCACCATTAGGATAACTGGCATTTGAAGTAAAGCACCATCCTGCAAACACTCTTTGATAAAGCCCTCCTAGATTAGGAGTCTTTATCGTTGTCTCCAAGAGACCAACAATACCAATAGAGAACCTATGAATATATTCCTTCACATCTCTCAGCTTCTTGACATTGTTGATCCCTCGGACATTCCAACATACCAACCTATCCATTTCAGATAAGGAAATATCGTCTTCCTGATGAGCAACCTCCATTTGAACATCTTCATTATCATGTATTAAGGTGGTGAATGAATTACCAATACTTAGGTTTAGTATTAGCAACCCTCACCCTAATAGGTTTGAGAGCTGTTTGAAAACCCTCAAGATCAACTTCAGATACAATAGCAGATGGCTCATCTCTAGTGTCAATCGATGCAATTACTGGTTGTACAACTAGTGGGTTTGTACTTTCTTAGGGATCCATTTCTCGCTTCATTTTTCGAGCTCTACAATCAGCAGTATCATGTCCAAAATTGCTACAAGAATTACATCTTGTAGGCTTCCATTCATATTCCACATTAACTTGCACCTTCTCTCCATATTCATCCAAGAAGAAAATAAGCTCACGGAAAGTTTGCTCAATGTTCATCTCTATCAGAATTCTAGCAAATTGAAGCTTATCCCTATTCCTTGTTGCTTCATCACGTTTGATTGGATCACCTAGTTGTGCCACAATTTTATGCAATGATTTTTCCCCCCAATACTTCAATGCAATCTTCAACTGAACCCAGACTGGGATAGTTTTGATCTCTTCTTTCTCAAAATCAATTTTAGGTGACCAAGGCTTCACTATCAATGGTTTTTTGTCAAAGAAATAGTGACCATATCTCGTGAATCCATTGCTGGAAATCGCACCAGATATACTCCCTTTTTAATCAAAGCCACCTTATTTACCTTAAAATTCCTCCATATTCTCCTGAAAAATCCTTTCATCATATGTAATGGTGGATTAGCACCTAATACATAGCAGATGATGGAAGAATTCCAATAGTGAATCTCATCATGAATGTGTTCTAGTTCAATTTAAACCACATTATCACCATTCTGATAGATTTTATCAACATCAATTACAGGACTCACCAACTGTTCGACATTATGCTCCACAGAAGCAACATCATTCATTTGCTGTAAGATCGGAATAGAATTCATACCTTCTATGTCTCTTACTGATCAATGATCATTCGAGGCACTCCGATGAAGAGATTGTAACCATTCAATGAACGTATGCCTCACTTCAGATTGTTGTTTCAAGTGTTGAATGGAAGATTTTGGCGTCATAATTTCTCCAATTCCTAACCCAAAATCCAATGCTTCCACTCCTAAAATTTCATCCATCGATTTTGTTCGAATCACATGAGACTCCGATGTTGGTACTTTTGCTTTCTCCTTCTGTTTCCCTGAATTTCCACCTTGAGATTTCCCAGCCACCTTCCTTGCCATGGTGACGGTGCACGATACCTAACATGCACCGAGAGAAACTTGGAGTCACTAGTACAGAATAGACGATTTGCATCGGATGCGAGGCGCCTATTTGCGTCGGACATGGGTCCGACGGCACAGGCCTCGACGCGGATCAGAATACAGGATCTGCGTCGGACAACGACGTGACTCAGATGATTAGATATCTGCGTCAAACCCTACCTACCATGCGACGCAGATGACTCCTCACCCACAGCAGCAAAAGAGTCATTTGCGACGCATGAAGAGTAAAGTGTGACGTAGATGGCTAAGCCAGCAGCCCAGCCTCACTCATGTGCGTCGCACATAGCACTACATGCGATGTAAATGAACTTCATCTTCCGTCACATGTAGTGCTATGTGCGACACACATGAGGCTCAACCCATGATTTTCACTCCTTTGTTTATCAAATTTCAAAAAGAAAAAAGAAATCTAGTAACCACAAGAAAATCGAGAAATGGGAAGATGAAAGTAACTTAATTTCATTAAAAAAAATGTAATTTACACATATGGCTTACAAATTTTACCAAATCTAAAAAAAAATTTAAAAAGAACTTACAACACTAGAAACTTCCTAAAAAATGAAAACTAAACCTAAATTCTGGAACCTTGCTTGAAAATCTCATTCTTCAACTTTGCATTGATGTAGACTTCTTGAAAATCTGATACAAATAGCCATCAAACATAAAGAATATTTTGATATTTTTAAACTGACCATTAAATTAATCTAGAAAAAAACAGCTTTTAATTTTTTTAATTACCTTTATATTATTCTGCAAACAAATACAAGATGAACATCCATATTCTTGTTGATCAACCATCTCAACATCATCTTCGCCGGTAAATTCACGATCAAGAAATTCGATGAATTCCCATTCATCTTCAATATTTGCCCCTATATTTCCCAAATAAAAAAATGAAAAAAAAGGGTATTTCAGAATTAGTGAAAAAGTAAATTAAAAAAGAATAATCAAAAGAGTGAATAAACAAAAGTAAGAGTTTGCCGGAACACCGACGAAGTTCGCTGTTCGCGATTGTACTCAAGATCTTCAATTTCGCTCGCTGCTTGATGAAGGCGAGAATTTAAGCGAGAAATCGAGTGTTTGCCGGAACACCGACGAAGTTCGTCAGAGATGTTGAGCGTGAAATAGAAGGAGACGAAGTTCGTCGGAGATGTTGAGTGTGAAATCGAAGGAGATGTTGCAAGATTGAATGAGGTTGAAGATTTGAAGAAGGGGATGGAGAGATTTAAGATTTGAAAAAGGGGATAGAGAAAGGCGGTTTTAGAGTGAAATAATTTTTGGGTTAGAGAGAGAGAAAGTGTGAGGGAACTAAAAGGAACTCGAAAATAAAAGGGAGAATATGATGTGAGGTGTGCGTCGGATGGGCTTCTTGGTCCGATGCAAATATCCTAAGCCCAGTAATTTGCATCGCACATTAATGAAGTCCGACGCACATCGTTTGTCCAATTTTCCATTTTGTTTTAGTTATTTGCGTCAAACCATGAATAACATTCGACGCACATGATTCTCCTATCATTTGCTATCTGCGCCGGACCCTACCTTCCATGCGACGCAGATGAACCATGATTTGCGTCACGTTCATGCCATATCCGACGCAAATGATACGGCCCTAGCTTTCTGCGTCGTTTGTGCAGTTGTGTGACGCAAATAAGGAGACACAAATCAATGTTTTTCTACTAGTGAGTGAAAGTTTACTCAAGGTTCTTCTAGACTCCATACCTAAATAATTGTTCCTGTAAGAGAATGTTATTACTTAATAAAAGTGTTAGAGATCAAAATGTTTGTCTATATTTTTATAATTTCATACAATTATAAGACTTTATTATGTTTTACTTTGAAACATTAAGCAGCGACATTGTAGTGGATTAGTGGTTCAACTCTCACATGTCATTTCAAAGGTCATGTGTTTGAATCCTACTAACTACACATTGTTAATATTTTTAAATGAGATTATAAATATGTGTGTTAGAAGCTTGAGAAGAGTGTCACGTGGCACCGTTCCTTTGATAGGAACGCCTTTTAATATATTTGTATAGATAGATTATTCTCACCGAATCCTAATCCTTTATCATATATTACTATTTTTTTTGAGGGCATATCATATATTACTACTTATATGTTACTCGTTCAGACAATTATTAGTTTACTCCTTTGTATAATAGCGGAATTCAAAATTCAAATTTGACCATTGATATTTTTGATACTTAATAACAAAAAAAACAATATAAAAAGTTATATATTGCTAGGAACTTCACTTCAAAATAAAAAAATTAACAAGAATAACAAGCAAGGAATTTTTAATGGTGGTTTAAACAACCTCTTTTATGAAGAATAAACTCCAAAATAACAACTACAATGTGTTCTTTCTATTACTTTTTTTTATTCCTTTCAACAGCATAACAGCTGCATACCAACTACATAAAAGTACCTCCATACTATCCCGTACTATCCTATATTCATAGGATTTATAAGATCCCCTACTTCTATTAGAATATGGAAACGACCATAACACTTATTTGGAGAATAAGTAATTTAATTCCTACTTAAACTCCAAAACATATATATCCTAGTATTATTGAACTTCCTAAAAAACTAAGTCTTATGATGATAGAAGAACGAAAAAAGGATTCAAGCACAACCCCAACGATTGATGGATAGACCAATCTTACCCACCCGGGGACTGGGGGACTTGAATACATGCTTTAGTAGGAGGCCTTATGCAATGAATGCTTTCATGCCATAAGGAGGAGTCACACAAAGAGAAGAGGTCTTATTTTGTAATACTTCCCTACTCAAATAGACTTATGTCGATGTGGTTCTTGGATTGCATCCTAACATATATTACATCTGCATATCGTAACGACAGTAAATCATATGAGGAAATACATTCAAAAATGATAAAAGAAAAATATATGCTATAAGACATATAGAGTATATGTAACATACCCCGACTACTGACAGAGTCGAGTCTGGCGTGACCAATGCGTATCTAGGGTTAAAATTTCTTCTCATAAACCAACATTATTTCTTCCGACATTTTGTCCTCACAATGCGCAACCTGAAAAATTTCTCCAGGAGGTCACCCATCCCAAGATTACTCTCAGCTAAGCACACATAACTTTGGATTAACTTAGGTAATGAGCTTCTTAAAACAAAGATGCATCTTCTTAGTATCAGTTTCTACATTTTTTATCCCGAAAATTTTCTAAAATTGGATACGATGCTCTCAAACTTAACTTTTTTAATGCACAAAGCCTACAATGCTAGCTATATATCATTTTATTTCGTTTGTTTTTTGTAATCTATTGGAACTTATCTAGCTTGTAAATATTCTCTTCATCATTTAAACTATGTACAAGTTATATTAGTTCCACTTTATTACAAGAAGTAAACGAAATCAATGGTAAATAATTAACAACTGGGGTACTTTGCAGTAAAAAGGGTAAACTTGAAAGTATCATGTGGCATTCTATAAATATTAGAGTACGACACTACAACTAAAAAAACACGAGGATATAACGTACAAAAACCTATAATGGAGGGTCGATAATTAGCCTTACGTGCCCTTACACCCATGCTTAAGGTAATTCTTATTCACTTACTTCAGACAGGGTTAGGAAGCCAGTCGCCAGGCAATTAATCGTCACCTTATTTTATCTTCTCTCAAAACACTACTTGTGTCACGTTATATCGTCATTTGTCACCACTAGGGGTGATAATGAGCCTGACAAGCTCGCGAGCAGCTCGGGCTCGGCTCAGTCAAAGCTCGGCTCGAGCTCGGGCTCGGCTCGAGACTTAAACGAGCTGAGCCGAGCTAGGCAAAGCTCGGCTCGTAAAGCTCGTGAACAGCTCGATTATTATTTTATACTAAAAAATATTTTATATTAAAAAATTATTTATATATATTAAGAATTATATTAAGTATTTCTTTTAAGATACTAACTAAAGTATATATTAGAAGAAAGATAAAAAGAAAAGGTAAAAGCAATTAAACAAGCTCACAAGCCACACTCACGAGCCGAGCCTGAGCCTATTCGAGCTCACGATCCAAGCCTAAACGAGCTCACGAGCCGAGCCTAAACGAGCTCACGAGCCGAGCTCGAGCCGCAAATTCTAATCACGAGCTCGAGCCGAGCTCGGCTCCGTCAAGCTCAGCGAGCTCACGAGCCGAGCCGAGCCCATGAAAAGTTAAACGAGCTCGAGCCGAGCCCAGTGCTATTCGGGCTCGGCTCGCTCAATAAGCACTCCTAATTTCTCATCACTCACCCGAAGCGCAGACTTTAAAGTTGACCTTAAGTCAATCAACCAGGTCTATGTCTAGGGCCCAAAGCATTCATTGTTGGTGGTCCAGTGTTTATTGAAATATCTTTGAAGGAGATTAATCTACCAATTTCGAACGGCGTACAAGTGCGAAGTAGTAGCCACAAAATACTTAGGTGGACTTCTTCAACCAAATAATTCAATTGTATTCTGCTTACATTCAAGCAAAAAACAATAAGGCAAAATTGACCTTAACAACATTAATTATGTCTTGGGTGCGTGCAGCTTAGGACACGGCCTTAAGCGGATGTAGCCCAGATCATGAACTATGAGATTGGGTGTAGCCCACAACATGAACTATGGGTTTGGTTGCAAAAAATGAAATAGATGAAATGATATAATCTATATTTTATTTCATGATATGTCGTTTTTATGAACTATATGAGTTTGAGGGCAAGAAATAACAGAGAGATGACATAAAAAATTATTTATTGAGTGTGTCTTAGGTGTAACATGTACACATAAATTATTGTGTAACGAAACCTCACAGATACATAATGACACAGATTTCAAAAAAAAAAAAAAAAAAACATAGACTACACAAATAATGACATGAATCAGATGTCATTTACTCCATGTCATTTGAGTTTTTTTGACAAAAGAAGTGGTGGTTTTTGGGTTGTTACATCATAAGTTATGGTTTAATAGTTACATCCAAGAATTTCTATATTTTATTTCACATCCAGTGTTATTTATGTCATTTCTTGTACCCAAACTTATACTTCCTGATGTATGTTGCACCTGCTTAAGGTACCGCTCTTGGCTTTACCCAAGTTATTGTTGGTGCTATTGAGGCCAATTTTGTCAAAGAAAATTATTTGCATTTACATACGTACCTGATCCAATAACCATATAGAGAATATCCAGTTATCCACAAACTTATCAAGAAAAAAAATACAAAGACAATTTCATACATAACTTAAGAAAATTAGATGTAATTTTGCAGTTATTTTCACTTATATTTTCTTCCTATTCCAGTTCCCTGAATTTTGAGTATGTTCATTGACCTATTTTCATATTAACAAAGACATGTACTCTAGAAATGATCATGATTCAAGCTTACCTCATACACCTGGTGACTGGTGAGTGCATTCATCATACACGTGGGTGTACCATGTGGATGATACACCAAAAGATATTTCTTGCTTATTTGAAACTTCTATATAAGTATAGTGAGAGCTCCAAATGAGCAAATGAGTAAAAAAATAACCTGGTTGCTAGATTTGACATGGTGCACATAAATTTGTTGGTGGAAAATAAAAGGTTTTAAAAACTAACTTTTAAAGCATAAATATTAACAAAAGTTACCTTTTGCTGGATTTGACCATTGGCCACAATTTCCATCAGCTTAAGCTTTTAGTGGAGTTGGTCCTTCGACATAGTAACAGAGCCAGCGTGACATAAAGGTCACGGGTTCAAATCTCATCCACCCCTCCTTTCTCAGTGGAACATTTAGTGTTAAAGTATAGAATATAGGAAAACTCATCAATCTTCTCATTAAACTTTAGAGGAATATATATACAACCTAATATCAGGAAACCTTACTGAACTAAGAATCCTAACAACTTTGCAGATAGAAATACATACTGAACTAACTAAACTAGACTCCTTAGTAACCTATATTCCAATACTCCCCCTCAAGTTGGAGCAAGAATATCACAAATGCCTAACTTGCGGAGTAGAAAACCAAACTGACGCCTGCCCAATGCTTTTATCAAAACATATGCTAACTGATGACCCGTAGGAACATAAGAAGTAGACAAATTACCAGAAGTTAATTCATCACGAACAAAATGACAATCTACCTCAATATGCTTCGTACGATCATGAAAAACTGGATTCTTTGAAATATGAATAGCAGATTGACTATCTGAATACAAACGCATAGGCTTAGGATGCAAAACACCAAGAGAAGACAACAAATACTTCAACCACTTCAACTCACAAGTAGTGACAGCCATAGCCCTATACTCAGCCTCTGCAGATGAACGAGCCACAGTAGGTTGTTTCTTAGTCTTCCAGGAGACAAGAGAACGACCCAAGAACACCAAATAACCAGTAACAGAGCGCCGAGTCAAAGGACAAGCAGCCCAATCACTATCACAAAAACCAGTAAGTTGCATATCACCTAAAGGACGCAACACAATACCCTGACCAAGACTTCCTTTTAGATAACGCAAAACACGAAGAGCAGCATCCCAATGACAAACCTGTGATGCAACAAGAAATTGAGATAGAGTATGCACAGCATAACTTAACTCAGGACGAGTAACAGACAGATAGACCAGACGTCCAACTAGGCGCCTATATCTATCAGGATGCGCACATGGCGAACCTTCAGCGGAAGCGAGACGATGATTCTGCTCCATAGGTGTGTCAATGGGTTTACAACCTAACATGCCTGCTTCTGTTAACACATCCAACGCATATTTGCGTTGTGACAAAAAAATACCATCGTTGCTCCTAGCAACCTCAATGCCTAATAAATATTTCAAAACACCCAAATCCTTCATATGAAAACATGAACTCAAATATTTCTTAAAGCGAACAATAACATCATGAGATGAGCCTGCAATAATCAAATCATCAACATAAACAAGAACATGAAGAGCAACATGTCCCTGAATATAACTGAACAAAGAATAATCTGCAGCAGACTGTTTAAAACCATAGGACTTTAATGCCTGAGACAACTTTCCAAACCATTGTCGAGGTGCCTGTTTTCAATCCATACAATGATTTTCTTAACCTGCAAACCTTCCCTGGAGGAGCACCACGATACCCTGGAGGAAGTTTCATATAAACTTCTTCATGCAAATCACCATGTAAGAAAGCATTATGAACATCCATCTGATGCAATTCCCAATTAAGAGATACAGCAACAGCTAAAAATAAACGTACAGTGCCCATTTTAGCAACAGGAGCAAACGTTTCATTATAATCAACACCTTCGATCTGACGATTACCATGAACAACTAGTCTACCTTTCAACCGTTCAACCTCGCCAGTTGAAGTGTATTTAATACGATACACCCAACCACTACTAATAGCTTTCTTAACTGAAGGTAGATCCTCCAAACTCCAGGTACCATTGCGCTCAAGAGCCGCAAGCTCATCCTCCATAGCCTTACACCAACCAGGATGTTTCACAGCCTCCTGAAAACTTTGAGGCTCCTGTCCTTTAGTAACAGCTGCCAGAAAACCTCTATGTTTTACAGAAAAATTATTATAATCAACATAACAAGCTATATCAAAGGGCGTACCTGAAGAACGAGACGGAGAAGGAGACGCAGTAGAGGGTTTGGAGTCAATATTTTCACACACCACAGTATGAGTCACAAAATCACGGAGCTTGCAAGATTGAACTTTAGTACGATGCCCACGCCCTAACATTTCACCGCATCGACGACGACGAACTCCCCCTCAAATTAAGAGGCGTGGACGTGTCACACATAACCTCACCAATACGCACATGAGTCGGAGAAGCATCACCAACTGTGCTTCTAGTGGGGCGTGCACCATCCGTATGCACGCCAGGACCATCAGGCGCACGCACGGCACCATCAACAACACTAGGTGCACCAACATCAGTGCCATAACCACTATCATCAAACAAATCATCCGCCCAAAGGGATGGTTGGGAAAAATATAAATCCCACTGCTTTTGCGCCACATCGAAAGAACAGTAGGATAGGGAATTGATCCTCAAAAAATGTAACATCCCTACTCACAAAAACTTCACACTTCTCAAGGTCATAAAGCCGCCACCCTTTCTTACCAAATGGATACCCAAGAAATAAGCAACGACGAGATCTAGAATCGAACTTATCCTTTATACGAGAACGATTAACAGCATAGCATAGACAACCAAACACACGAATCGAATTATAAGAAGGTGAAACACCAAATAAACATTCATAAGGTGTTTTACCCTTCAAAACAGGAGTAGGGGTAATATTTATAAGATGAACAGCTGTAAGGACACACTCCCCCCAAAAAGATTTAGGTAACTTAGCCTGAAACCTAAGAGCCCGAGCTACATTAAGAATATGACGATGTTTACGCTCCACCCTACCATTCTGTTGGGAAGTATCAACACAAGATGTCTGATGAATAATACCTTTCTGGCGAAAGAAAGATGCAAGACTTAAAAACTCCTGTCCATTATCACTCCGAAACACCTTAATTTTCTTATTAAACTGGGTTTTAACCATAACATAAAATTCCTGCAACAACTGTTTTGCCTCATATTTGCCAATCATCAAATAAACCCAGGTAGCACGAGAATAATCATCAACAATAGTAAGAAAATAACGAGCATTACTAGTAGACACAATACGATTAGGGCCCCAAATATCACAATGAACTAAATCAAAAATCTCGTAGCTTTATTATTACTTAAAGGAAAATCGTTTTCGGGTTGTTTACCCTTAAAACAAATGTGGCAATCAAGAGAACAACCCTTATTAGAATGTTTACTACTAGCTACACCAGGAAAAGTGGAAATAACTTGCATAGAGGGGTGACCTAAACGACGATGCCATAGCATACCCAAATCCGGAGCCTGAACAGTATTGGCTTGCAAACCACGAGCACAAACAGGTGTGAAAATATAGACTCCATTAAACCGCGTCCCCGCTCCAATCAGGTTCTTCAAAATGCGGTCCTGTATGACACAAAACTTGTCAGTGAAAATAATAAATAATTTGTGATGTTCTAAAAGCTGAGAAACAGACAATAAACTGCAAGTAAGAGCAGGAACATAGAGAACATGATCCAACACAAAACCATCCGACAATACAACTTTTCCTTCCTTAGTTGCAGTAGTTTGTTTACCATTAGGCAAACCAATATGAGAGGAAATAGATACCAAATCAGAGAACAACTCCAAATTACCAGACATATGATTAGATGCACCACTATCAATGATCCAATCACTAGAACAAAACATACCCGAAGAACGTTCTGAAGTCGCAGATACCTTTGAAGACTTCAAAGTAGCAAGCAATTGGATCCATTGATCATCAGTCAACGTCGGGACAGTAGCCCGATCACTGTCACTTACCGCACCGGTACCATCACCCATGGTGCCGTAGATACAGCAACCACAACAGAGAACGTGATAGTACAATATGGATCACGTATGCTCGCCTATGAAATCACGCACAAAGGAAATTAGCATCAACAATTGTAAACCAACTGTCAACAATTTGGTCTCCACTCTCCACACTCGCACAAAGCAAAGTAAACCAATCCAACGAAGCCACCACACACAAAGCAGACAACCGAGATAAGAAGTGAGCACCAAGTGTGGCTCGCACAAAGCAGACCCGAATACAAAGCGCAAAGCAGACCCGCGACAAACAACAGTATATAACAGCAGTGATTAACAGCAGCAGAGAAGGGGACCACACCCGCAAAAGCAAACCCAGCGAAGAAAACAAGAAACACTCGTTGACTCGCACAAACTTTAAAGAAATATTATTAGGAGAATGGACTTTGAAGATTAATAAAATATAGTAGCAAACTAGCAATTGAAGACCAACAAGAGAATGAATTATCCTGGTTAATAGTGAGGGAATAACAAATCCCAATTATGCAGCAGCATACAATAGTCCACTCACGAAGAAACGCAGTCGCACTCGCACGAAGAAGAAACAAAATAAAATAATTTAAGAGAGAAACACACAACACTCACACATCAGTGAGACTCGATCAAACCAACAAAAAATTCGGATGAAGAAAAAATCAGGACATGGAAAAAATTTGCTCTAAATTAGAGTGGCTCTTGATACCATGTTAAAGTATAGAATATAGGAAAACTCATCAATCTTCTCATTAAACTTTAGAGGAATATATATACAACCTAATATCAGGAAACCTTACTGAACTAAGAATCCTAACAACTTTGTAGATAGAAATACATACTGAACTAACTAAACTAGACTCCTTAGTAACCTATATTCCAATATTTAGCGCCATGTATGAGGGAGGCCTATCTTTGCATCCACACTTCAAGCTCAATGGGCTCTTGCGTGAGGGACCGTGATAGAGTATAAAAACTATTCCTCGCGACTCCAACCGTCGCCCAAGCTTTTGGTTGAGTTGGTCATTTGACAATTTTTTTGCTATTTTCCCTTTTGTTTCCCTCCGATTTCACCCACAATTTTCATTTCCCTTTGAAAGAATTCAATGAAAAACAAAGGGAAAATAAAAAGGTTAATGCTGGAAAAAGGTGGTCAATATTTGGAATCCAAATTAAGGTAGTTTTTCTTACAAGCTTTAACAGGTGCGTAGTTTTTTACAACTTGCTTTTTAAAAGATAGTTTTCGCAAAAAACGAGTTTTTATAAGGTTGTTTTTGAAAAAAATTTCGTACAACTTTTATTATTAAATACGAATAATACGTGCTGAAGTTTCTAACATTGTTCAAGAGTCTTTCTAACCGAGTTTAAGAATGTTCAACTCATGAAAATTTCGAGACGTGCTGAATTAGTTTGCTAACCAACTCATCCTTATTTACCGTATAAATTAAACTAACATAAAACTGTGTTGATAACTCTATTTATTTGGTTTTAATCTACACACTTAATTTGTGTTATGATATTATTATTCACATAAATTTATTAAATCCAAGTGGCAAATATATATAAGATTGAGTGAAGGAGATGTTTTTTTTTTACTAAGAAATACTCCCTCCGTCCCATAATATAGTTCACTTTTCTTTTTGCACAGTCTCCAAGACGTATATAAAAAGTTGATAATATAAATGTAGACATTGAGACGAATCTAACAAGACCTCACATGAGTATGTTTTTTTGTATACATTAATGAGAATATTTGGTCAAAGATTTTAAAGTTTGACTCCCAAAATGGAAATGAGAACTATATTATGGGACGGAGGGAGTATAAAAAAGGGAAAGTAAATGGGCTAAGAAGATAATCTATACTAATATATTAAAAGGTGTTCCTAAGCAAGCAACTACGCCACGTGGCGCTTTCCCTTGGAGTGTTTATTTTATATAAACACACATACAATAAAAAAAAAAAAAAAATAGAAAATGCATCTTATAAGATTTGATCCAATGACCTCAAGCTTATACACTAAAGTCTTAACCACCAGACCAAGTAATGTTTGGTGTTATATTTATAAAGTAAAATGTTAATAAATGAATATTATAATTACTGGCGGCATGCCCGGGTCTAAAAACTAGTTATATAGGATTAAAAGGCGTTTCTAAACATTCCTAAACAAGGAATGGTGTCACGTGGCGCTCTCCCTAAGGGTATTTCACTCCATGTTAAAGAATGGTGCCACGTGGCACTCTCCCTAAAGGCATTTGTAAAGGAATGGTGCCACGTGCCACTCTCCCGCTCTAAAGGCATTTCAATCCATGTAATCCACATGCAATAACAAAAATTAGAAATTGCATAGTATAGAGTTTGATCCCATGACATCAAGTTTATATACTAAATTCTTAACCACTAGACCAAGTGATATTTAGTATTATCATTTTAAAGTATAATATTAATAAATTAAAATTTTCCTTACCCCGGACATAACCTAGACCTGATAACTAGCTCATATAAGGAAAAAAGGGGGAAGCACTGTTGTTAAGTTTCTCAAAACTAATTTTTATACCTCTTTTAATATTTAAAAACAGCCATGCATTTTTAACGACACGATCTAGTAAACTATAGCCATTCGCCCATTCCATTATTCACAATCGAAGAATCTAAGGAAGGTGTACCATATTTGTTTTATAAACAAGGAGTTCAAATTTTGTTGTGCGATGTATATATACTTCCTCTATTTTTTTTAGTGTTACCAAATTTTGTTGTGTTTTTAGCCTGCAATTTAGGAGGATGATATTGAAGGTAAACATATAAATTCTAATAAATTTTAAACCATGATGTTTTAATCATTCTTCTTTATGGTTTTAGATAATCTTGTCTATAATCTTAATATAACTGTGTGACAAAGAACTTAGTAACACTTACAAAAATAAAGGAAGTATATTTGTATTGTTAGGATTACAAGCCCAATATAATTGTCTGTTATGTTGTTCGAAAACTTATAGAGTAGAGTAATCAAGGTTGGAACCTGATCTCCCGTTCTACGAAGGTTTATATGTGTTTCAATTGCTGGTCCATGGAGTGGTCCTTGAGGTAGCATATGACACTTTGGTTGTATGATGGCAAATATCTCCGCAAGATCTTCGGCTTGGCAAATTCTTTTGTTTGTTTAATTTGCTTTATTTAGTATCATAATTTAATGAGGATGTAATTAAGTAACTAGATAGATTTTTGGTATGTAATATCTTCTAGAATTATTATCTTGGGGGAAAGAATTATAATTCTAGTAGAATAGGGTTTTCCATGTTTAGCCTATATAAAGGGAGTTTAGGCCTAATTAGAAAATATACATAAGATTATCATCATTGAGTTGAAGGAACCATCAATATAATTATTCTTGAGTGGAATTTGGAGGGGAGGAAATTTAAATTTCCTCATAAACACTTTTCTCTAAATTATTGTTATTTTGCTATTTTCTATATTGTATTTGTATTGTGGTTCTTGTGATCCTGGATGGTGTTTATCACCTATATGTCTAAGAGCCTTTCATATTCTTTTGTATTTCTAAATGCAATAAAGTTGAGCTTTCAAAGTCCTTTTACGGTTCACCTTTTTTTTCAACTATTGATCTAAAAAAGCTACAAATATGCTGGGATTAGCAGTTAAAAGAAACAAGGGGTAAGCATGAGTAGACCATAAGGTTCATATATATATATATACTAGTTGTTGGCCCGTGCGCTAGCGCGCACAGTCCCCCAAGGTGGCAAAATCTACTCATTAAAATTTATAGTGTTATTATTTTGGACAAAGTATCTTAATAATTTATTGGTTAATGTAATATTTCCTCCGTTCTTTAATAATTGCAAAATGTAGCGATTGCGCATAGCATATATGCATATAACCTTTTTTAGTGCAAGCCCCCCCAAAGTAGCGAAAATGGTGGTGGGTAACTAAATCCAAGTACTAGCATAATTGATCTAAGCAAAACCAAAGCATGTGAACTTGGTAGTTAGGAAGATAAAGTAATTAGATAGCATAGCAAATATGCATATAACCCTTGTCAGTGCAAGCTATTATTGGGTTTCAAAACACGTGTAGGACTATTCGCATCCTCTAAATTGTCCTTGAGTCATTAGTATATCTGCTACAAGAACACAATCATGCCTATTAGCAAAAGAGTAGTTCATATTAGGCGATGATTAAATATAAGGGCAACAATGTTAACATGTGCCATTAGACTTTACAGCAAAACAATAAGCAAAAGGGTATCTTGGGTGGGTGATGTAGTAGCTTTATTGCTAGGCTTCGTAGCAACTTTGGTGGTAAGTACGGTCCCTCAATGGGGTAAAATCTAATTAGCTTTACTCTAATGGCGTAAAAATCTTGATAATGTGATCTTAAGGACCCGTTTTTCATGTGTGCGGGTTGTCAATAACTTTGTCATAATGGTTCACAATGTTCTTCGACTTAGAGATCCACGCTTTGGCTGATCTAAATATTCATGAAAATAGGCAAGCAGGTTCGCATCACCAACACGAAAGTAGCAGTTGGTCCAGCTATAAAAAAAAATCCTACTTATTTCAAAACGGAAGAAGTGATATAATAATCATAAATGACCTTGTTGCTAGCATTTTTGCAACTGGCCTTTTCTGTTCATTCAACAACTTATATAACCTTACAAATTGCAAACTTGCTAAATAAACATGGGCATTTAATTTCCCTTAGGCCACCATCGTTATGAATGTAACTTTCTCTTTTAATTTAGGTAGAGAGATTACCTGAGTAGATGTTTATAATTTTTAATGACTTAAAAAGAGATAGAATAGCATATAAAGAAAGTAAATGTTACAAGTCAACAGACCATTATCAACAAAGACTTTGGCAACCTTTACAAAATAGGTACGTAGTTAAGTGTATCAAAGGTTATACACATAAGCATTATTGAACCAAAAATACTGCGAATTTGTACTTGTTTGCCAAAAAGCCAAAGATTGACATTAAAAAAAGAAACTGGACACATGATTAGAGTGGTATGTAGGAACACAAATCTTAGCAAAAGAAAAGGTTATATGTTCCTAATAGAAGCGTAAATGCAAAAAAGAAGTGTTACAACCCACTTGCAATCATCGACATCCAAAACTAAATGAAAAGCGATCTTCTCAAACTCTCTTTAACGATTTGTGTCACAAAACTTTTCTGTACGCATGCTCAAAAGTCAGTTAAAGCCCACGTAAGATCTTGCCTCCGTAACTCTCCAATCATTGAATTGGCTAGCAACGCCCACACAATGCTAACCTCTATTATCTTGTAGGAGGGGCGACCCTCAGCTTTTCCCATTAGGTTGCTCCATCACCTTCGTAACAGTCCAGATTCCTGAATCCACCCATATCAACAAACTACCTTCACTCATCTCACACAATTAAAAGGCTGAAAAGCATGCTTTTGAAATGAAGTAAAAGTAAAATAGCAATAACTTTTCAAAAAAAGCTAGGTAATTCCTTAGAATGCTACCTGAGAACTCCCTGATTGCTACAAGACATAATCCAAGTAGAACTACTAATCTCTTTTTTTTTTTTTTACAAAAAAGTAGAACTACTAATCTAAACACAACAATATTGAATACTGTAAGATTCATGTAAGATTAATTAATAGTAAACACAACAATATTGAATACTGTAGACATTCTGAGGATGAAGCTATTCATTGCAACAAAAATTTCATGTTCAATTTTGAATTATAGAAGGCAAGGAAAAATAGACATCCACTATAACCTCTACCGTTCCAAGCTTACAATGCAAATTTTGTTCTCGTTATGTGTTTCTTCAACATTAGTTAATGTGTTACTAAGCTTAATACACACATTTCACTCATCAACCTCTCATATATCATAATGGTGATCATATAATTACTCTTTTAGTTAAGTGGTTTTTCTTTTTCCAAGTGCAATTATTCCTATGTTTTTCTATTATTCCTATTTAATTAATAAGAAACAAGGTCAAAAAACCCTACTCTTCTCTCCAAATTCAACTCTTTCTTTTTCATTTTGATATTCTTAGTTTTTTCCCTCCCTTCCTCAACTTCTAACACTTCATATCCTCTCCTCAACTCTCATCAATTCATCTTTCCTATTTTATACCTTTCTACGTCCTCACTAATTCTTCCATTCCCTCTTATTACCATTATTTTTTCCCAGAAAGAAACACAAATGAATAAAATATTCTCCTACAATTGCTTACTCCCCCATTTTTACTCCCACAAATTATACCTTAGTTATTGATGAAAACATGCATAAATTACAATTGTCAGCCAGCTACAAGAACGGAAATAAACACAAAACAATCCACAACTTAATATGGCACCAACTGATGCATACGAAAGCAATAAACCCTCACCAGCTATTACGTTCAATAGCATCCTCTAAGGTCGCATCCAACATCTCAATCATTGAGGGGTGAATAAACATGGTAACCAAAGGTATACCTTCAGGATACCTAGACTATATTGAGAACATTTTTTGAAAAAGAGATTAGGTCAAAAAGGGAGCAAACAAACTTAAGATAGTGAATCGATCAGGAAAAGGGCAGCAGTTTACCTGTAAGTATTGTATGGGCTGAGGTATTCCTACTTTGTGAAGAGAGTCATAGCTTATGAAGGCATTCTGCCAAAGAATATAAAAGGAAACATAAGACTCCAGCAGACGTGTAAGTTGATATAGCTTCATTCAGGTGTTCGAAAAATTCTCACTCAATATGATTTACTTTGTCTATTCTGAAATCATTCATCTGGACAGATACAGTAGAAGCAATGAATCCATTTGGATGACTATACCTAACAAAAAAAAGGCTAGGTTTGCTTCAGAAAGACTCGATCAGACAAAGTGATCAGGCTTTTCCTTGAGCAGATTACCAACCTAAGAAAAGCTCTAGGTCAGTATAAGAGCAGCAGCTCATGTAAATCCGTGAGCAGAACAGCCGCTACTGAGATACATGGCTTCTACCTAAACTTTAAGCATAAAGCTGTTATCTTTTTGGGGACAACAAGAAAAGATGCTAGAAACCTCTGCCTTTTAGCCGGAAGTGACATGTAAAAAGATCTCAACTCAATGTCCTGTAGGGACTCATCACTTGTCATGACTCTTTAACACAGTAAAATTTCTCTACTATCCAGGTGATTCTTTTTTATCACTTAGTCGTAACTGGACAGAATAGTGTTACCTAATTCCCATATTCCTCCTAAGTCCCCCACAAACCATGATTTGGAACGTGCAAACCGATATGTAGGACATAGTACACCGATTCATACACCCGGATGACTCGTTTGACAAAAATAGAAAATAGGTAACAAATTAGATTCCCACTCACACTCATGTACCCAAACACACAATGTTCTAGGTAACACGGACTGAATGGTCAAAAGGATCCATCTGATAACATTATCAGCATTTGTCATAGAATAACTCTAAAGTATTGTCTGACACCTTTGCATAGAAAATGCCACACGAAGATGCATTATGTACAACAAAGTGATGTTATAATATGCTTATAATCTAGATTCTATTCTTAAGAGACCATGAGGAGGTTATGACACATATTCATCTTAGGTATTATTGGATTTGATCATCCTAAGATATCTTTTAAGTGCACACATTAATCTAGAAATCTCGAGCAAAATTATGATATTAAGAGCATAAAAGGCAAAATATTCTACATGGCTTTTCATGGAATTTAATGCTAGAGACGTCTCTGTTCTTTTTGGCATTAGTCAACCAATTATTTTTGTCAGTCTACCTCCTCTTCCTTGACTTCATTCTTCTTCTCTAACCTCTACTATTTTCTAATCCGAATCCAAATGTAGTAAGTTGCACGCTTCTATGTTTATATTTATCATAACATCAACAATATGTTACAACTTAAAATAATCTAACCCAAAATTTCGATTAGTGTTATAGGCCCGAAATGACGAAGAACCGAATTCCCCTTTCCCCACCTTTCTCACCTTCACCTTCTCCCCCCAGGTTCTCTCTTCCCTCTTAATCTTGTATACAATTTTGTAAATTTAAGATCATCTCTTACTACTTATTCTCTTTGCTCTCTCAAAAGCACTCATTTCTCTCTCCTCTCACTTATACTTTTTCGATTTTGCAAATTTTAGAAAGTCTTTTCAACTTGCTCCCCCTCCCCCTCCCATTCGACCCTCTCACTCGTTTACTATGGTTGAGTTGATCGATAAAGACTTGCTTAACCAACAATGGGGATATGAAAGCGGCATTGATATAACTGAAACACATTATAAAATTGAACAAAATTCTCTCTAAGCTCTCTTTCAGTCTTCCCCCCTCTTTTTGTCAGTCTACCTCCTCTTCCCTACTTCATTCTTCATCTCTAACCTTTACTATTTTCTAATCCAAATCCAAATGTAGTAAGTTGCCTCTTCTATGTTTATATTTATCATAGCATCAATAATAATCAACTAATTTATATGTTACAATTTAAAATAATCTTACCCAAAATTTTGATTAGTGTTATAGGCCTGAAGAGAGAGAATGAAACTCACCCTAGTGTGTTTCTCTCCTTCAAGCTGCATCAAGAACAAATAAAACACATAATCAATCAAAAGGTCAACCAAAAAAGAAAACAGAATGACTAAGGGATTCTAATTACATTAGATTAGCCACTGCTTGACAAAGGGATTTCAAGCATCCAAGGAGAATCCAGCAATGGAACTGTTCTTTAACGCAGAATCACTTTGATTTTTGTTAACATATGACAACCCATTTGGGAGATCAGATCAAAACTGGTGTGAATAATATCAATAAAATAAAAATACAGAATGAGAATAATACTAATTGGAATCTTTGCTTTCATTGCTATTAACACTTCTTTGACAGGTTTTGGACATTGATCAACAACTCTGTAGTCATTTAGAAGCCAAATAGAATCCTAGATCCTCGAGTGAAAATATGGCAACAAGGAAAGGCATAAGTACATGTATATACAGTCACCGAAACATACAGAGAAAAATCAAGGACATGGCCATTCGCATTTGCATGTTGCATCCTTTGAACCAGATTTTAGTGAACTAATACATAAATAAAAGGCGAAGGTGAAATACATTCATAAATAGCATGAAAACCAAAAAAATGCAATCATAAACCTCCACTCCAAAGAATGAAATTTACCGCATAATGCTCAATGCTTGAAAATGATGATCCACTTGAGGTTTGTTTAGCAGATGCCTCTCTCTTTTTGGCATTTGTTTCCTTCAAAGTAACTTCACTTGTCTTGGCCATTAGAATTATCCATCACATAATTTAGATAGAAATGAAAGACTTTGGCTTACGCCTCACTCTAATTAAGGAGGGACGACCCTCCGCTTTTCCCATTCTTGTTCCATGATCACCTTCTTGGCTACTGCTCCTCAATCCACCCACATCAGCAAACTAATTTCACTCATCTCACACATTAGAAAGCTTAAAATCATATTTTTGAAATAAAGTAAAAGCAAGATAGCAAAAGATTGTCCATTCAGTTTCACCAGCAGATAGTAATATAAAAGCAAAAACAGCAAGATACTATCCATTAACACTAATAAAAAGCAAAGCTATAGAATAATGTATACTCTAACAGATAGATTAAAGAAGTTGAGATTAGGCAAACCTCAAGTCTAATATATGCATTGACGTGTAGTATAGCTTGATAAACCTCGCATTTCTAAGTAAAAAACATGAGACGGGGAGAACAAAAAAGAACATATTAGTAGGGATATAGTTACAAACAAATCAATAATACGTGTTTCACCCAATTAAGCTAATGTGCTAGATATCACATAAATTGCGATCAAATTCAAAGAATATTCTCTCTCATGATTTGAGGCATTCGTTTTAACTTAGTTTTACTTCTTTCTCTTCTTATTTTTAGCAAGTATGAGTAATTACACCTAGGCATAATATAGGCTTAAGTTAACTACCCAACTCGAGTTTGTATGAGCAATGATAGGATGGTGAATGAGGAATCTTTAGAGTAGATCTACACAGTAAAGTAGAAGATATGCAGGAACGCTTGATCTTGCTAACTAAAAGCTTTCAACTTAATGTGACATACTTTACTACTCCCTCCATCCCTAAACGACTTCTTCACTTTCCCTTTTGGATTGTCTCTACGAGTTTGCTCCATTTCTTTTTAAGGTAACATGGTTCGCACAATCTCTCTCTAATTTTCTCCTACCCATCCTAAAAATAGACAGAATTATGGCAATTACCTACTAACTCAATACAAATCTTAAAATGTAAAAAGAGAATAGGGCAAACAAAAGAGGACAGACAAAGTACCAAATAGGAGTACTTGCTTTAGATAGAATGCATGCCAGAAGTTTATGATCAATCTTAGATAGAAGCAACTCATCGATCAATCTCATGAAATACAAAGTATTATCCCCGACAAGGCTGTGATGCCAAAATATTTTCCTCGTGAGAGAATTCTACAAGTTTCTGTAACAAATCTTCATATATATCCCGAAGAAAGAAGTGGTATGAGACGCCAGCCTGCAAAAGATTGAGCTTATCAAGCTCACAGTAACATTTTCGATCATCCCAATAATCCAAAGTGGTAAATTAAAGTGATCCATTTGCTAGATAAGTATTCTAATAGAGCTCGGCCACATGGGATATTAAGACCGTGGTGACCTAAACTAAAATTACGCTAGAAAGTGGTGGAAACCACCTCTTTTCCCTACTTAAATATTTGGTCACTCTTTACTTTCTTCTTCTTCCAATAGATTGCCTCCCCTTTCACCCTCCTAGTACTTCAAAAAACATGAGGCGTTAAAGCAATATTATGGAATTAAATCAAGGTCACTCCATTATGTCAAGACCATTCGGTAAATGATTCTCACTTGGTCCTCGAAATGTTGTTCCATGTGTTGTTAGAATACACCATAAATTCCTTTTAGCCTACTATATTATTGCATTAGCCATTATAGTCTGTTCCTAAAGCTAATGCTTATAAATACTATTTCACTCATATATAATGAAACTTTAAATTCTTATTGTAGTCAGTATATTTGTTTTGAACCTCATATTCTGTCACAAAAAATAAAAAGCTCAAAATTACATTTTCAATCATAGTCACAAAAATATTCTAAAATTCTTGAATTACAATGGAGAAGTGAAATACGTGTCGTCACAATAGTTCAATACATGCAATGATGGACACAAGGGCAATGTAACAATTATGCAAGCTGCAGTGAAACCATCATCACGCGTTCACAATTGTGACTGCAAAAGTAAAAATTAATAATTCTGAATGCAATATGGGGCTGGTTCTAGAAAGAAGAAAAGCATAGAAGTGCACATCTCTCTAGGTGAAATTCTAGTCATTCATATAACGAACATCATAAACTGGATCATGTACGCACTTCTTCTCCAAGTGTTTATACCAGTGACTTTTCACATATATTAAAGAAAGTGGAAAATAAAGTATAGGAAAAAGTTTTAGTGCAGTAGAGAATTAACAAAAAATAAATAAGCAGTTAGGACAATCAATTTAAAACATACCAGTTTGAAAGGAGGACAATTACTTTACAACAAAAGGAATAATATTCACACTGAATCAAATATTGTTAAGGAAGTTGTAAAACTCACTTACTTTTCCTAAGTAATACATTACAAGTAATCAAACATCATTAGAAACAGAACAGTAGAGTTTTTGAACGACTATTTGAAATGATCCACCTCAAGTGCGAGAAGGCACTTCCAAGATCATAATCCCCCCTACTCCGTTGTTTTGAGAGAAATTGAAAAAGGTGTTTAGCTTTTATTGGGTTTGAAATTGTCCTTAACAGAGGACCTACAGTTTAAGTTTTATGTGAATGTTTCTTGGGAGTCATTGAGGGTCTGAATCGTTCTGATTTCCAATAGATTATTTCTCAATGTGTTTCGAGCACATATAAGCTTGGATCAGAAAACATTTTCCTCCTATTGATTTCAGTCTTTCAGCTATAGGTAAAAAAGTTGGTTGTATTCTTGATTGGCTCCTCCTATTGATTCCAGAAAGAGGTTTAGATTTTCCAACCACAAGGTTAAAAAACTTTAGTCCTTTCTTTTCAGATGGAACGCCGACCAAAAGCCTGCCTATGAATTGCAAGCTAAGCAATCTGATCGGCTCATGTCCTCTGATGCAAGGGAAAAACAGTCATCAAATGAAATTCTTTCCTAACAGCAAATGACATCTCATAAGATAGCTACTTATCTAGGTAACCACTTCAATTGAGAGAGGCGGTACCACATATTCTCCTATCTTCGAAGACATTATCAATTTGGAAGTAATTGCTCTTCTTTTACTTATTGCAAAGACTAAAATTTCCACAGCCATCACATACATTACTTAGGAAAAAAGCTTGTTCTTAAGAGAAACCCCAAATAACACAACAAAATACAATTTTTAATGTAACATACAGAGAGAAGAGTGGCAATGGCTACTTCCACTTTCTCATTTCAAATACAATGTTAATGTGCCTATCAGAATTCGTATACTTCCATTTTCTCATTTCAAATACAATTTGTAATGTAACATAAACGATTATGAGAATAAGACTCCTATTGTTCAAAAAAAATAAAAAGAGAATGGGGGAAATTGAGAGAAATACCTTAGTATAAGCATCAATGGCGGCTCCAAACCTATCTTTGGTAAAAAGATTTCCTAAAACAAACAATTCATAATCACACAACTGAACTCAAACAAACAAACTTCAATCCATTACCTCCACCACAATAAAAATGCAATTAAAAATCAACAATTGAAGTAAATATAAATAAACATACTACTAAAAATGAAACGTAGAAAATCAAAGAAATAGAAAACCTCGAGAATGTAACTCGCAGCAGACGAAGTACGATTGTTAAGAGCAGCCCTTTGTAAAGCGAAGTAACCAAGAGCATCGGGTTCAGAAACTGAACAATTTTCTCTCTCCACTAAACTCTCAAGTTTCTCCATATCACCATATGCAGCAGCTGTATAAACATCGTCTTTTGAACTCTCACCATTTCCTCTCTCCACCATTTGATAATACAGACATTTGATAATATAGAGAAAATTGATAATATAGAGAAAATTGAAAACAGAAAAACTTTAAAAAAAAAGAAAAGAAAAGAGGAAAGATAGAAACAAACCTTTCCGTTCATGTAAGTGGTGAAACGAGAACGAAAGAGGGGGGCTTTGTTGATACTTCAAACGACATTGCCGGGGGTGCCACCAGTTCTGCGGACGACGAAACGACAATTGACTAAAATCAACAGCAAAATCGATCAATCAAATGGAACCCTAACCCTAAACCAAGAAAAATATCAACCTAAAGAATGAAAAAATAGAAACAAATTTCGGATTCTCAATTATAGCAAATGAAACCCTAAAGCATGAAAAATTTCTCCTTTCATCTTGAAATCAGCATTTGAAGCAACAGGAAAAAGCGCAGCTTATTTCCACCACCATCGTTAGAGTGCTCAGCCTCTAATGGTGGGAGCATGATCAACAGGCAAAGGCAATTGTTTGATTTATGATCGTTTTGGTTTTGAGGAGAGAGAATGTGGTGATGTACATTGATGTTTCTTCTTCAAAGCTGTTTCCTGTTTCTTCAAAGAAGTTGGAGGAGAGAGAAGACGAATTGGGGGGGTTCAGACTTCAGAGGGAAACCAGGACTCAGGAGGAAAGAGAGAGAAAAGAAGCCAAAGGATCACAGAGGGAGAAGCTGGCTTCAAGAAGCACGCGTGGCGTGGCAAAGGGAGGGCAGGGAAGTAATTATGTGAAGAATGAAGGGCAGGAATGTCAAATCACTGTTCCTAAGAATAGTAACCAGACATGTGGCTTTTTAATGGGTATATATATATATATATATATATATATATATATATATATATATATATATATAATTGGCCCGTGTCGCCCCACACATTGAATCATATATCAATATAAATCAACCCAGACCATTTACGTAGACAATGTCTCTTAGAAGCAAGGAGAATGGTGAGAAGAATATAATGCCTATCTTTTAAGTGACTAGTAGGTTTATTCACATCCTCATGATCGTAACCTGTGATACAAACCTTTATCATTAGAAAACAATGTTTAGTGAGTGTGCTATATTGCCTATATGGCTATATATACGTGTGTAACGTAGGGTTTGATATGCCAACATGAGTGAGTGTTTTAACGAAATAAAACCTTTTGTGTGTTGAAAGAAATAGAAAACTCCCAGAGTCACCAAAATAACACTTCTCCTTTTACAAGACTACCTTGTCTTAGAAGGAAGTTCTTAACTTGCTTCATGTCTTCATCCTCTTTTTCCATGTGTAAGAACCTGTTTAATTTCATTGTTTTAACGATGTTCCTTAGGAGACTTACTAGAGTTGATGCAACAGTAGAATATGTGAGCGAATTCAATGAACCTAGTGGTAATTTCACAGAGGGCGGTATATATCAACGAAACCTCAAGATGCTCTTCTCGGATCTCTCCAACAAAGCATCTACTCAGAAGTTCTATAATTCCCCTGCCGGGGATGGCCAATACAAAGTATACGGCCTCTATCAATGTCGGGCAGACGTAAGCCCCGATATATGCAGTGAGTGTATTCATGATGCGACCCAAAAGATTGTTCAGGTTTGCCCTACGTATAAGGAAGCAGTTGTGTGGTATCATGAATGTATGTTAAGGTATGCCAACCGCTCCTTTTTCTCCAAATTTATTGGAGTAGTATGTTTATTAGGAGTCTTATATTATATTCCTATCTGTAAAATAGTTAAGATATCTAGTTCAGTAAGGTTTCCTGATATTAGGTTGTATATATATATTCCTCTACAGTTTAATGAGAAGGTGTGAGTTTTCCTATATTCTAAACCTTAACATGGTATCAAGAGCCACTTTAATTTTGAGATTTTTTTTTCCAAGTCTCGATTTTTTATCTCCTCAGATTTTTGGTTTGATCGATCCTCTCTGCTGGGTCAGTGCTTTGCCAAACTCCATTGAATTGATTTTTTTTTTCAACTTTGTGCGAGTGGGTTTCCTACTGCTGCTTGTCTCATACTATTATTGGTCTGCTGCTGTTGTACCGTGATTGTGTGTGGTCTTGTCTTCTTCGCTGATTGTTTCACTTTATTCGTTCCAATTTTTTTTGAACACTCCTGCTGATTGTGTTCGCTGATTGTGAACGGGTCAGAGTTTTATTCGCTTATTGTGAACGATTATTGTGTTTCTGGTGCAAATCATTCACACTTTATTCTCTATTATTTGTGGGTCTCCTGCTGTTGCTTTGTTATTCGATCCACTATTCTTCGCTGTTCTTTGTGCGAGACCTCATCAGAATTTTTCCTCTCGTCTTTTGCTCGTCTGCCATGGGCGATAAAACTCCATCATCCGAGACTTCTATTGCTTCGAGGTATGAACCTTTTTCTCCATATTATCTTCATCCTAGTGAAGGCACTGGTGCTGTGATTAGCCCTATTCTATTGACTGGAGATAATTATGAAGAGTGGTCCCGTTCTTTACGCAATAATTTACGTGCAAAGAATAAATTGGGGTTTATTGATGGTACTATTTCTGAACCTTTATCTACATCTAAGGATTTTGCTCAATGGGGAATCGTTAATTCTATGTTGGTGGCTTGGATTTATAATACTTTAGATGTGTCTGTTCGTTCTACTATGCGTTTTCCGGATCATGTCAAATCTTTGTGGGATGATTTAAGGGATAGGCATTCTCTTGGTAATGGTCCTAGAATTCTTGAATTAAAATATCAAATTCGTGATTGTAAACAACGTGGGCGTCCCGTAGCTGTTTATTATGGTGATTTGAGACGATTACAGTATGAATTGTAAAGTTATTGCAAAATCCCGACTTGCACGTGTGCTGCGGCACCGGTTTATCAACAACTCCTTGAAACCGAGTTGTTGCACCAATTTTGTCTTGGTCTTGATTCCAAAAAAATTTCTACAGTGGTTTCGGGTCTCTTGATGATGGATCCGTTGCCTTCTCTTAATGTTGCCTATGCTAAAGTTGTGTCTGATGAAAGGCAACACGCTGTATCTGATACTCAGGATTCGTCTTGAACTGCTGTTGTTGGGTTTGATGCGGCTGGCGCCTCGTCTGGCCGTAGTGATAGGGATGTGGGGCGCCCCCCCGATATGCGTAAGCGTACGCATTGTCGGCGTACGGATCACGTGAAAGATACCTGTTACTCTCTTCACGGTTTTCCGGAATCGACTCGTGGACGTGGTGGACGGTCGGGGCGTGGCGGGGCCCGCGGTGGACGCACCCCTAGCCGTGGTCGTGGTGGCTTTGCTGCCTCCACCGGCACCTCTCGTGCCTCCTCAACTCCCGTGGTAAGTGATGTTGATCGGGCTACTGTCCCGACGCTGACTGATGATCAATGGAACCAATTGCTTGCTGCATTGTAGTCTTCAAAGGTGTCTGCAACTTCGGGTATGTTTTGTTCCAGTGATTGGATCATTGATAGTGGTGCCTCAAATCATATGTCTGGTAATTTGGAGTTGTTCTCTGATTTGGTGTCTATCTCACCTCATATTGGTTTGCCTAATGGTAAACAAGCTAATGCAACTAAGGAAGGCAAAGTTGTATTGTCGGATGGTTTTGTGTTGGATCATGTTCTCTATGTTCCTGCTCTTACTTGTAGTTTATTGTCTGTTTCTCAGCTTTTAGAGCATCATAAATTATTTATTATTTTCACTGGCAAGTTTTGTGTCATACAGGACCACACTTTGAAGAACCTGATTGGAGCGGGGACGCGGTTTAATGGAGTCTATTTTAACACCTGTTCGTGCTCGTGGTTTGCAAGCAAATACTGTTCAGGCTCCGGATATGGGTATACTATGGCATCGTTGTTTAGGTCACCCCTCTATGCAAGTTATTTCCTCTTTTCTTGGTGTAGCTAGTAGTAAACATTCTAATAAGGGTTGTTCTTTTGATTGACACATTTGTTTTAAGGGTAAACAACCCCGAAACAGTTTTCCTTTAAGTAATAATAAAGCTAAAGAGATTTTTGATTTAGTTCATTGTGACATTTGGGGCCCGAATCGTATTGTGTCTACTAGTAATGCTCGTTACTTTCTTACTATTGTTGATGATTATTCTCGTGCTACCTGGATTTATTTGATGATTGGCAAGTATGAGGCAAAACAATTGTTGCAAGAATTTTATGCTATGGTGAAAACCCAGTTTCATAAGAAGATTAAGGTGGTTCGAAGTGATAATGGACAGGAGTTTTTAAGTCTTGCATCTTTCTTTCGCCAGAAAGGTATTATTCATCAAACATCTTGTGTTCACACTGCCCAACAGAATGGTAGGGTGGAGCGTAAACATCATCATATCCTTAATGTAGCTCAAGCTCTTATGTTTCAGGCTAAGTTACCTAAAGCTTTTTGGGGGGAGTGTGTCCTTACAGCTGTTCATCTTATAAATATTACCCCTACTCCTGTTCTGAAAGGTAAAACACCTTATGAATGTTTGTTTGGTGTTTCACCGTCTTATGATTCAATTCGTGTGTTTGGTTGTCTATGCTATGCTGTTAATCGTTCTCGTATAAGGGATAAGTTTGATTCTAGATCTCGTCGTTGCTTATTTCTTGGGTATGCATTTGGTACAAAAGGGTGAGGCCTTTATGACCTTGAGACGTGTGAATTTTTTGTGAGTAGGGATGTTACATTTTTTGAGGATCAATTCCCATATCCCACTGTTCTTTCTGATGTGGCGCAAAAGCAGTGGGATTTATATTTTTCCCAACCATCCCTTTCGGCGGATGATTTGTTTGATGATAGTGGTTATGGCACTAATGTTGGTGCACCTATTGGTGATGTTGGTGCACCTATTGGTGATGTTGGTGCGCCTAGTGTTGTTGATGGTGCGGTGCATGCACCTGATGGTGCTGGCGTGCGTATGGATGGTGTGGTCACCACTCCCCCACGCCCCACTCGAAGCATAGTCGATGCTTCTCCGACTCATGTGCGTATTGGTGAAGTTATGTGTGATACCTTCACACCTCTTGATTTGAGGGGGAGTTTGTCGTCGTCTGGTGAACTGTTAGGGTGTGGGCATCGTACTAAAGTTCAATCTTGCAAGCTTCGTGATTTTGTGACTCATACTTGTGGTGTGTGAAAATATTGACTCCAACCCCCTACTTGCGTCTCCTTCTTCTCTCGTCACGTTCTTCGTGTACGCCCTTTGATATAGCTTGTTATGTTGATTATAATAATTTTTCTATAAAACATAGAGGTTTTCTGGCAGCTGTTACTAAAGGACAGGAGCCTCAAAGTTTTCAGGAGGCTGTGAAACATCCTGGTTGGCGCAAGGCCATGGAGGAGGAGCTTGCTGCTCTTGAGCGCAATGGTACTTGGAGTTTGCAGGATCTACCTTCAGGTAAGAAAGCTATTAGTAGTGGTTGGGTGTATCGTATTAAATACACTTCAACTGGCGAGGTTGAACGGTTGAAAGGTAGACTAGATGTTCATGGTAATCGCCAGATAGATAGTGTTGATTATAATGAAACGTTTGCTCCTGTTGCAAAAATGGGCACTGTACGTTTATTTTTAGTTGTTGATGTATCTCTTAATTGGGAATTGCGTCAGATGGATATTCATAATGCTTTCTTACATGGTGATTTGCATGAAGAAGTTTATATGAAACTTCCTCCTGGGTATCGTGGCGCTCCTCCAGGGAAGGTTTGCGGAGTTAAGAAAATCATTGTATGGATTAAAACAGGCACCTCGACAGTGGTTTGCAAAGTTGTCTCATGCATTGAAATCCTATGGTTTTAAACAGTCTGCTGCAGATTATTCAATGTTCAGTTACATTCAGGGACATCTTGCTCTTCATGTTCTTGTTTATGTTGATGATTTGATTATTGCAGGCTCATCTCATGATGTTATTGTCCGCTTTAAGAAATATTTGAGTTCATGTTTTCATATGAAGGATTTGGGTATATTGAAATATTTCTTACGCATTGAGGTTGCTAGGAGCAAGGATGGTATTTTTTTGTCACAACGCAAATATGCTTTGGATGTATTAACAGAAGCCGGCATGTTAGGTTGTAAACCCATTGACACGCCTATGGAGTAGAATCATCATCTCGCTTCCGCCGAAGGTTCGCCATATGCGCATCCTGACAGATATAGGCGCCTAGTTGGTCGCCTGGTCTATCTGTCTGTTACACGTCCTGAGTTAAGTTATGTTGTGCATACTCTATCTCAATTTCTTGTTGCTCCACAGGTTTGTCATTGGGATGCTGCTCTTCGTGTTTTGCGTTATCTAAAAGGAAGTCCTGGTCAGGGTATTGTATTGTAGCCTTTGGGTAATATGCAACTTACTGCCTTTTGTGATAGTGATTTGGCTGCTTGTCCTTTGACTCGACGCTCTATTACCGGTTATTTGGTGTTCTTGGGTCGTTCTCTTGTCTCTTGGAAGACTAAGAAACAACCTACTGTGGCTCGTTCATCTGGAGAGGCTGAGTATAGGGCTATGGCTGTTACTACTTGTGAGTTGAAGTGGTTGAAGTATTTGTTGTCTTCTCTTGGTGTTTTGCATCCTAAGCCGATGCGTTTGTATTCCAATAGTAAATCTGCTATTCATATTTCAAAGAATCCAGTTTTTCATGATCGTACGAAGCATATTGAGGTAGATTGTCATTTTGTTCGTGATCAATTAACTTCTGGTAATTTGTCTAATTCATATGTTCCTACGGGCCATCAGTTAGCAGATATTTTGACAAAAGCCTTGGGCAGACGTCAGTTTGGTTTTCTACTCCGCAAGTTAGGCATTTGTGATATTCATGCTCCCACACGAGGGGGAGTATTGGAGTAGTATGTTTATAAGGAGTCTTATATTATATTCCTATTTGTAAAATAGTTAAGATATCTAGTTTAGTAAGGTTTCCTGATATTAGGTTGTATATATATATTCCTCTACAGTTTAATGAGAAGGTGTGAGTTTTCCTATATTCTAAACCTTAACAAAATTAGATACATCAGTAAGCGCTACACAATGGTCGTTAAAAAATATCTCAAACTACGATAAATTTGCATCAGTATTCGCAATTAATATCCAAAGCGTCATTAGTCACGCTGCTGTTGGCACAGCTTTGGGACATTATGCTACTGAAGATGGAAAATGGTCATTGTTCGACAGCGTGTATTGCCTAGCTCAGTGCACGCCCGATATCGGTCAGTTTCAATGTAAGAAGTGCTTGGAAACGATTTTACATGAAATGATTGAAAAGCATAACACCAGTATTCGGGTGATGATCTTCTATCCCAGCTGCCAGTTGAGATATGATACAACCTCACAGTTCTACGAGATCATGAGCCAACTAGCAGCTCCTCCACCATCATACGATCCTGTTACTAATCCAGGTAAAGCCATAGATTCAGCTCCTTTTAGTTGCTTTATAGTGTTGTGTTCTACACAAACTTAGTATCTTATATTAGCTAAACTTATTGGAACTTCTTTAAGAAGGTGTTAAAATGTTGTACTAGTCAAAAATTATTTCATCTTTTGATCTTAGCATATCTTAACATATCCGAACTAATCTGAGCATTGTTTATTGAAAATAAGTGAAAATAATAATATGAACAAGACAAATAAATAATTAAAATAATAAGTTGAAGAGGACTTAGGCTATTTTGTAAATATTAAAGTAAAATGACCTATTAAAATACTTCTGATTGTTAATAGGAACCAGTTTATGAATTTCAGGCTAAAATTACCATATTCCGGCGTTGACTTTTTGCAATTGGGACACCACAACTACATTTGCCAGGAAATTATTCGTTGAAGATGATTTCGCAGACATTTTCCTTCAATTTCTGAAAAAAAAATTAGGGTTTTTGGCCTGAAATTCATAAACTGGTTCTTATTAACAATCGGAAATATTTTAATAGGTCTTTTTTGACAAAAAAAATTTTATTAGTTCCTTCCCTACAAAACTTCTATTTTATTCTGACAAAAAACCCTTAAAAGTAAGAATAATAGACTTAATGGAGAGAAAATAGGGGGCATTCCTCATCACATATAATATGGAACGGGAGTTAGTGGCGAGTATCACATCATAATTCACATGGGTTGGGTAGGGTAGCATTTCAATTTAAGGTAACAGTATGTTTATTTTTGGACTGCCAAAAAAATACATGAAATAGCTTTAGTTCATGTCAAACTTTTTGTCTTGCAGGAAAGAGTAAGACGAGCCAATCAGTTGTGGTTCATATTTCCCTTAGTATTCTGGTTCTGATTTTGGTTGTTCTAGTCATTGTACTCATTTTTCTTCAATGTAAGAAAAGGAGGAATAACAGTGACGAAATCATTACAAATGATAGACGGGGAAGTCATGCTCGAAAATTTGAAAATGGTAAGAAAAACAGAAAATCGTATTCAGGCTCAAATATTAGATCTATGAATTTTTGTTATGCTTCATATATTGTAATGTCCCTTGTGCTTTTGTGATGCAATAGCTAACGAAGATCTCATGACGGCAGAGTCTCTTCAATATAATTTTGCAACACTTAAATATGCAACCAACAATTTTTCTGATGTTAACAAGCTTGGTGAAGGAGGATTTGGTGGTGTTTATCAGGTAAGCTTTCTGTTAATTACACAAAAAAAAGGTCTATATATAATAATTGTACGCGATTACGGGAAGAAATTGGTGGCAGGGCACCCTACCAAATGCACAAGAAGTAGCAGTCAAGAGGCTATCTAAAGGCTCTCATCAAGGGGCAGAGCAATTCAAGCATGAAGTAGTGTTTGTTGCCAAACTACAACACAGAAATTGATAAATTAATGGGAAAGCTCATTCATTCATTAGACTTTGTGTAAGTATATATACAGCCTAAAAGATATACAAAACCCATAAAAAGCTAATTACAATATGGAAAGATAATCACAAGAGTATAATCAGCTAAATAGGAAAGATATTATGCTGTAAGAATATTCCTAATCCTAACACTTTTCTCGAGTTGGCGCATGTAAGTCACAAATGCCCAACTTGGATAAGAAAACATCAAACTGTTTCTTTCCTAAGGCTTTCGTGAATATATCAGCCAACTGAAATGTAGTAGGAACATAAGAGGGAGAAAGAAGACCCTCTTGTATAGCATCACGAATAAAGTGACAATCAACTCCTATGTGCTTAGTGCGCTCGTAGAAAACAGGATTCTGAGCGATATGAAGAGCAGACTGACTATCACATAATAGAGGGATAGCCTTAGGATGTTGAACTCCTAAACTCAGCAACAACCCTTTCAACCATTTTAGCTCACATGTGATCGCAGCCATAGAACGATATTCAGCTTCTGCAGAAGACTTGGCAACAGTATGTTGTTTTTTCATTTTCCAGGAAATAGGAGAATTCCCCAAAAACACAAGCCAACGTGTAAGAGAACGCCGAGTAAGGGGACAAGCTGCCCAGTCAGAATCACACCAACCTTGCAGAGTGAGATCACTGTTAGAATGGAGAAGAATCCCCTGGCCCGGATTACTTTTCAAATATCGAACTACCCTGAGAGAGCATCCCAATGCTCCTGGCGAGGCTCATGAAGGAACTGAGAAAGAATATGAACCGAGTAAGCCAAATCAGAACGAGTGACTGCTAAGTACACCAAACGACCAACAAGACGGCGGTAGGGTTCTGGATCAGAAATGAGAGGACCAGTAGCACAAGCCAAGCGATGATTTTTCTCTATCGGGAAGGAAGCAGAGCTTAGCGCTAAGAGACCCGACCTACGAAATAATGTCAAGGGCATATTTGCGCTGACACAAGAATAAACCGGAGGAACTACGAGCAACTTCAATGCCAAGAAAGTATTTGAGGACACCAAGATCCTTCATATGAAAGCAGGTGTTCAAGTAGGCTTTACACGCAGCTAAAGTAGTATGATCATTGCCAGAGATAATCAAATCATCTACATAAACTAAGATATTGAGCTGTACAGCCTTGTGAGTGTAAGTGAAGAGGGAATATTCCGAATAAGATTGAAGAAACCCATAGGCCTTCAAAGCAGTGACAAGTTTAGCGAACCAACAACGAGGGGCCTGTTTGAGACCATATAATGATTTCCATAAACGACAAACCAAGTTAGAATCATTTGAATGAAAACCAGGGGGAAGTTTCATATATACCTCCTTATCAAGATCACCATGTAGGAAGGCATTGTGAACATCCATCTGATGAAGTTCCTTATTCTTAGAAGCAGCGATAGCTAAAAAAGCGCGAACAATCACCATTTTGGCCACAGGAGCAAAAGTTTCATTGTAGTCTAGCCCCTCCACTTGATGATGACCAAATACAACCAAGCGAGCCTTCAAATGCTCAACAGTGCCATCAGAATTATACTTAATTTTATAAACCCATTTGCTCCCGAGAGCCTTCTTCCAGGAGGAAGTCGTTCCATAGTCCAAGTACCATTACTCTCCAAAGCACTAATTTCAGACTGCATGGCATCCCGCCAACCAGTCTCCCGAATAGCCTCCTTGAAAGATTTAGGTTCATGACCTGCAGTGATAGCTGCAAGAAAATTTCGGTGGCGCACAATAAATTTATCACAACTAACATAATGTGCTATAGGAAAAGGAGTACCTGAGGGAGAAGTGGAGTTAGAAGCAGGTGAAGCAAGAGATGGACGGGAATGACTGTATGAGTAACAAAATCACGAAGTTTAACAGATAGAGTCTTAGTACAGCATCCACGACCCAACTGAGTATCTGAAGAGATAGTAGAAGAAGAGGAGGGGTCGGGGACCCCTGCAGTCGTAGCTATAGACGTGGGCAAGGAGGACCGCGCAGGAGCAGTAGGATCGGAGGCAACGACAGTAGGCTGAGAGTCAGGGGGCACCGCGGAATTTGATGCATCACAAGGAGCATCATCACAAAACTCACCAAGATAAGTGTCATCCAAAGTGTCGTGGGAAGAATTAGAATCATCAACAGTCAAATAAGGGAATACGTTCTCATAGAACTTGACATCCCGTGATACAAAAAAAATCTTTGGTCTCCAGATCAAACAATGTCCATCCTTTCTTCCCAAATGGATATCCTAAAAAAACACATTTTCGACTCCTACTAGCAAACTTATCTCCTTTTGCTCGTTGATTATGAGGAAAACAAAGATAGCCAAAAACACACAATTCAGTGAAAGTGGAGGGTGGCTAAACAAACGTTCAAAAGGAGTAACACCATGAAGAAGAAGAGAAGGTGGCTTGCCTATTTATTTTTGGGGAGAATGTGTTGATGTTTACATTCAACACGACCATTTTGTTGGGGAGTCCCCACACAAGAAGTATGAAATAAGATGCCATTTGCCGAAAAATAATCTTTCAAGCAATTAAACTCAGTGCCATTGTCACTATGAACAACTTTTAAATGCTTGGAGAATTGACAATGAACCATAGCAATAAAAGATAAAAACATCTTAAAAACTTCGATTTTATCAACCAACAAGTATACCCACACAGCTCGAGAAAAATCATCCACAATGGTCAAAAAATATCGAGCTCCACAAGAGGATGGAGTGTCATAAGGACCCCATAAATCACAGTGTATTAAATCAAAAGTGCTAGAAGCATTATTATCACTAATAGGAAAACTAGAGCGGGAATGTTTAGCACAATGACAAATCTCGCATCCTGGGGTCAAATGAGCACGACATTTGTGGAGAAAGGGAAGAAGAATACCACTTTTTCTGAAGGATGACCCAAACGACTGTGCCAGAGATCCAGAGAAGAAGATTTATCCACTGAAACAGCTTGAACCGTAGATCCTTGCTGAAGATAATACAGTCCATCCCGTTGCTCACCCGTTCCAATCGTCTCCCTCGATCGTAGGTCCTGAATAACACACAAGTTAGAATTAAATTGAATATAACAATTCAAATCAGCATTTAACTGTGACACCGAAATCATATTGCAATTTAGTTGAGGCACAAATAAAACACGATGGAGAGTAATATTGGGAGTGAGAGAAACAGTGCCCTCCTTGGTAGCCATAACAGAAGTGCCATCGGGAAGACCGATGGGGCAAGGAGACACATCCACAACATCCATCAAGCAAGAAAAATTACCAGTAACATGATGAGAACAACCAGTGTCAATAATCCACAAAGTATTAGTGGACTTACCTGAGAGACGATGAGATGGACGGTGAGGATTACCGAAAGCCGCTACTAAAGCCTGCCACTGTGCAGCGCTAAATTGAGGTATGGTGTGCTGTTGAGTGTCATTTGGTGCAGCAGGTATAGGGGTAGTAGGGTGGCTGTCCAAGTGTGCAGCGTTGGCCCGTATTGCAGGCCCCTTCGAGGCAGCGGAAGAAGAAGAAGGGGAGGGCCCCTTGCTGCGGCGTTTACCATAACGTTGGAGCCACCACTCTGGTTTGGTGCCCGATTTAACAAAGCAAGCTTCTTCATCATGACCAGCTTTGTGACAGTAGGTGCAAAGCAAGGTGCTGCGATCAGAGTTCTCGGATCGGAAAGAGGATGAAGAAGTACGGACAGAAGACCCAACAACTTCAGGCTTGTCATCCCTGGCGTGAGAAATGCCACGGACCCGTTCTTCTCGAGTTATTTGTTGATAAGCACGATTAAGAGAAGGCAATGGGTCTTGAGACAACAAAGTAGACCGTAATTGTCCATAATAATCAGTGTATAGGCCAAGAAGAAATTTGTGAAGGCGATCACTGTCACGCCGTTGTTCATGAGTACGACCAAGATTACAAGTACAATGGCCACATTTACATGAAATTAGAGGTTCATAATTATCCAATTCATCCCATAAAACTTTTAATTTGCTGAAGTAAACAACAATAGGCATGGTCTTAGATTGCTCACAACTATTAATATCGGCTTTCAATTGTTGAATACGAGGTCCGTTAACAACAGAGAAACGCTCCTTTAAATCATCCCATAACAGTTTTGCATTGTCATAGTTGGAAAGCATAGAACGTACCTCTGGAGATATAGTGTTTAGGAGCCAAGAAACCAACATACAATGAATGGTAATCCAATCATCCTTACTGCAGGGAGGTTTGAAGTCCACAATAGAGCCATCTAAGAAACCGTACTTACGGCGAGCAGTGAGAGCAACACAAATAGAATAAGACCAAGCATCATAATTATCAAGTTGTAGACGTACCGGAGTGATAAAATCGCCCGGCCGATCTTGAGGGCCAAGTAAATAAGGACTAGTAGCGTCCAGTTTAGCTGCTGGTGGAGGAGGAGTATCTCCAGTCATGGAAGAACACCAGACGCAGGCTAGCAGATGAAGGCCGAGAAAAAACGGCAAAGAAAAAAAAAATTGAGAGGATTTTTGCTCTTGATAGCATGATAAATTAATGGGAAAGCTCATTCATTCATTAGACTTTGTGTAGGTATATATACAGCCTAAAAGATATACAAAACCCATAAAATGTTAATTACAATATGGAAAGATAATCACAAGAGTATAATCAGCTAAATGGGAAAGATATTATGCTGCAAAAATATCCCTAATCCTAACAGAAATCTTGTTCGGCTATTGGGATTTTGCTTAGAACAAGACGAAATCCTGCTTGTTTATGAATTTGTCCCGAACAAGAGCCTCGATATGATTTTATTCGGTATGCGAAATTGATTATTGAAGAAAACATCTTGGGTAATCTTTACATATCGTACATTTGATCATACAAATGTCTTATTAACTTATTCGGTGCACAGATTCTGAAACACAAGCGCAACTAGATTGGTCAGCACGCTACAAAATCTCTATTATATAAGGGAAGGGGGGAGCTATGGTGTCCCCCTTTGAAGAGACTATTTTACCCCTCTTCCCTTTCTAAATTACAAAACCAATTTTAATTAAAGTAAGGCTTAAAAAAAACTGCCGAAAATACATTATAACAGTCAATCACAAGTCAACTGAAATCAATAGAATTGCA
The DNA here is from genome assembly GCA_947646795.1 of Beta lomatogona. Lineage (NCBI taxonomy): Eukaryota > Viridiplantae > Streptophyta > Magnoliopsida > Caryophyllales > Amaranthaceae > Beta > Beta lomatogona. The sequence continues at coordinate 1,691,096 of CANSNZ010000403.1, forward strand.
TAATTCACGTCATACAAATCACTCATATGACGAAACTTTACAAAAACTAAAAAATCTAATTACAAACTATAACTCATTAGCAATTACGTACTCCATTCTCAAGAACAAATTACAATTACATACTCAGAAAAATTACCAATACACTACAACGTCAATACAAATTACAAACTAATAAAAACATACGATTTCGACGGGGAGATTACATATTTGTCCATTGGCGATTTTGCGAACTTCTAAAAAAGGTACATAATTCTTTTTAATCTTGCAAGTTATTTCAAATCAGTTGAAAAAAAAACTAGCAAATCTTATGTTCGAATGCATGTTCAATTGTAATTTAAGTATGTATTGTATGGTATAAATTTCGAAATAATTATTAAAAAAATCAGTACATGTTTGTAACAAAAAAAGGCATTACAAAACATAAATCAATTTCGAATATAATTACAATGACATAAAAATCAAACTAAAAAAGAAACTACTTTAATTTGCCAAAACAAATAGTGAAATTGAAAACAGATGAGAAAACGATTGATTTTCTTTTAGTAATCTGTGGAATGAAATATACAAAACCAGATCTGAATTTTGAAAAAAAATAGTATTTCATAATTTAAAAGTGTATAAAAATAACTTTTCGATAGTAATTTTTCGAAAAATAAATGTAATCTTATAAACCATTAGTACAAAACTGACATTTCTTATGAATAATTAAAAACCCAGAAGCAAAAGGTCTTTTACGCAATAAATTATGCTAAAATTTAATTACTTTGCATACAAAGTTTGCCAAAGCAGTAGAAGAAGTCTTGGAAATAAAAGGGAAAGAAAAAGGAAAAGGGGATGATTCAAGAACCAACTAAGATTGTAACTGGATTTTTGCAAATTCCAAATTCTGAACTTCAGCCACGAATTTTTAAAAAAACCATCTTCACAAATAAAATTTCATACATAATGTAACCGGATCTTTGAGAAATATAGTTGACAATTAAATTTATTGGGACAAAATCAGGAACATAAAATGTAAAGAATTACCTTCATCAAAATTGAGGCCCCCCATTCCGACGAACGTTCTTCAACATTACCACCCAGATCAAAATGAAAACCCAGACCCACAAGAACAGAGACCAAAATTACCATAAAAAATAATGGAGCGTTGATGGGGTTAATTTTGACGCAAGGATTAGCTTATAATGTGGTGTTTGATGTGAAAATAACCATTAGATCTAATTAAATCTCAATCTTTTTAAGTGAATATGAAAGATAGTGAGGATAAGGAAATGAGTCGTTCTTATTTTTTTTTTAGGAAGGGGGCATGTAATGTTGTAGGTGGGACAACGAAAATGTGGAGGATTAGATGAAAAACTACATGAGATTTATCATTCATATGGGTATGTGGGGCGGATTGTTATATAGGTAGGTGGGATTGATAGTCATATGGGTAAATGGAAAAAATTATGTGGATTATAGGTGGCTTTGTGGCTTTGGGCTACAATTTTTTTAACTATTAACAAATAACTAATATTAATTAGTTACTCAGTTAGTTATAAGTGAAACAACAATATTACATATATAAAATCATGAAGTGTTTTTAATACTATTTGTTAGTATTTTAATCTTTCTTATTCATTAAATGGAGGTAAACGTAGATACAAACTTTTATTTTTGGTTTGTTTTACTACTGAGTAACAGTTATGCCCAAAATATCGTCGCACGCATCGCGTGTATAAAAAGCTAGTTATACATGGCATAGCTCGAGGACTACTCTATCTCCATGAAGATTCTCGGCTTACAATTATACATCGTGATCTAAAAGCCAGTAATATTTTATTAGATGCTGATATGAATCCAAAAATCTCAGATTTTGGCTTAGCGAGAAACTTTGCAGTGAATCAAAATAAAGATCAGACAAACAGGCTAGCCGAAACATTGTATGTTATTATTTTTTAGGCGTAACATTATTTTTGGAAAATTGTGGATCTAAGTTTTCTTGAAACCACTAAGAAAATCGAAATGTTTTGGCAGATGTTACATGGCTCCAGAATACATTGAATATGGGGAAATCTCCACCAAGTCAGATGTATACAGTTTTGGTGTATTGGTGTTGGAGATCATAAGTGGAACAAAAATTAGTGATCGTCGCCCAATGCTAGCTGGAAATCTTCTAACATATGTGAACATCATCACTTCTACCTTTTTTTTCCCACAACTTTTTCTTTTAAGAAAATTTTTGAATCATTTGCAATATGTGCATGTGATGAGTGAGATTTATCTCACTCCTAGGGTAGTTTTTTTAGGCTATTTTACTTGATTTATTTTGCATTTTAGTTCCCTTTTTCCTTAATTTCACCTCTTTTTCTATCTAACTCTCTCTTAGCACATGTATACATATACTTGCATCCCCCTCCCCTATTTTTCTATTTGATCTTTGATGTGTAGGACTCAAGTTCCTACAAACTTAGAGGGAAGCAAAAAGGAAAGCAAGAAGAAAAGGACCGCTCGAGCTGTCGCCAACCCGCCCGAGCAAACAACCGGCCCGCCCGGCCGGTGAGCCCGCCCCGAGCATATAGGCAGCCCGCCCGGGAGCTACATCAGGCCAACTTTCTGCCTTTCCCCTGGAAATTTAGTGCACGGCCGGGGTATCAAACCGGGCCCGCTCACCCTGCACCGCCCCGGCTCCTCTTACCAGCCCGCCCAAGCCAGTTTTAGCTCGCCCAGGCTTCTGTTCGCTGCTCCTTTTTTCGGATTTCTTTTATTTTGCGACTCGTGTAATTAGAGGGGGTATAAATACTCACCTACCCTATTTTGGAAAAGATCCCAGATTTTTAGAACCCTAATCTTGCTTACTAGTGTAGGAGAGAGAAAACTTGGCTCAAGAGGTGTAATTTGGAGATTGAAAATCAATGAAAAAGTGACAATTTCTTTGAAGTTTCTTGTTTCCTTAGTAATCCTCTCAATCCTTTCTTTCTTTCTCATTGTTTTTATGCATTTCTACTTTGTTAGTTTCATGTTTTCGTTATTTAATCTTCATGCTTAGTAGTTAATTTAGATTAAAGTTTCCATCTTTTCTTAGATTCTTCTTGTTTACTCACTAGATTTTATTTTGTTTTTGCTTTAAAGTCTTGATTTTTGGTTTTTGCTATTTTTAGATTGGTGATTTATTAGTTTTTTTCCATGTTTAGGATGTTTGGTAGTATAATGGGTAGTGAGAAGTTCATTAACTAGGATTGGGAGTAGCCCAATCATTGTTTGCATCCTATTTTCATGAGTGGAGTTTATTGGGTTGATTATGCTTGGGATTTGTGCAATTTCAATCTTTAATGTTGATTGGTGACTTAGTTGATGTGAGCTCCATCATCTTTGATCCTTTGTTGCCCATTTAATAGTTTACTTTTATGTGGTTGACCTTCATGATTGATTGATTAGTTGGTACGCATCACTTGTTGGTTGGTATTAACTTGGGTTGGATTTCAATTCCTAACTTGGCCTAGTTAGGTGATAACGCCTCGAAATATAGGTTTTGTTGCCATAATTAGGACTCTAAACTCCCTAACAACGATTTTAGAGGTGTTTAGGTTTGTTTATTCCCTTTGCATATCCCCAATACTTGTCAACCCCTTTATCTCTATTTGGTTGTTGGATGTGAACTATGATTGTGGTGATTTCCCATTCCTAGTGTTTTTCCTAATTTGAATCCAATAGTTTTAATCACTTAGTTCAACCAAAACTTGACGATTTTTTCGACTTAGCTTACTTGTAGCGACTCTACCTTGGTGAGACCTCCGATCCTTGTGGTTCGACCCTTACTTACCGCTTGACTAGTTTAGGTGGATAGTTAGGTTTTTTATTTGACATTAGGGGAGTTAGTAACGACCTAGTTTCTCCTTTGTTCAGCATGTAAAAGGCTTGGAGGCACTTGAACGAGGGCACGCCATTGGAAGTTGTAGACACTAGTCTAGGAGATTCGTATTCAAGCAATCAAATCATACGATGCATACACCTAGGTTGTTGTGTGTTCAAGAGGATATAGAGGAAAGACCTTCGATGTTATCTATAGTTTTTCATCTTAATAGTAATTCAGGTAATCTTCCAATGCCGCAACAACCTGCATCCATGATGAGTACTCGAACGGGATCGAACTCCGGAACCAGTGAGCTACTAACTAATAAATACAGTACGTTGCTCCAGCATCAGCTCACAACAATCTGATAAATCCATGAGCAGATCGATTCATTCATTCTCCGGGATCGAGGGTTAAAGTCATTAATCATGCCCAAACAATTGAGAAAAGTAAAGAGTTGGAGATGAACTGCTTGCAAAAATAGAAATTTGCTATTTCCGAAACATTATAATAAAATAAATAACATGAAGGATAGAAAGAAATTGTATATGGTGAAACATTATTCTTTGTGCTTTTTATATTGTTCTTTATCTTTCTGCATTATTGAGATACAATATGCTTATATATCCCGTTCTGAATTTGATTTTTTCCACTTTCAAGCATTTAATTGCTAATATATCACGTTGACCTTTTATATTTGTTGGTCCGGCCAGTGGCCCGAATCATTATGCATAATATAATACTTCTATTTCTTTATAACTGACACACTTCTCACAAAATATTCTCATATTGAACGGAGAAGTGTGCCAGTTAAAATGAAATGGATAAATTATACACAAATTCTTGGGTGTAAATGCGACACCATAATTTACATCAGAATAAACCTACAAACCACTCGCTTCTTTTGTAAAAAAAGAAAATAAAAAAACTCAAATGACGTGAGATTCATGTGTTATATGTATGATCAACAAAGGAACCGGATATACCACTCCAAGGCACGGAAACTACGCTTTCATATTAATTTAATTTCGCCCCTCTAGGATCAACGGGTTAACACGAAATAATTAATGAGATACAATGGAGAAAACAATTCACAAGATGATCTTCTATGTGAATCAACAAGAACTTTAGTGTTTGTTGTTTGTGAAGAACACTAGAGAGAAAATACAGAAGTTTCTCTAAAGCAAAGCAAGTTTTGTGAGATATGAAAACTGGTTTTTCCAACCCCTTATATGAATGGCGAAGGTAGTATTTATATTACCTTCTTAGATTAGAGTAGTTATTGCCTTAATATCCTTTTAATCCTTTGATTAAATTCCCAAACGTCATTAAAAGGATAACGTACACAATACAACGCTTATAAACCGTTCACGCAAAATTTCACGCTCTGAAACAGTCCGAAACGTCGCGAGCCACGATACAGATCACGAGCCACGACAGCACGTTGGTCGCGACCCGCGACGGGTGTCACGACCACTGACAACACCCAGGTCACGACCAGTGACAACCTTCTTGTTTCACGTGTTTTGCGTCTTCTAATCTTAGCATACTAGACCTCCTCCTCTTCTAGTATAATACCATATGAACTTATAAACCCATTACACTATAAATGTTCCAACAATCCTCCTCCCATTTATAGGGTAATGTTGAAAGGTTTTTCAACTTGCTATAAATCACAAACAAGACATGTTCATGCATCATGGAAATATCTTACGATTGAATCTCCACTTAGTAAAAGCATACTTTGCAATAATTTCGATCATAATGATATACAAAGCTTTAAATCATACAACCACCACAAATCATTGAAGATACTAATACGCATAAGCATAAACTTAGTTCTTAACCTCCGACACCTATGAAGCCTTGGTATCCATATCCATTCATGTGCATTCCAAGCCAAACCTTAGACTTGGTGAAGCGGTCAAACCTCTTGCTTAAATAGGTAAATCTTTACGAACATGCTCCTACAATTGAGCACTTATCAAAGATTTTTTAAGAAATAAATTCAACCTCTTAACATTGTACAATCAAGCACTAACCTCGGGATGTGTTAAATAAGTGCTTCCAACCTTTTAGAGAAGTACTATCCTCATTGAATTCGAGATCTAACGTTGTATTATATGTCAAATTAAGTTTTCCTTAACCATAGGTTGTTCAATAGGCTTAAGACCCATCCCTTTGTTCACTTTGTTCACTAGTTCCTTTGGCAACGGTTTAGTAAATGTATCCACCAAGTTCAAACTAGATCGAACAAAATCAATAGTTATACAACCATTCCTTATCATTTCACGCACATAGCTATGTCTAACTCCAATGTGCTTTGACTTGCCATTGTAGACTTCACTATAAGCTTTAGCTATATTTGATGCACTATCACAATGAATAGCAAGAGGTGACATGGGTTTGACCCACAAGTCAACCTCGCTCAACACATTCCTTAGCCATTCCGCTTCTTGGCAACAAGATGCTAATGCAATGAATTTCGATGCCATAGTTGAATCCGTTATACATGTTTGCTTCTTGGATGCTCATGAAATAGCACATCCTCCAAGAAGAAACACCCATCCACTTGTGGATGAATAATCTTCCTTATTGGAAATCCAACTAGCATCCGAGTAACCTTCTAGAATAGAAGGTTCTCCATTGTAAGTTATGACATAATGCAAGGTTTTATTCAAATACCTAAGCACTCTTCTCAATGCTTGCCAATGCAACATACTAGGATTACTAGTATACATACTGAGCTTACCAATATCAAAAGCTATATCCGGTCGAGTGCTAGTCATATCATACATTAAGCTTCCAATTAGGCTCGCATACTCCAATTGTGAAATAGGAGTACCACTACTCAGAACCAAGTGAACACTAGGATCCATCGGAGTAGTAAAATGAGTCGAGTTCGATTCATTAAACCTCTTGATCACTTTCTCAATGTAATGAGATTGTGATAAAGATATTGACCATTTACCTCGCACTATTCTAATGCCTAAAATAACATCCGCTTCACCCAAATCTTTAATTGAGAAGCTAGTAGAGAGAAAAGCTTTGGTCTTTTCCACTTGTTCCAAATCAGTCCTAAAGATAAGCATATCATCAGCATATAAGCAAATTATAACTCCACTACCGTTATTATCAAATTTACTATATCACACTTATCGGGCTGATTTATTTTGAACCCACTAGACAAAATAACTTCATCAAATTTTTGATGCCATTGCTTAGGTGCTTGCTTAAGACTATACAAAGATCTAACTAGTTTGCAAACCTTAGTCTCATGTCCTTTGACTATAAAACCTTCAGGTTGATTCATGTACACTTCCTCCTCCAATTCACCATTAAGGAAAGGAGTTTTGACATCCATTTGGTGAATTACTAGACCATGAATCGCAACCAATGCTATCAAAAGTCTAATGGTAGCTATTCTAGCAACCAGAGCATAAGTGTCAAAGTAATCGATACCATATCTTTGCCTAAAACCTTGGGCCACTAATCGAGACTTATGTTTTAGTATGGTTCCATCGATCTTCCTTTTTCTTACGAAAATCCACTTACAACCTAGTGGTTTCCAACCGGGAGGTAAATTAGCTAAAACCCAAGTATGATTTCCCATTATTGAATCCATTTCATCATTCACTGCCTCTTTCCAAAAGGCGGAATCATGAGACTTCAAAGCCTCATGAAAGGTCCTAGGATCCTCCTCCACATTGTAACAATATGAAATTTGAGTCACAATTGAATCTCTTGACCCTTCAACTAAGTATAGTTGAAAATCCGGTCCAAAAGATTTCTCTTTTCTTATTCTTTTACTTTTCCTAATTTCCAGTGTTGTAGTATCATGATCATTGTTAATGTCATCCACAACATTGGAACTAGTATTTAGTATCATGTCCTTTGGTCTTGGAATCGAGTCTCATCAAATATTGCATCCCTTGACTCTATCACGGTATGGATAGAGACAAAATCATTGGGCTCAATGACATAAAATCTATAGGCTTTGCTATGTTCCACATAGCCTATAAAAATGCAATTAATTCCTTTTTCACCTATTGTTTTCCTTTTAGGTTCCATCAATTTAACGATTGCCCTACAACCCCATACCTTAAGGTAATTGAGATAGGCTTTTTGTTACACCAAGGTTCATAAGGGGTAATCTTATTCCTCTTATTAGAAACTCGATTTAATATATAACATGCAGTTAGAATTGCATCACACCAAAAACCGTCACTAACACCCGAATTAGAAAGCATAGTGTTAACCATTTCTTTTAGAACCCTATTTTTCCTTTCCGTTATACCATTACTTTGAGGTGAGTATAGTACGGTTGTTTCATGAATTACACCAATGGAACTAATATAGCTAGGATTATAGTATTCACCTCCGAATTAGAAAGCATGGTGTTAGCCATTTCTTTTAGAACCATATTTTTCTTTTTCGCTATACCAATACTTTGAGGTGAGTATAGTGCGGTTGTTTCATGAATTACACCAATGGAACTAAAATAGCTAGGATTATAGTATTCACCACCCCTATCCGTCCGAAGTCTTTTAACCTTTTCATTAAGTTGAAGTTCCACTTCGGTCTTAAAGATCTTAATGTTTTCTAGTGCTTCGTCTTTAGTAAATAATAAATATATGTAACAAAACCTTGAATAATCATCAATAAAAGTCACTATATATTTTTTATTTCCCAAAGAAGGTGAACTATGAAAGTCACACAAGTCACTATGCACCAATTCTAGCAATATCGTTTGTCTAGTCACACTAGGATAAGGATTCTTTGTAATCTTATTTAGCATGCATGTCTTACACTTCTCTAACTTTAAATTGAAAGGAGGTATTAAACCTAGCTTAGCATATCATATAATCTACGATAGTTTACATGACATAATCGATTGTGCCATAGAGAAGAAACATCAAGCATGTAAATAGAACTAGTATCATATGTATTAATACTAAATTTAAACATACCATTACAATAATATCCTTGTCCTACATAAATACCACCCTTAGAAACAATAAACTTGTCCGATTCAAATACAACTTTAAAACCAAATTTATTCAAGAGACCCCCCGACACTAGATTCTTTCTAACTTTTGGTACATAAACAACATCCCGGGGAGTTAAAGTCTTTCCCGAGGTTAGTAACAATTCTACTTGGCCTATGCCATTTGCCTTCACCATAGAATCATTCCCCATATACAAGATTGGACCATCATCCAATTCTTGCAAAGACTTGAAGAAGTGCCTATTATTGCACACATGTCTAGAGGCCCCCGAATCTATCCACCAAGAGTCATCAACTTGCACAACCAAAATTTCAGAAATCATAGCCACAAAGTTCATTTCATCAATTACATTTTTATGTGCAATGTTACGTTGGTTTTAAACAACACTAGGTTGTTCATTCTTTGTCTTCTTCTTGTTCTTAGAAGGACAATCCATCTTGAAATGAGGTCCATTACATACCGAACAATTGAAGGTCTTCCTCTTTTTGTTTGCAACATTGGCTTTAGAGTTGTCATTATTTGATTTCTTGGTCCCATTAGACCCACCAACCTCTACTATATTCACTGTAGACTTAGGAACACTAGTAGTAGTATCCTTAACCCCATCTTAAGCCCGAATCCCTTCCTCAATACGAAGATGGGTTCTTAATTGATCCATGGACATATCTTCCTTCCTATGTTTCAAGGAATGCTTAGTGTCTTTCCAAGAATGTGGTAATTTATCAATGATTGAGGCTACGGCAATAGCCTCATCCATCACCATACCATGTGATCTTATATGTTGAATTTCATGAAATTGCTCTATAATAGGCCTATCATTAGTCATTTTAAATGAATTAAAATTACTAACAAGAAATTTCTTACTTGAAGCATCTTCCAAAATATACTTGGCCTCAAGAGCATCCCAAAGTTCCTTTACACTCTCCACATTTTGGTAAAGATCAAACAAAGTGTCGGTAAGAGAGTTGAGGATGTGAACCCGACAAATGTAGTCATCATTCTCCCACTCCGTTCTCTTCCTTGTAATCTCCAAGGTCTCTTCCTTTCCATCTTGTGGGAACGATGGCATGGATGTTGTAAGAACGTACACCACATTCAAAGTTGTCAACAAGAAATGCATCTTCTTTTGCCATCTCCGATAACCCACCCCTTCGAACTTGTCCAACTTTTTGAAGTTCATAGTCATGTCTTTGAGTGATTGAGCCATATCCGAAAATAAGAAAATTAAACTAATAGATTGTTATATGTATGATCAACAAGGGAACCGGATATACCACTCCAAGGCACGGAAACTACGCTTTTCTATTAGTTTAATTTCGCCCCTCTAAAATCAACGAGTTAACACGAAATAACTAATGAGATACAATGGAGAAAATATTCACAAGATGATCTTCTATGTGAATCAATAAGAACTTTAGTGTTTGTTGTTTGTGAAGAACGCTAGAGAGAAAATACAGAAGTTTCTCTAAAGCAAAGCAAGTTTTGTGAGATATGAAAATTGGTTTTTCCAACCCCTCATATGAATGGCAAAGATAGTATTTATATTATCTTCTTAGATTAGAGTAGTTATTGCCTCAATATCCTTTTAATCCTCTAATAAGAACGTCGCGAGCCGCGATACAGATCGCGAGCCACGACAGCACGCTGGTCGCGACCCGCGACGGGTGTCACGACCTACGTCGAGACCCGCGACGGATGTCGTGACCAGTGACGACCTTTCTGTTTCACTTGATTGTTTCACGTGTTTTGCGTCTTCTAATCTTAGCATACTAGACCTGCTCCTCTTCTAATATAATACCATATGAACTTATAAACCCATTACACTGTAAATGTTCCAACATCATGTCATTATTTTTATAGTCCATGTCATTCTTGTTGAAATGTATGTCATTATGCATGTTAAGCAATAAGTTATAGTGTAATATGTTACACCCAATATGCAATGTAAGTTATATGTTAAAAAACAAGTAAAATATAATTTTTCTATATATTTTGAGATTATATATAGTTATTTGTAGTTTAGGATTGGAATTCATTAAAAGTATCAGTAAAAATGTTTTTTATAGCAAAATATAGCATAAAGATTGGAAAACCAACTATTAGTGTAATATGATCAGTAAAAGGACAAAAATGACTTTTCCTAGTTTAGGTTTGTATTATACTCTTATATAAATAGTGTCGGGGTTAATCATTGAAGGTTAACCACAATTAATCTCAATACTTGCACATGGTATGGTGTCAGAGCCCTAGGTTTTCTTAATAACAAAAATTTTCCATGACTTCCTTTGGCCGGTCGTTTTCCATGGATGACATATCATCCACGTCGTGCTAGAGCCCTATTACACCGAGTTCTTCTGTTGCCATTGCGTGTTCTTTCTTGTCGCCCTTTCTTGGCGATTTTGCTCATGCACCTAGTTTTCGCTCTATCTCGTTTGCTGCCAATGGTTCGTTCCTGCAGCTAACGGTGCCAACTTCCCTATTTAATTTCCAGCCCCAACAACCACGCCGCTGCTGTTAGCTTTTTCATTACGAACCCCTTCCTAGTTGTCACATGGATTTAGTTACCCACCTCCCATCTTGGACACCTACTGCTCCGATTTTTGTTGTTGCTATCTACAGTTTGTCGTTTGTTGGTTCATCTTACACCTATGATGCGCTGGCTACTCGGTGCTTTCTCCTCTCCAGCACTCCAGCTTTAATCTTCTGCAAATTATCAGCCCCCCATCTCAAGAATTTGGTAACACTGTCTACATTCTGAGGAGTATCTTTTATGGAAGAATCAGATTACTTGCCTTGTTCTTTCCAATCAATTAATTGTATGATTGAAGGTATCTCACCAATTCCCACATCTATTGTTTCAGATGACACTCGTAATTCGATTCCGAATCCGCAATTTTATGAATATTTATGTATTGACCAATAAGATAAATCTTAGATATTTGCAACTCTATCTTGTGATGTTTTTGTTAATGTTCATGATCTGCAAACTTCTATAAATATTTGGAATCGATTAAAATCACGATTTATGCATGCTAGTATGGGTTCTATGGAATTGAAGAGCAAAGGTTCTCATATTAAAAAGGGAGAATATGAGAGTGCAGATGGTTATTTACGTGAAATTAAAGTGGATGATGATTCTCTTGCCGTCATTTTATGTCCTGTTCCTAATCAATATTTTGTTCGGTCCACTTTATTTGGTTTGGTTCGTGAACGATAATGATCACCTTGTTACAACTTTGCTTCATTGCCCATATCCTCTTAGTCTTATTGACTTCACTAGTGGGAAAAACCTTAAATGACAAGAAAGAACTGATGCAGTTCTACCAAAATCGGATCTTTGTGTGTGTAAATAAGTGAATCAACTTACTAATCCGGTGAGCATAAAAAATCGAATTAGTTAACATTAACTGAAATGCGGTTTTTAGGCGCATGGGATCAATTACTTATCCACCATATAAAAGGCCCATACGCGAAGCCCATTTTAACCCCAGTAGGATTCTCACCCAAACCCAACCCCCATCTCCTCGTCTCACCCTAACCCCCATTCTCCACCCTAGTCTGCTCTCTCTCTCACCCAAATCCCACATTCTCCTATCTCAGCCTAATCTCCTCTCTCGGACCGGTCGTTTCTCACTATGTTCACACTCATCCTCTCTCTTTTTCCGTCGAGTATTAACAACCATTGCGTTGTACCCACGAACAACCATCGTCCCGCACCCACAAACAACCATCGTGCCACACCCGGGGAATAAAGCAAATATTCGGGTTTGCTCTTCTCGTCGTCTTTTGAGTTCGAGAATCTCTCCGTCAACAAATCTCACCGTTGTTGCATTCCCCTTCATCTTAGGGTTAGAGTTTTCTTCGCGAGGCGAGGAGAGAGAAAATCATGGGAGTTTATCGAGTTTTTTTTTCATCTCTGCCTTCGACCGTTCCCCCTTCATCTTATGGTTGGGGTTCCAGTTTCTATTTTCCATTTTTAATTTAGTTTAATGATATTTATAATTTATTTTTTAATTTAGCTTGTTAATGTGTATCTCATGGAAACATTGTAGAAATCTTCATCAACAAATCTGATTTTTTTTGGATTTTTAATTTAGCTTGTTAAAGTATATTATTTTTGTAATTCGTTTTTTAATTTAGCTTGTAAAATTTTCATGTTCTTTAGTTGCTTAGTTTTTTTATGTTAGAGCTTATGAAGATTTTTTAAAATTTAGCTTGCTAATTTAGATTTCTTAGTAGCGTTTTTTGCATACAAGCTGCTGAAGAATTGAGATTTTTGTAATTCATTTTTTAATTTTATTTATTCATTCACTAACATTTTCTTTTTCTTTTTTATTTATTTGTATTATTGCCACTGTTGAATGTTGATTATTTCTTCTTTTTGCTAGTAAATATGTTTTTTTACTGTCATATGTGAATTGTACTGTGGGTGGAAGAAATTTTTTTAAATCATATTTCACTTAGTTGATCCAGTGGTTAGAAGAAGACTGGGTTACTGATGTGTCGTATTTTTATATAGGTTTTAGGTGCATTTAGGTTGCATTATAGGAGCATATAGAGGCTTTATAGTTCATAATTGCATACGATTACTTAATTTGCGAAATATTACTCATTTTGTGTGTTTTTGGTATTATTTGATGAATTTCAGGTATTGAAAACATAATTGGAGTATTATTGGACAAGCTTGAGTGCTTGGGAGCAATTGGAAGCAAGCTACATTGATAAGGATCATTTTGGATGTATTTGAGTGCAAATTGGAGCTGGAAATTATTGAAAGAATTGTGGAAATCGAGTCATGTTCACTCTTTTGTCCATAACTTTGGACTCAATGCTGATATTGGGTTGATTCTAGCGGCATTGGAAAGAACGCTTGAAGAACTTTTCAACGATATGTTGCACGGCCCAAGGAGAGTTGTATTTTGAGAGATATGGGCTTCGCAAGTTGGCCTAGTCTGCCAGGAACTGATTACGCGCACGCGGTTTTGATAATTTCGGCCATTTAATGATTTATTTGGCTTCCTTATCTTGTAGTTTGGTTCCCTAATAGTATTAGGAGTTATAACTATATATTAGAGGATTTCTAATTATGTTAGACATCTATTACTCACTTTTCAATATCACGTTATTTTTCCTCTCTAGTTTTCTCTCTAGTTTGTTTCTATTGCTACTTCGGAGATTCAAGATTCAAGCTTTCATATTCATCTCCAATTCAATCAACTTTTATTCTCTTCTCTTCTCTTTATTATATTTTAATTATGTTTTCTATTATGTTTATTACTTTTGTTGCCAAGATTAGTGAGTAGTTTTTGTAATCTAGGATTGAGTTGAGCCCTAGTATGGATTGATCCTGTAAATTATTCTCTAATTCCCATGTTATTTAATTGTATGTTTAGGGTTTGATGATATTGTTCTTATTGTCAATTTTACATCTTAATTTAGCCTTAGTTTTATATTATCAACGAAAGTTGGAGTTGAGATTAGGAATATTTGTTTGATGTTAAATTGTTATTTTATTAATTGAGTTCATCAATTAAAAATTGGGTCTTAATTTAGATAATCTTGTCATTGATTTGAATTCTCCCACGAAATAGGTGAGAACTAAAATTGGGAATTATTTGACATTGGTTCTTAATGCTTCTAATTATGTGTGTAAGCCATTAAAATAGGAGACATGCATGTTAGTTAGGCCTTTTGCTATCACGAAAGTGAGCTCTAGGTATTGAGGAATGACCGAGTCATAAGGGAATGTCAATCTCACCTAAACTATACTTGAATAACTAGGATGTGAGTTATATTTTGATCAATTCATATTAGTGGTGATACTTAATCTTAGTGTTTGAATCATCATATTCATCGAGTTTGTCATATTCTATCATTAGTTTAGTTGTTAGTTTATAGATTTTTCTGGATATTTGGATTGTGTAGCTATTTCAGAGTCTAGAGTCAACTAGTGTTTAGTCTTGCACCTCCCTGAGTTCGACCCGTATGTGCTACGACACCGTTCACTTGCGGTATTTAAATAAAACCCTACCAAGTTTTTGGCGCCGTTGCCGGGGAGGCTATGGAATAGAATTAGTTTGATTATAAATTTAGTAGACTACACCTGTTACTTTGTTTCTCGCTTATTTCATCACTAGTTGTTGTTTCCGAATGCGCAGGAGATCGCGATCGGTAGATAACTTGGTCATTGATCCTGAGATAGAAGCCACGGCTAGAAGACTTAACGCTGAGAGAAGAAGAAGGGAGCTAGAAAATATTCGTAGAGAACCAATGGCTCGTCCTCTTTGAGAATATAATATGCCAGATGTCACATCTACATCTAGCATTGCTAGGCCTACTGTAGAGGCCAACAACTTTGAGATCAAAATCCAACTGATCAACTTCATTCAACAAAATCAGTTTAGTGGCAGTCCTATGGAGAATCCAAATGAACATATTAACTCTTTTCTTGAGAAGTGTGATACTGTGAAGATTAATGGGCCTCTAATTAAGCTCTTCACCTCCGTTTGTTCCCTTACTCCTTGCGAGACAGAGCAAAAGAATGGCTCAAGGGTCATGAGGCGAACAAGTTCACAACTTAGAATGAATTAGCCACTGCTTTCTGTCAGAAGTACTTTCCTTTGAGAAAACTGCCAAGTTGCGCAATGCAATCACATCCTTCACTCAGTTGGATGGTGAATCACTCTATGAAGCTTGGGAAAGGTACAAGGATCTACAAAGGCAATGTCCTCATCATGAGATCCCAACATGGCTCCTTATCCAGACATTCTATAATGGGTTGACTCATGAAGTCCGAATCTCTATTGATGCTGCGGCCGGAGGTGCTCTCATGGGTAAGACAAATGCTCAAGCCAAGGCCTTGCTCGAGGATATGGCTGCTAACAGCTACCATTGGTCTAGTGAACGGTCTACATCTAAGAAGGGTGGTAAGTATGGGGTCGATGCAATAACTTCACTCTCTAGTAAGGTTGATGCCTTGTTTCAACATATCAAAAATATATCAGTTAGTGCTAATGCCGAGCTGAATGCTTTCCAAGGGAATAATGTGAATTCCATGTCTTCGGATATGAGTATTGTGGAGCAAGAGCAAGCCAACGCTTTGTATGGAAATGCTAGACCTATAAATGATCCATACTCGAACACGTTTAATCCAGGTTGGAGAGATCGTGAGAACTCCTCTTGGAGCAACAACCACCCTCAAGCACCACGAAATTCCAACCCCCCCGAGTTTCAGCAGAGACAACAAGGTCAACCTTCTCAACAACTTCCTCAAAAATCGCATATTGAATCCATGCTAGAAAGACTCTTGGTGAACTCCGAGGAAACTAATAAGAAGTTTGATTGAATTGACGCTCACAGCAAGATTGTTGACACCCAAATTGCACAGCTAGCCCAACAGATGTCTCATGTGACTAAACAGGTAATCCAACTTCAGAAGGCACCACCCCAATTTCCAGGGCAGCCAGAACTAAATCCTAAGAATCACCAAAATGTAAGTGCAATCACTTTGAGGTGTGGAAAGACTTTAGATGAACCAATGAAGCCTACTGTGACATCATCGAGGATTGTGGGAGATACTTTGAAGAACGTTGCTAATGTGGCTGATAAAGATGACCTGGCTGAAGAGGTTGAGAAAGCACCATCCAAGCCTCCTAGAGTTTACGTAGAGCCGGCTCCTTTTCCTCATCGATTGGCAAAGGCTCGAATAGAGAAGAAGTACGGGAAGTTTCTTGAGTTATTAAAAGATGTTCATCTTAAAATCCCGTTCCTTGAGGCCCTTTGTGAAATCCCTGACTACGCTAAGTCCTTGAAGCAACTCTTGTCTATAAAGAAGAAGATTTATTAAGCTACTACGGTGGAGCTCTCCAAGGAGTGTAGTGCCATCCTCCTTAATATGGTCCCTCCAAAGCTAAGTGATCCTGGAAGCTTCACCATTCCATGTTCGATCGGTGATGTAACTATTGCAAGAGCACTTTGTGATCTTGGAGCCCGTGTAAGTCTTATGCCTAATGCTATCTTCAAAAAGCTTAATTTTGGGGATCTTCGCCCTACTCGTGTCTCCCTACAATTAGCAGATAGGTCTATAAGATATCCCTTGGGTGTTTTAGAGGATGTTCCCCTCCAAATTGGAAAATTGGCTATCCCATGTGACTTCTTTGTTATGGAGATGCCGGAAGCCGTGCACACCCCAATCATACTAGGTAGACCGTGTCTTGCCCACCGCTGGAGCTTTAATTGATGTGAAACGCGGTAAGTTATCTCTCAATGTGGGTGAAGACAAGGTGGAGTTTGAACTTCACAAAGCCTTATAAATGCTCCTTCTTTAGGAGATACTTGTTATCGCGTAGATGTTACTGAGAGATGGAAAAAGGTGCCACCAATGGATAGTATAGATGTTGACTCTCTTCAAGGGCATTTCGATGATGATGAGGCTCATGTTGCAGAGACTACGGCTTATGAGAAGATATTGGATGATGCACCGATTTATGAGCATGATGAACCTCTATTCGAGATCCCACAGGTTGAAGCTACGACAAGGAGTGTTCTAAGCTTCCGTCGCACCGCCATAACGAGCCTCATTTGGATGTTTATGAGACTTCTCGTCTCTACAAAGAAAGAATTAAGAAGTGGCACGACAAGCCGCTCAAGCGAAGGAAGAGCAACTCTTTTACGGTGAATGAAAGTCGTCTTAATCACCATGGTACCAATCAGTCGATTGAAGGGAAGCAAGTGTTCTATCTATCCCTTCTGCCAAATATCGAATGATTTCTAAGGAGTCGAGCTCATTGACTTTAAACGAGCGCTTTTTGGGAGGCAACCCAAATTTTTCTAACCCTTTTTTCGTGTTACTTTTCTTATTCCCTTTCTCGTTGTATATATTTTCTTTTTTTTTTTTCTTTTCATTGTATATTATAAGCTAATTTTCTTTCCTTTTAAATTTTTTATTTAGAACTAACAAGAGAAAAGAACAAAAAAATAAAAAAAAAAAATGATTAAGTAGCAACTAACTCTAACTTTTCCATCCCTTTGTCTTTACAATAGGTGGGCCACTATTTCTACATTGTGATGCAACAATTACTCGTGGCCATTTATCTATTGGGCTTCACCACCACACACTCGTGGTCTCCATAAGCCACGGCCATTGCGTGGCCTTCGACTAGGCGAAGGACGAAGCAAAAAAAAAACTGAAAGAAAAAAATGCAGCAGCGCTAAGCAGTAACCAACACGGGTCAGACGTGGGCTTCCCCTCCAAGCCACGAGCTTCACGTGGTCTTGAGCTGGGCGAAGGACTTACAGTGGCGAAGCAGCAATGCCCAACAATTTCGTCCATGGGTCGGCCGTGGCATTCTTCCCCAAGCCATGAGTTGACCGTGGACTTTACTGTCCAGCCCACACCCACCAAATACAATAAGAAGCAGGACAGCATTCCCTCACTCACACGCTGCTTCAGGTTTAAAAAAAAAAATCATGCAGTACCGAGCGAGAACAATGAGCACAGCCATGCCGAAATTCGAAAACCCTTAATTAATATTCTAGGCTGTTGTTGGTCCCCTCATGATTCGCAGCATCATCTTCAACAATCACCTGCAATTTCCGCCCTCTGTCGTCACTTGCGCACCAGTGTTGCACACCCTAATCCTCTCTCATCAATTTTCAGCGAGTGGGTCTTAGTTCGGATGAAATCATAATTGCTGCAAGTCATGACTCTATAGTGGGTCCTATTTTCTTTCCTTTGATTTGGGCGAATTGACGTGAACAAGACTTGTGATTGAAATTTCAAACTTGATTTTGGTGTCAAATCTTTCACTCGTAGTGGCGACTACATGGGTCTTCGCACCATCTTTCACCCCCTCCACAGTGAGGCTATGTGAGATCTCTTCTCCTATCTTCGTTCTCTCAATTTTTTTTTTGTTCTTTGCATTTTGGACATTGCAAATTTTAGCTTGGGGGAGGGATATTCTATCATTTATTGCTTTCTAGTGTAGATTTTAGGAAAAATTGATAGCAATAATCCCACCTTTGGGTGATCTACTTAAAATAGTCCCACTATTGAGATAACTCAATATAATCCCACCTTTGGGGCTTATCTTCTTAAAACGGTCCTATTCACTTAATAACCGGCTCCAGCCGGTTGACTTTCCTTTTTTCTCCAAATTATTTACTAAACTAACCATTCTCTTCCGTGATTCAATTTCCCTCTCTTTGCTTACCTTCCTAGATGACACACCATTATATCCTCTTTCCTAACTCAATTTTTCTCGCTCCCCCTTTCTCTCCCTGAGATAACTGGAGTAATTTTTCAACATTGCAAAACAAATTTTGGAAGGCTTATTTGAAAGAATTTTGGTCAGCATTCTTTTTTTCTTAGGTTATTAGAGGCTTAATTAACTCTCAATAGCTTAGTGTATTTTGTGTTAACTGGGTAATTTTTAGAAAGCATACTTTTGGCCTTTAATCTTGAAACAAGGCACCAAATACAAAAAACATCAGTTAAACCCAAACTAAGAACCCTAAGTTCCATATGATTGAAGGCAATTCTTTTTTCCAGCAACACAAAATCAAAAACAAATGTGTGGTTCTCTTTTTACTCTCCATTTATTGTTGAATTGATCTTGTGTTTGAAGAAGAGCTGGAACATCTGTGATAACCACAAGCCATATCCACAAGCAGTGTGTATATAATTATATATAATTGAAGAAGAAGAGTAAAATTAATTGATAAAGAGGGAGAAGATGGAAAAACACGAAGGAAAACAGGGGATGTGGGACTTTAAAAGGGAAAGGGGAATTGAACAAAAAAAAAAGAAAAATAAACACATGTTATAACACTCATAACCACGTGGGGCACTTTAACCTGTTCTAGCCGGTTATTAGGTGGATGGGACCATTTTAAGAAGATTAGCCCCAAAGGTGGGATTATATTGAGTTATCTCAATGGTGGGACTATTTTAAGCAGATCACCCAAAGGTGGGATTATTGCTATCAATTTTTCCTAGATTTTATTGCTTTCTTAGGTTGTTGCACGGTTTGTACCGCTCATTAGGAGTGGAAGTTTACGTGTAACCAAAAAAATTGTACTGCTTTCTTAGTTGCATTAGCATATTAGATTTCATCTCATGTTAGTTGCATCTATGGGACTATTGCTAGCACTATTTGAGAACCTAGTTTATATCTTTACTACAGTCTTAAGCGTGATTCATCTAGTTGATGATTCTTCATAGCATGATTGTATCGTGATTGATTGCTTGTGGTAAGATTGGTTGGTCTCTCTCTGGCTTGATTTAACCTTATTGTTTAGACATCTTAATCTAAGTGAGCTTTTGTGCCTATAAACTGACATATCTGTGTCAGTTCTGTTCTTTCATGTGTGATTAGTTCTTCATTTGATGCATGGATCCTGACTTTGATTTGGTACTCTTTGACACTTGACTTTATAAGCATTTGGATATGATCGAGGCATTTTATTTCATGATATTAGCTCCAGAATGATTCTTATTTTCATATTATACTTTCTCTAGCCCCACTGAGCCTTTCCTGACTTTATTTTGAATTAAGACCTACATTACAAACCTTTAGCCTCATGTGATTCTTGTCCCAAGTCTAGCTTGGGGGAGTAAGTGTTAGTTTCGATTTGGTTTGTATTGAAATGAAAGTGCTCAAAATATGGTTTAGTTGGAATAAAAATTTGTTCTCTGAGCTTGGAAATTGAAAAGAAAAGAAAAAAAAATAATGAGAAAAAGTTGAAAAATGGAAAAAAATGAAATGGATTGAAAAAAAGAAGTGAATAGCAAAAGTTGTGAATAAAGTGAAAAGAAAGGGGTCATTGTGAATTACTTGAGTAAAAATGTCGTTTGGTTATATTTTTTGGAGATTATTGGTTGTTGCATGGAGTTATTGCGACGTTTCGTGGTCATGTTGTCAATAGTATGATGCTCCCCCTTCTTGGCTTTTAGCACCACATTTCCAAATGTATTTCCTACCCATAACCTAAGCCCCATTACAACCCTTGAAAGTCCTCATGATCTTCTTGCGCTATAATTTCGAGTGTAAAGTGAGTCGATAGTCAAAGTTAAAGAGTAAATGTTTCATCTGAGTCGACATGGTTTAGGTTGAGTGATATTGATTATGCCATAAATACATGAGAGTATGAGTGCACATGACTAAAGTGAGGTCTCTCAGGTTTGGTTAAGTCTAGCTTGGGGGAGATGGTATCTGGTATGCTAGGAGAGTTGCTTGCATTACATGACGTGCTATGCGGTTTTGCTTGATAATGTTTCGATGCTTGGTTCGTGTAGTAATCGTATCTCTCGTGTTCTCAATTGTGTGCTTGGCCCTATCGTAGTCCTATATTGTAGGTTGTCTTTCTTTTCCAATGCCTATGTCTAATTGCTTGAGGACAAGCAATGATTTAGCTTGGGGGAGTTTGATGTGTCGTATTTTTATATAGGTTTTAGGTGCATTTAGGTTGCACTATAGGAGCATTTAGAGGCTTTATAGTTCATAATTGCATACGATTACTTAATTTGCGGAATATTACTCCTTTTGTGTGTTTTTGGTATTATTTGATGAATTTCAGGTATTGAAAACATAATTGGAGTATTATTGGACAAGCTTGAGTACTTGGGAGTAATTGGAAGCAAGCTACATTGATAAGGATCATTTTGGATGTATTTGAGTGCAAATTGGAGCTAAATTGGAGTTGGAATTTATTGAAAGAATTGTGGAAATCGAGTCATGTTCACTCTTTTGTCCATAACTTTTGACTCGATGCTGATATTGGTTGATTCTAGCCGCATTGGAAAGTACGCTTGAAGAACTTTCCAACGATATGTTGCACGGCACAAGGAGAATTGTATTTTGAGAGATATGGGCTTCGCAAGTTGGCCCAGTCTGCCGGAACTTATTACGCGCACGCGGTTTTGATAATTTTGGCCATTTAATGATTTATTTGGCTTTATTATCTTGTAGTTTGGTTCCCTAATAGTATTAGGAGTTATAACTATATATTAGAGGATTTCTAATTAGGTTAGACATCTATTACTCACTTTTCAATATCACGTTATTTTTCCTCTCTAGTTTTCTCTCTAGTTTATGCCCTAGTTTGTTTCTATTGCTACTTTGGCGATTCAAGATTCAAGCTTCAATATTCATCTTCAATTCAATCAAGTTTTATTCTCTTCTCTTCTCTTTATTATATTTTAATTATGTTTTCTATTATGTTTATTACTTTTGTTGCCATGATTAGTGAGTAGTTTTTTTTATCTAGGATTGAGTTGAGCCCTAGTATGGATTGATCCTGTAAATTATTCTCTAATTCCCATGTTATTTAATTGTATGTTTAGGGTTTGATGAGATTGTTCTTATTGTCAATTTTACATCTTAATTTAGCCCTAGTTTTATATTATCAACGAAAGTTGGAGTTGAGATTAGGAATATTTGTTTGATGTTAAATTGTTATTTTATTAATTGAGTTCATCAATGAAAGTTGGGTCTTAAATTAGATAATCTTGTCATTGATTTGAATTCTCCCATGAAAATAGGTGAGAACTAAAATTGGGAATTATTTGACATTGGTTCTTAATGCTTCTAATTATGTGTGTAAGCCATGAAAATAGGAGACATGCATGTTAGTTAGGCCTTTTGCTATCACGAAAGTGAGCTCTAGGTATTGAGGAATGACCGAGTCATAAGGGAATGTCAATCTCACCTAAACTATAACTGAATAACTGGGATGTGAGTTGTATTTTGATCAATTCATATTAGTGGTGATACTTAATCTTAGTGTTTGAATCATCATATTCATCGAGTTTGTCATATTCTGTCATTAGTTTAGTTGTTAGTTTATAGATTTTTCTGGATATTTGGATTGTGTAGCTATTTCAGAGTCTAGAGTCAACTAGTGTTTAGTCTTGCACCTCCCTGAGTTCGACCCGTATATGCTACGACACCGTTCACTTGCGGTATTAAAATAAAACCCTAACAGTTACTTAACTACATAATTTATTTGATTTTTAGCTCCCACCGGATCAATTATATTTTTTCTACTACATCTCCCCTAACTGATCCTGTTCATTTCCGATGATTCAGTTAAGCTAATTTTAACCGTATCAACTATCGTTTTTTCCACTAGTGCTTGCGCCCCAAGTTATTACTTCATGGGCACCATGTCATGTTCTCCAAGAAGGGGTCTGATTTGGCATTTCATCATGCCTTGGTTGATGTTTAGTTTAATTCTTCTGGTTCTTATTTCAACAGGAATTCGGCAAGCGGTAAAAATAAGGATGGTTGGCAAAAACATCCTAAATGTTGTGGTAATAATAATGGTTCTAAGGCAAATTGGGGATGCTAAATGATACGGGTAAATATTCTAACTTGTCATTGTATGTCTTGCCTTACATTAACTCTATTACTAATAGTTTGTCTGCAGCCGGACACAATCCGCCAAGTGGCAATTTAAGCTCTAACCCCTCTTCCTATACTTGTAGTCTTTGTTGGTTTCCAAGTCATCAGGCGGATTATTGCCGACAACGTTTCAACTCTAACTTTGTTCCTTCTGCCCAGGATAGTGTCACTCATGCCTTTAGCTGCACTGTCTGTTGATGGTGAAGCCAATCACTTTGTTTGGTATTCGAATTACGGAGCCACCTTTCACATGACTCCTCAGGTCGGTAAGTTTTCTGATAAACTTCCTTACATTGAGACTAATTATGTTGTAGTTGGTGATGATACCTCATTCCCTATTAAATATATTGGCAATTTAAAATTAAAGTCGTTGAGTCGTCCTCTTAATTTATCTTTTGTTTGTCATGTCACTAAATTAAAACATAATTTATTATATCACTAGAGGAAAAATTGTCAATTGCTGTTGTAAAAGGGCTGCGGTTGTCGCGAAAAACATGACCCCTTCCTTTAAGGGCTGCGGTTAAGGCCATAACCGCCCCTTACCGAACAAAGGGCTGCGGTTATGGGCTTAACCTGAGCCCTTAAAGGAAGGGCTGCGGTTTTCTACACAACCGCAGCCCTTTTTTAATTTTTGCGCCGCCAAGAAGACCGCGCTTAATTTGCATTTCCCTCGCTCGCTCAATATTTTCGTTCACTCTCTCCTCTCCAAGCAACGACCCAGCCATCACCCTCTCCACCTCCTGCGCGCCACCCTCCTATGCGCCACCCCCACCGCACCACGCAGAACCCTCTCCTCTCCTACGCGCCACCCTCGCCGTGGTTAGAAACGCCACCAGCGAGTTCCTCCACACGCACCTGAGCGCGAAAACCGCCCTAAGTTACGCGCCAACCACCTGCACGCGAGCTAGGCACCTGTGCGCCAACAACCTGAGCGGCATCCACTGCTGTACGCCACCCACCCCCTCTCACGCCATCGCGCGGCACTACCCAGGGTCAGCCACCACCGAACCACCGCGTCGGCCTATAGCTAGGTTTGCGATTTTCTGAATTTAATGTTGTTTTTCACTAGATTAACCTTCTTTTACACACCTAGAAAGTCAAAAGCTTTAATTTTTATGTTATCTTATAGTTCTATCCTTTGATATTTTTCTTCATATATGTTTCTAGAGGTGGGATCTTTGAAAACAGTAATTTGGTTGATCAAAAACCTCAATATGCTCCTTAATATGCTCCTTAAGTTGTAATTTTACTAGTGGAATATGACTTGAATTTTGTTGTAATGTGTTTCAATGTGGGTAAGATATAATTTATATATATTAATGTATTTCTTATAATAATATGCAATTTGCATTTACTATATGCTAATAATTTTTTCGATTTTATGTGTATTAGATATTAGCATATTGGAAGCGGCAAATCAACTAGGAGATAGCGCAGAGTATATATAAAGATCGATCTCCATATTAGTTGTTATTGGTATGTATTTATGATAAAGACAATTCATTATATATCTTCATTTATTGTGTATATATGTAGATTCAATCTATGTGTATCTATATTTCTTGATATGAGATTGGATGAAAATAATTTAATTAAGCTATGAAATGTATAAGTTATATGAATCATCATCATCAATCATATGCCTAGATACCCGTTCAAGACTTGCTCATTAGGAGTAAGTCTTGAATAGTCCCCTGTTTGGGGACTGTCCTTGGACGTTTGATCTCACTTAGGTGGTGAATGTATGTCTTATTTTCAATTCTAAGGAAAGTCTTGGCTTGTCGTTTCTCTATATTGTTCTCTGTGTACATATGTAGATAATCAATTATCTACATTGTGTACTTGGAGAACTGTGAGGGAAATGCTTGCCGGATTTTCCTTAGAATTGAAAAGTTGGCATATATTCACTAGTGAGATTAAACGTCCAAGGATGGGTTAGGTTGGAGTGATAAGGACCTTCGGATGCATGCATACATTTGCACATGTGACTCTCTTAGCCTCCATTTGTATATGCGTGTTTTCAATATGTGATTATCTTGCATGTGAATGTGCTTAAATGATTGATACTTATAATTGGTTGTGTTTAATTAGAGGTTTTCATGAATGAGATGGATCGTACTTGGATGTATGGTAGCCGTGAATCGATTGAGTTTGTGAATGGGGTCTCGGAATTTTGTAAATCTCGCATTAGAATACCAAGCATCTTCTGGAGCGATCGACTTTTATTGTCCTTGTTTAGATTGTGGAAATGTGAGCAAGGTTAGTAGTATTCATTTGCTTAGGGAGCATGTCTTTCGTCGTGGGTTTAGGCCTCAATACCACGTATGGGTTTGGCATGGTGAGGAGGGGAGATATGCAAGAAGCTGTAGGATAATGAACGATGTATGTGAAGAGGAGAAGGATAAATTAGGTGATGATTTCGAGGATGGTGAGTATGGGGATGATGAATTTGGGGATGATGATAGAGATCGGGTAGACGAGATGATACAAGAGGTTGAAGATCGGTCTTGCAAACGACCTCGTATGTTTGAGTCTATATCTCGAGGCCGCTGAAAGGCCATTGTATCCAGGGTTGTACGAAGTACACCAAACTTTCCAGTTGTGATAACACTCTTCAATATTAAGTCGAAACGCAGGTTGGACGGATTGCGGTTTCACGTCGTTGTTGGAAGTTTTAGGCGATATGCTCCCCGATGGAAATGATCCGCCAAAGTCGAACTATTATGCTAAGAAACTCATGTGTCCTTTCGGTTTAGAGTACCGGGAGGATACATGCTTGTCCAAACGATTGTGTGCTTTATCGTAATGAGTATGAGCATTTAGATGAGTGTCCACGTTGTGGATTATCAAGGTACGGGCGTGAAGGGGCCGGGGTAGTGAAGGACCACCGGCTAAGGTGTTGTGGTATCTTCCCATAATACCTAGATTTAAGCGCATGTTCTCACTAAAAAAAGATGCGAATAATATGCGGTGGCATGCAGATCGTAGGAAGAAAGACGGTTTGCTGAAGCATCCGGCTGATTCCCCTGAGTGGAAAAGTATCAATAGGGTGCATAAGCCGTTTGGTAACGAGGATAGGAATTTGAGGCTTGGATTATGTACGGATGGCATGAATCCCTTTGGCAATCTTAGTTCTCAGCATAGTACATGGCCAGTAGTTTTAGTGATTTATAACTTGCCTCCTTGGTTGTGCATGAAACGCAAGTACATCATGTTGTCGCTTCTCATATCGGGGCCGAAACAACCTGGAAATGACATAGATGTATACCTTCAACCACTTATTGAAGATTTACAGAAGATGTGGAACGAAGGAGTGTCGGTATTTGATGCGTATGCTAATGAGATGTTCACTCTGCGTGCCATGCTTTTCTGTACAATGAACGACTTTCCAGCTTATGGGAACTTATCTGGGTATAAGACCAAAGGAAAAAAACCGTGCCCGATTTGTATAGATGACATGATGTCTACACACATTAAGGGCTGCAAACATGTCTATATGCGCACACGAAGGCTCCTTAGACGCGACCATCCCTATCGATTTAAGAAAAAGGCCTTCGATGGGACGGTTGAAGAGGAAGTTGCTCGTAGACCATTAACTGGTACTGAAGTTTATAATCGGGTTAAGGGCATTGAAACGATCTATGGTAAACCCGCGAATGACGTTGATGGAACTACGGGATTATGGAAAAAGGAGTCTATTTTTTGGAAACTCCCATATTGGAAAGATTTAAAAGTCAGACATTGTTTGGATGTCATGCACATTGAGAAGAATGTTTGTGATGCAATTCTTGCGACACTTATGAATATTCGGGTAAGACAAAGGATGTTAAAGCGTCACGTCTTCACTTGGAAAAAAATAAGCTTCGACCGGAGTTGTGGGCTCAAAAAAGGGCGGGAAGGAAAAAGAAAGTAGTGGAGGAAGGGCTTGATGAGGAAATTGGGAAAAGAAAAAAGGTGGATGATTCGGAGAAGAATTATTTGCCCCCGACTTGCTACACGTTGTCGAAAGCCGAGAAACGGATTTTTTGCGAGTCATTGTATGGTATTAAGGTTCCAACTGGGTACTCATCGAATATGAAGCGATTTGTTACCTTAAATGGTGAGTTGAAGTTATCGAGTATGAAATCTCACGATTGTCATGTCATGATGCAAGTATTCTTACCGATTGCAATTCGTGGGATACTTCCGAAGCATGTGAGGCACACCATTACCGAACTTTGTTCATTTTTCCATACAATATGCAGCAAAGTCCTAGGACCGTCGACCCTCGATTCTTTGCAGGCCAGAGTAGTTGAAACTCTATGCAAATTTGAGATGTTTTTTTCCCCCGCATTCTTTGACATTATGGTCCATCTCATTGTCCATCTAGTTCGAGAAATTAAGCTGTGTGGTCCAGTGTTTTTGAGGTGGTGCTATCCTTTTGAGAGATATATGGGTACTTTGAAGGATAAAGTTCGAAATCTTGCTCAACCGGGAAGGTAGCATTATTCAAGGGATTGTGGCTGAAGAGGTCGGTAATTTTGTGGCGAGTATGTTCTTTGGTGTTGATCCTATTGGCGTTCCGATATCTCGACACGAGGGCGGACTCGAGGGCAAGGGTACGATTGGCTCAAAATTGATCTCACCTTTCGTCGACAAGCGTACACAAGCTCACTTATTTGTGTTGCATCACGTGGCACTGTCCATCCTTATTTAAATGAGCATATGGAGGAATTACGTGTTAGCAACCCTGGAAAAGGAATAAGGGCATTGACGCAAATGCATAATAAGACGTTCATTGATTGGTTTCATCATCGAGTAGTGGATGATTTAAATGAAAATGTTTCTAAAACAGTCAAGTGGTTAGCATTTGGTCCTCGTGAATCTGTACACTCTTATGAGGGTTATGATATTAACGGGTATACGTTTTGGACTCGAACGTCAAGATCTTAAGTCGACATCGCGACGAGAATAGTGGTGTTTCACTTGTGGCGTCATCTACACAATACGCAAGCTCGAAAGATAAGTCTCCCGTTCTTGCTGCCACCAACTATTATGGGCGAATTCAAGAAATATGGGAGCTTGACTACTCAGCTTTTCATATTTGTCTCTTTTATTGCAATTGGGTTGATGATAATCGACGTTGCGTAAAAAAAGATGATCCTTGCGGATTCACTCTTGTGGACATGGGTCGTCTACGTGAGACTGAAGAGCCATTTGTACTTGCATCACAAGCTAAACAAGTATTCTATGTAACCGATCCTGGCGATAATAAGTGGTCAATTGTTGTACCTGGCAAAAGGAGTATTGCGGGCATTGGTGATGTTGAGGATGAGGAAGAGTATGATGCATTTGAGGACATCCCAACTTTTACCTATCCCGAAAATAGCGTGGAAGATGATGTAAATATGTCTCGAGAACTATATGCGTGTTGATCACACCGAAGGGATACATGTTGAAACTCCTAAGAAACGGCGGAAGGTCAACAAATCATGAGACATATACTCGGGTTTATCTCTATTTCGTCCATTTCATGTCATTTTCATATATTTCGAGTCATGTGACTCAATTTTCTTGTTGAATATAATAATATAGCAAAAAATACGACTATTACGTAGATTTATAGGTGCTACTTTGTTGTTGGTTGGATTTCGGGAAAGTAAGGGTCATTTTAGGCCTATTTCGTCCGTTTCATGTCATTTTCGTTTATTTCGAGTCATGGTAATCCAATTTCTTGTTGAATGTAATAATATTGCATAAAATACGACTACAAAGTAGGTTTATAGGTGCTACTATGTTCATGGTTGGATTTCGGGAAAGTAAACGTCATTTTAAGCTTATTTCGGCCGTTTCATGTCATTTTCGTGTATTTCGAGTCATGGTAATCCAATTTCTTGTTGAATGTGATAATATTGCATAAAATACGACTACTAAGTAGGTTTATAGGTGCTTCTTTGTTGTTGGTTGGATTTTGGGAAAGTAAGGGTCATTTTAGGCCTATTTCGTCCGTTTCATGTCGTTTTCGTGTATTTCGAGTCATGTGACTCCAATTTCTTGTTGAATGTAATAATATTGCATAAAATACGACTACGAAATAGGTTTATGGGTGCTACTTTGTTCATGGTTGGATTTTGGGAAAGTAAACGTCATTTTAAGCCTTTTTCGGCCGTTTCATGTCATTTTCGTGTATTTCGAGTCATGGTAATCCAATTTGTTGTGAAATATGGTCTTATAACCTAAAATGTTGCTATTAAGTAGATTTATACGAGCTACTTTGTTGATGGTTGGATTTCGGGAAAATAAATATCATTTTAGGCCCCCTCGCACAGGCCCTCGGTTCCCCCCCCTTGCACGGCCCGATCCCCCCGTCCAGCCCCTAGCTACTTCCCCCCCCTTGCACAGGCCCCCGGTCCCCCCCCCTTGCACAGCCCCCACTCCCCCCCGTCCAACCCCTAGCTACTCCCCCCCCCTTGCACAGCCCCCGCTCCCCCGTCCAACCCATAGCTACTTCCCCCCCGTCCAACCCCTAGCTACTTCCCCCCCCCCCGTCCAACACCTAGGTTGCCGCGGGGGATGTGCAAGGGGGGAGTAGCTAGTGGCCCACGATTTCCGATGTTCCATTATTGTTGGTCCTTAATCAATTTGTTATTTTTTTTTAACTTGTACATATATATTAATTTCTATGTGTTTATAATTGCGGGGATAATTACTACATATGGATGAGATGACGACTAGTGAACACACAACCGAGGATGAATCTTATGATGTGAGGAAGGACCCGGATAAAGGTGATCTCGAAGATCGAGATCTTCAAGAACTGCATCCAAAAAGTGGTACAATTGTGAAAGCACAACAAGTTTGTAGGAAAGAAGGTCAACAACGGGAGTTACAAACAAATCAACAACAAAGAAAATCGAAAGAAATGAAAAAGAGAAAGGGAAGAGGACCTACAAAGTCAATAAGTGCTACTCACTTGCATATGACTTTAGAGTACGATAACTTGGGTCAACCTTGTGGTGTGTGGCGTTCTAAGTATGCCAAACATATTGGCCTTTGTGTTCGGAGGCTCTCCATTTTGCATTCATGGCAAGAGGTGCCCGAGGGGATGAAGAAATTGCTATGGAATGACACTATGGTAAGTTTCATACTACCATTTAGTTTCTTATTTTAATAAATGTATGTGTATGTAGTACTAATGATAAAATTTAATCTATTACAACAAATGTGGAAACTAATATTTTTGTTCGTTTTTTTTTGTAGAATCTCTTCAATATCGAAGATGATGAAGCCAAGAAGAATCTATTTTTATCCGCGCTTGCTCAGAGATTTCGAGATTTCAAGGCTAAGTTAGTGTCCGGTTGGATTACTAAGCGGAGGAAAAGAACGGGTACAAAGAAGAAGAAAATTTATGGGGGAGAAAAGCAAATCGAAGCCGAGGCTGCATTGGAAAATTCGGAGGAACCCACCACATTACCATATCAAATATGGAGAAATATCAAACCTGAAGAGTGGAAAGCATTTGTTGCCAAAAATACTACCCCTAGGCTGTTGTAAGCAAAGGATTTTAATTATATTTACCACACTTAGCTCGAGTATGATTGTATATAACACCTAATCTTTTGTTTGTAATTATGTGTTTTTTCGGGCAAGACGTGAGAAAAAAGCGCGAGTGCAAAAGCAAGGAAATATTATCATCATTTGGGTGCCCATTCCTACGATCGGGCGAGAAAAAAAGTGGATGTTTGCCCATTACCCCACACAGGATTCGACAACGACACCTACCTCTACAACCACATCGGCTACACCGGCTCGTCAACCGGACGGGGTCCTTGATTGGTGGTGTTCGATGCATGGGGTTGATGCAAAGGGAAACAGAGTGTTACCTCGATCCCGTTACGGAAAAGATAGCCAACGCTATTGTAAGTACATATCATTTTAGGCCTATTTCGGCCATTTCATGTCATTTTCGAATAGTTTGAGTCACTGGGCTCCAATTTCTTGTGAAACATGATAATATAACCTAAAATATTGTTATTAAGTAGATTTATAGGTTCAACTTTATTATTGGTCGGATTTCGGGAACGTAAATATCATTTTAGGCCTATTTCGGCCATTTCATGTCATTTTCGAATAGTTTGAGTCACTTGGGCTCCAATTTCTTGTGAAACATGATAATATAACCTAAAATATTGCTATTAAGTAGATTTATAGGTTCTACTTTATTATTGGTCGGATTTCGAGAACGTAAATATCATCTTAGGCCTATTTCGGCCATTTCATGTCATTTTCGAATAGTTTGAGTCACTTGGGCTCCAATTTCTTGTGAAACATGATAATATAACCTAAAATATTGCTATTAAGTAGATTTATAGGTTCTACTTTATTATTGGTCGGATTTCGGGAACGTAAATATCATTTTAGGCCTATTTCGGTCATTTCATGTCATTTTCGAATAGTTTGAGTCACTTTGGGCTCCAATTTCTTGTGAAACATGATAATATAACCTAAAATATTGTTATTAAGTAGATTTATAGGTTCAACTTTATTATTGGTCGGATTTCGGGAACGTAAATATCATTTTAGGCCTATTTCGGCCATTTCATGTCATTTTCGAATAGTTTGAGTCATTGGGCTCCAATTTCTTGTGAAACATGATAATATAACCTAAAATATTGTTATTAAGTAGATTTATAGGTGCTACTTTGTTGTTGGTCGGATTTCGGGAACGTAAATATCATTTTAGGCTTATTTTGCTAATTTGATATGTTTTCGTTTATATCCATTATTCAAGTAACCCCACCCCCCACACCCCACACCCGCACTTCCCCCCCACACAGTCCCCCCCCCTACCCCCCTTGCGGCCCTTGCCGGCTGCGCAAGCCGGCAGCGGTGCCGGCAAAGCCGCCATCGGAGCAAAAGGCCGGGCCGGGCACTCTGCTCGGCCGCTGGGCCCACTGTCGCCCGCTGCCCCCCTCCACCACAGTCCCCCTGCCCCCCCTACACGCCCCCCCTACAAAGTCCCCCCCACTGCCCCCCCCCCACAGCCCCCCACCTTGCACTTCCCCCCTACCACAGTCCCCCTGCCCCCCTACTTTGCCCCCCCACAGTCCCCCCACTACCCCCCACACAGTCCCCCTACACCCTTGCCCCCCCCACAGTCCCCCCACTGCCCCCACGAGTCCCCCACCCCTTGCACTTCCCCCCCACACAGTCCCCACCCCCCGGCCCCCCCACTGCCCCCCTACACAGTCCCCCCCAGCTCCCCCCCCCACAGTCCCCCCTGCACTTCCCCCCCACAGTCCCCCCCCTTGCCCCCCTGCCCCCACCGCAGTCCCCCCACTGCCCCCCCAC
Source organism: Beta lomatogona (assembly GCA_947646795.1). NCBI lineage: Eukaryota > Viridiplantae > Streptophyta > Magnoliopsida > Caryophyllales > Amaranthaceae > Beta > Beta lomatogona. The sequence goes on from CANSNZ010000403.1 coordinate 1,723,669, forward strand.
AGTCCCCCCCTTGCACTTCCCCCTACACAGTCCCCCCCCCCCCTGTCCCCCCCTACACTGCCCCCCCACGGTCCCCAGCTGCCCCCCCCCCCCCCCCCCTACTTCCCCCCCACGCCCCCCCCACGCCCCCCCCCCTTGCACGGCCCAGCCCCGCCAGGCAGCGGCGCAGCAGGCGCCATCGGGAGGCAAAATCGGGCCGCCATCTGCCGGCTCTTGCCCTTGGCAGCACTTCTTGCCGCGCTTTTTTTTGTTTTTTGAAAAATTTTAACGTCTAATTTATGTTGTTTTATTTGTAGATCGGATTAAAGGAAAAGGAGGCAACGAGGTGATTTCACTCCTACCGCACACATGGATGCTTTGCACGAAACTCTAGGGAAAGGACCATAGTGGTCGTGTGAGGGGCGTGGGAGGTGTCCGCCTCGGCGTGCGAAAGGTATATGGTGAACAATACACGACAACGTCAAAATCAAGTGCAAGTAGTGTGAATTCGGCGTCGCTAGATGTGGAGGCTATCAAATCTGCAATTCGGGAGGAGCTTAAAGAGGAGATGACACATAACTTCAATGCTATGATGGAGCAAATGGGTTTACCGACCTTCCCATTGAAGAAAGGTAGTGATGTTCCATCTAGCCGGCCGATCGGTGTTCCACAAACATCGGATAATCAAACGATACCGCACTCTGATCCACCAATACCCGAGTTGAAGGTAATCACTCGTATTTGGTTTAATTTATCACGCTTAATCACTGTGCTTTATTAATTAACTATGTATTGTCCCTAAGTGCATGCAATTCTAAATATGTTGTTTCATCACAATTAACTATTAATGACTTGTTTTGATTCAAAGGAGGAGACCCCATGCCGACTATTAGTTCAAGAAAAAGATTTCGATAGTCGATTGTGGTAGCTAGTGGCCATGCACAACCTCCTGGTGATCGAGTACGAGTGCATCACCAGATAGTGAACAATGATCACTATGTGGTGAGCATCGACTACATTGAGCCTGGTTTTGAAGACTTAGGTCTTCCGATGCCAAAACCGGGAGGTCGGTCTACATACACCGAGTGACGCCCATGGTAGTTATGTTACGTGGCCGCGTGCATGGGTGCGATTTTCGGATGAGGTACACCGATAAACATACATATATATATGCGTTAGTTTATGTAATAATCAACTCGATTATATTACTTTTCTATGTCATATAAATAATAAGTGAACAATATTCTTATTATTACTTTTTAATAGGTTTCAAGGAAGGTTGGTTCACATGACCGGAAGGCTAAAAAGGTCGGTTCACAAAACAAGATGGCTAAGGAGGCAATTGGACGTGCTTGAAATTGAACCAATTGTGTTCGATGACCAAGTTAGTATGTCAAACAATCCACTTCTCGAGCCGTTGGTGGTGCAAGGCCTTACTAAGGCATGTTATTGGTTGCATGAGTGTGTTAGCGATTTGCCCGAGAATGCTCCAATACATGTTCCTTTGGGGAAGGAACAATTCAACTACGTTGACGAGTCATCTACATGGATTTCCAAAGACGATGTTAAAGAATTCTTACGTGGAGAAATGTTGAGTGGAACAATGATACAAGCTTTCATGAGGTGATACATATACATATCTTACTTTACAAGTTTATAATAATTTTCAACTTCCATACATGTATGTTGAATTTTTATTATATGCTTTAATTTCTCGGGTTATTGTGTACTTGAATTGAATGAAAAAATGAGTGAGACAAAGATTGGTTGGTTATGTCCAAGTATGATGCGAGATGACAATTGTTTAAAAAACAAAACCGATGTGAAAGAATATCTCGATACTAGTTTCAAACAATCACATCGGTTAGAAGAGAAGTTCATCCTTGTTCCATATATTGAAGCGTAAGCTTGTTACACCAAACTTGATGCTTTACTTTATTTTCTATAACTTTATTACCTTGTTTAGATAACTTGCCTTCTTGTTCCATATATATCGATAACAAAATTCACCGAATTGTTGAATAAGTAACTTTATATTATTTCCTTATATAGTCTCCATTGGACGCTCATTGTGATATGTTTGTCAAATAATCACGTTTACCACTTTGATTCTCTTCGTCGACAACCACCACGGAGCTTACTAGTCAAGTCACTATTGAATAGGTAACTTAACTAGAACAATATGTGTACCTAATATTACACATTTATATATATATATACATATATATATATATATATATATACATAAACATCTTATAATGTATTGATGTAGTGTGATGAAGCACCATTATGGACTTGGACTTCGATTAGGAAAAGCTCCTCTTTGGATATCAGTTGAGGTAACTACTTTGGTGAATCTTATGTCTAACCATTTATTTTCATATGCTTTAAATTTAACATGAATGTTTTTGGATGTTTAAATTTGGTGAATTTCAGTGTCCGCAACAAAAGAATGGTGTTGATTGTGGCTATTACGTCTTGCGGTACATGTTTGATATAGTCAACCGTTGTACTGACATCGATTATCTTCAAAAGGTATGTAACTAATTAGTTTATTTAATTTAGATTAAATTGATAGGTAAGAATTAGTTTATTTTGGAAATTGTAGCATGTAACATGTAGCTAGTTTTGGGAGGTGAAATAGCTCAAATTCACAAAAACGACCCCGAAACGAACCTAAAAATTGAACTTCTAATCTTTTGCACCAAAATATGACATTAACACTTCAACTATGCATAAAGTAAGTGGTGTGTGTTAGTTTTGCTCCTATGTGTAACTTGTAGGTAGTTTTGGGAAGTAAAATAGCTCAAATTCACAAAAAACGACCCCGAAACGAACCTAAAAATTGAACTTCTAATCTTTTGCACCAAAATATGACATTAACACTTCAACTATGCATAAAGTAAGTGGTGTGTGTTAGTTTTGCTCCTATGTGTAACTTGTAGGTAGTTTTGGGAAGTAAAATAGCTCAAATTCACAAAAAACGACCCCGAAACGAACCTAAAAATTGAACTTCTAATCTTTTGCACCAAACTATGACATTAACACTTCAACTATGCATAAAGTAAGTGGTGTGTGTTAGTTTTGCTCCTATGTGTAACTTGTAGGTAGTTTTGGGAAGTAAAATAGCTCAAATTCACAAAAAACGACCCCGAAACGAACCTAAAAATTAAACTTCTAATCTTTTGTACTTAAGTGTGACTTACATACTTCAACTATGCATAAAGTAAGTGGTGTGTGTTAGTTTTTCTCCTATGTGTAACTTGTAGGTAGTTTTGGGAAGTAAAGTAGCTCAAATTCACAAAAAACGACCCCGAAACGAACCTAAAAATTGAACTTCTAATCTTTTTGCACCAAAATATGACATTAACACTTCAACTATGCATAAAGTAAGTGGTGTGTGTTAGTTTTGCTCCTATGTGTAACTTGTAGGTAGTTTGGGAAGTAAAATAGCTCAAATTCACAAAAAACGACCCCGAAACGAACCTAAAAATTGAACTTCTAATCTTTTGCACCAAAATATGACATTAACACTTCAACTATGCATAAAGTAAGTGGTGTGTGTTAGTTTTGCTCCTATGTGTAACTTGTAGGTAGTTTTGGGAAGTAAAATAGCTCAAATTCACAAAAAACGACCCCGAAACGAACCTAAAAATTAAACTTCTAATCTTTTGCACCAAAATATGACATTAACACTTCAACTATGCATAAAGTAAGTGGTGTGTGTTAGTTTTGCTCCTATGTGTAACTTGTAGGTAGTTTTGGGAAGTAAAATAGCTCAAATTCACAAAAAACGACCCCGAAACGAACCTAAAAATTGAACTTCTAATCTTTTGCACCAAAATATGACATTAACACTTCAACTATGCATAAAGTAAGTGGTGTGTGTTAGTTTTGCTCCAATGTGTAACTTGTAGGTAGTTTTGGGAAGTAAAATAGCTCAAATTCACAAAAAAACGACCCCGAAACGAACCTAAAAATTGAACTTCTAATCTTTTGCACCAAAATATGACATTAACACTTCAACTATGCATAAAGTAAGTGGTGTGTGTTAGTTTTGCTCCTATATATAACATGTAGGTAGTTTTGGGAAGTAAAATAGCTCAAATTCACAAAAAAACGACCCCGAAACGAACCTAAAAATTAAACTTCTAATCTTTTGCACCAAAATATGACATTAACACTTCAACTATGCATAAAGTAAGTGGTGTGTGTTAGTTTTGCTCCTATCTATAACATGTAGGTAGTTTTGGGAAGTAAAATAGCTCAAATTCACAAAAAACGACCCCGAAACGAACCTACAAAATTGAACTTCTAATCTTTTGCAAGAGTTAGTTGTTATTATATATTGTAAATGTTTGACTTCATCTTATTAATTTATTATATTCATATTATTGCAAGGTTTACATGGATAATGACGCACCAAGGTTGGATGAATTCACAATTGAAGAGTTGGATGAAGTTCGAAACAAGTTGGCTACCTACATTTGTGAAGATTGTCTATGATACATTGGTTAGGATTTTGCAAGAACTAGCTAGAAGTTCGAAACAAGTTGGCAAGCTATTCGGTTGTTGCGTTAATGTAGCTTTTTGTATTAGAATTAATATTTGCCTTAATATGTACTCTTTAACATTATTTATTATATATATAGAATTATTACATATATAATTGGGAACTCTATATATATATGCATTATGAGGTTTGTAATATGGTACAAAGCAAAGCAGCAAGGAACCAGCGACACAGGGAACGAGCGCATATATAATATTATATATAGAGCTGAATTTTTAAAAAAAAAAAAATTATTACCAAAAGGGCTGCGGTTAATGGAGAAAACCGCAGCCCTTGGCCATATAAGGGCTGCGGTTAACTGGAAAAACCGCAGCCCTTAAGTATTCAAGGGCTGCGGTTTTCCCAGTTAACCGCAGCCCTTATATGGCCAAGGGCTGCGGTTTTCTCTCGACCGCAAACCCTTAATCTTGCAAGGGCTGCGGTTCGTAACCGCAGCCCCTTCCTATATATTAAGGGCTGCTACTCTAATTGCTGCGGTCAAAAAACGCAGCCCTTAGGCCACTTTTGACCGCAGCCCTTAGGCTTTTTTCCACTAGTGTTTCTTTGCATTTTCAAGGTTGAGGAACCAATGTGCTGCAGCACCATCTAAATATTGTTGAAACACTTGGGCCATCAAGGATTCTTCCACTCCCCAGGGACTCATAGGCCCTACATACATTTTCAAGAAATTGGTGGGGCTACCGGTCCCATCAAACCTTGTCAGATTAGGCATTTTGAAACCATGGGGTAATCGTGCCTTCAGGAAAAGAGTTAATCCATGAATATCCATCCATGGTTCAGCCTTAGTCATGCCTTTTAAGACTTCTTTAAGCTTGACTACTTCTTCCTCGAGTTTAGTGGGAATTTCTCGCTCATTGTTCAAAGGCTCAAGATGAAAAGGTGAAGCTACTTCCGACTCCGAAGGAGGAGGAGGCATCTGGGCGCTTTGGCGCATTATGCCTAACACAGCTTGTTCAATATTATCCTGTCGGTCAAGCATGGCCTGGACAAGTCCTCGGAGCTCAGTCATTGGATCAAGTGGAGGAGTAGAGTTCTGTTGGTGCTCGTTGTTCGGAATGTCAGACATGTTGTTGAGACGTGTAGCAGAGGATACACCTGGTTTAGACAAGGATGACAGTCTTACTGACAGAGAACGTTCACTATGGTCAGAACTTCGGCGAATCAGCCTAGATCCTGAGCGGGCCTAGGCGAGTTCCTGTAAAATGAGATGAAAAGTTAACACGAAGTTTGTCCGGATTTTGTTTCTTTTTATTCTCTTTTTTTTTTTTTTTTTGATTTATTTGCAGTGAATGAAAGAAATGATATCTTTGAAAATTTTCTCTCTTTTTTTTTTTACCCCAATTTCAGTTATCCTTTTTTAAAAGGTGTAAGACCTTGACTCTATCATTTGTTTTGAAATTTTTCATTAGATTTCCTTGACTTGTTATTCTCTTTTTTTTTAGACTTGGACTTTTATTTACATTTTAAACTGCCACTCTTGGACTCATTTGTTTTGGGATAATACACAAACATTTTTCAAAATCAATTTGATAATATCCTTCCATTTCCTGCTACTATAGAAATAAGAGAAAAGAGGTATAATGAGGCACGTGTCCTCATTTTGGCAAATTGTAATGCCCCATATATCGTTCTTCTTTGTAGTGATTTGCATCTATTGATTGCTTATAAATGCTGAAACCACAAAAGAAAGTATTAAATGCAATAGGGGCCGCACCCGAAGGTTACCTACGTATCTCCATAAGTGTATCTGGATTTGGGGAAGTTTTTTTTTCGGTGATGATTGATATTTTTTGAATGGAGAATCAGGCACAACGTAGTTCTGATATATGGAATGAAATTTAACATAATTTTTTCCTTTTTTTTTTTTTTGCAGCAGCACTCAAAAAATGAGTTGCCTATGTACCCCTTTTAGTACATTACATAGTAGAGAAAGCTAAAATTGATGCATTACATCATTGATTTTTTTTTAGGGGATCAAGCTGCACGTAGCTCTACCTACAAAATACAACATAAAGCAATTAAATGATTCAGGTACTTCTCAAATTTTTCAGATTTTAGTTTGTTGGGCGCCATGCCATGTATTCTCCTGTCTGAAGACGTCTGTTCAACGTTTCTTTCTTCTTCTTGACATATAAGGGGTTGTCCTCTCGGCTGAGGAGCCATGATGCGCATGCCTTGCACACCAGCATGCAAGAATCTCTTGTCTCATAATCAATCTCATCCAATAATATATAGGGTTCCATGATGGATTGGATGGCGGCAACTTTGTGTGCTGAACTCTCTTTTCCCTCACACTGAACGGCCCATGTGTTCTTTGTATAACCAATGAAACTTCTCTTCAATTCTCTTCACTTCCCTCATATCCGGTACCCAATTTGGTTGATCGAGATCCTCCTTGGGAATAGGCCAGTGGAAATAGCATTTCACCAGTTTGAGGGGTGGCATCTCTGTGTGACTATTGTCGTTCTCCTCATGATTTAGGTGACATATATAAGGTATGCGGGATTTTTGCATTGCCACCCCCATTGCTATATCTCTTGGGACTGTGATTACCCCATGTGGAGTTATCATCTTCATCTTTTGGTGCAATGTTGAGATGATAGCTTGGTTCATGTTGAACCTATAATTTCTGTGTCGAACCATCATATGCAACTATGGTTCATAGGGAGGATTCTCCTTGTGGAGGAGGACACCCGAGCCACTTGAGGGGTCCGAGGAGACAAAGATTAGTAGAAGCTCCGTTATCGACCATTACACCTTGGATATGTCCGGCACTATGATCAATAGCAATGTACAAAGCACTATTATGAACCTGGGTTATGAGTGAGATCTTTATCGGAGAAGGTTATGGTAGAGGTGGTTTCGGCTGATCTATGTTGAGAGATCCTTTTGGCATATTCTGAGCACAACAAATGTCGGCATATGCTATGAGTTGATCAATTATCATTGGGATTGTGTAAATAGCTTCAGCATTGGATCCTTGGGGTATTGACGGAACGTTACTTCCTAGCATGCAGGGGTTAAGGGGAACATCCTTAGGACATGTTTCATCCTCTACCGTTGGCGGTGCAGGGGTGAAATTTCTTGGTCGCGTAGGATTCCCATGGATGGTTAATATTCCGGATGTCGTTGGCATTTGAGTTTTTGGTGTGTAGGAGAGGCAACGGCTTTGTTCGCATGGAGCCATGATCGCCCCAACAACGAGAGATAATGAGGTTAAAGCTTCGACCACTGTGAAATCTGCATCACAAATCCAGTCTTTATACCCCAGTTGAAGATTAATTGTTCCTATAGTCCTTCCTGAAGAATTATCGTATGCTCCCAATATTGTATCAGTAGGATTTAACAACGTGCTGTTATACCCTAACTCATAAAGTGTTCCTTTGGGGCAAATATTGAGTGCCGATCCATCATCTATTAACAAATTAGTCGTTTCTCGCCCATTGCATTTCAAAGTGATGTACAGGGCTTGATGAGGATCTAGTTCCTTAGAAAGATCAGCCTTAGTGAAGGACACAATTGTGGGTACCCATGATGGAGGAATAGGAATCTTTCCATCTTCTATTAGCTGGTGGATGGCATGCCGAAGGTCAACACATTGGTCTGTTTCGTGCCCATACTGATGGCAAAAATTACAGTATAATCCCATGTTCACCCCTGGTGGTGGCAAAGTGTAACAGTGATGCTTCGCTTCTAGAAGACCCTGTCTTTTCAGACGACTATACATGGTTCCCAAAGATTTTTCTGTGTCTGCATAGATCTGGTTAATAGACCTCCAACGGCCTTTTCCCTTTGCTGAAGCTTTAGTTTGCTTTCCAGAATCACACATTGTGAAATGACTTCATCTTATTAATTTATTATATTCATATTATTGCAAGGTTTACATGGATAATGACGCACCAAGGTTGGATGAATTCACAATTGAAGAGTTGGATGAAGTTCGAAACAAGTTGGCTACCTACATTTGTGAAGATTGTCTATGATACATTGGTTAGGATTTTGCAAGAACTAGCTAGAAGTTCGAAACAAGTTGGCAAGCTATTCGGTTGTTGCGTTAATGTAGCTTTTTGTATTAGAATTAATATTTGCCTTAATATGTACTCTTTAACATTATTTATTATATATATAGAATTATTACATATATAATTGGGAACTCTATATATATATGCATTATGAGGTTTGTAATATGGTACAAAGCAAAGCAGCAAGGAACCAGCGACACAGGGAACGAGCGCATATATAATATTATATATAGAGCTGAATTTTAAAAAAAAAAAATTATTACCAAAAGGGCTGCGGTTAATGGAGAAAACCGCAGCCCTTGGCCATATAAGGGCTGCGGTTAATCGGAAAAACCGCAGCCCTTAAGTATTCAAGGGCCGCGGTTTTCCCGAGTTAACCGCAGCCCTTATATGGCTAAGGGCTGCGGTTTTCTTTCGACCGCAGCCCTTAATACTGCAAGGGCTGCGGTTCGTAACCGCAGCCCTTCCTATATATTAAGGGCTGCTACTCTAATTGCTGCGGTCAAAAAACGCAGCCCTTAGGCCACTTTTGACCGCAGCCCTTAGGCTTTTTTCCACTAGTGTATGTTAACCATTTATATCAAGAAAATGTGCATTTTTATATAAAAAAAATATGTTTTTGTTAAGGACAACACAGTAGGGGAGGTTCTGCTTCGGGGTTCCAGTAAGCAAGGTGTCTACCCTACCCAACCAAGAGTTGTTAGCCCCGAGTCTTTTGTTACTGCTTTGATAGATACAAAGGATTCTGGAAATATTTGGCATGCTCGCTTGGGTCACACTTCTACTTGATTTTTAGGGACTTTAAGTTCAAATAAATTTATCTCTCGCGCTTCAAAAATTCATTATGCTTGTATTGGTTGTAGGTTCGGAAAAATTTATTGATTACCTTTTAAGATAGTTGATCAGTGTTTTCCTTATCCGATATATAATATTCATAGTGATCATTGACAATCACCTGTTTTCTCCAATTAGTTTTATATATATATTGTTGTGCTTGTTGATGATTACTCAAGATATTCATGGCTTTATCCCTTTTGTCGCAGATCGGATGTTCATTCACAATTTTTAAGTTTCTAAAAGATGGTGGAAAATTTATTCAATTCTAAGATCGAAGTGATGGAGGTCGAGAACTCGACAATTCACCTTTGCTTCAACATTTTCTATGGTATAATGTTTCAAAAAACATGTCCCCCACCTAAGCTCAAATGGTGTTGCAGAACACAAACATCGTCATTTTATTGAAATGGCTCGTACTATGCTTATTCATTCCGATTTTCCTGCTCAATTTTGGTTAGATGCTTCATACATACTATCTCATAGTATTAGTTAATCAGGAATAGGAATATTAATTTGATACCTTTGTGTTATGGGTTAAGGCTTTCAAGATTCATCCCCGAAAACTTGCTCTTTTTCTTTCTCACACATGGTCCCGTCCCCCTTAAGGCCCTAATTTATCTCCTCTTTGCTCTCTATATCTTTTTCTTTCATTCCCCTGAAAACTTGTTTGTTGGATCGGACGCTAGCTAAAAACTTGTTTGTTGGATCGGACGCTAGCTAAAAACTTGTTTGTTTCATTAAAAATGGAATTTTTGAAGATTACAAAATGATAAACATAATCTTTGTCGTTGATCTTGCAAGTTTACTAACTTATAGAACCTGTTTAGTTCAAGAAACCCCACTTCATGAAAATCCAATCTGTGCGCATCTGAAAATATTATTTTGATCCAGTCTTTGTTGTTATTCGTTACAAGAGCCACAACTTGAAGCGAAGACTTGATATTTGATCCCTTAGTCAGCCAAACGAACAAGCAAGTCAATGTTGGAAGTTTCAAACAATAGTCAAAGAAAAGGAATCCCTCTTGTCCCACATGGAAGGATTATCTAGTATCTTCTTTGTTTATATAGGGAAGTACCTTAGAACACCTTGTTGGATAATGGGCTAAGTGGATTGGTAACCACACACGCGCGCGCGCGCCGGCCGGGCCGGGCTCGAGCTCGTGGCGAGCGCGGCGTGGGCTGTGGGCCTGTGATCCTTTTAAACTCCAGTCAGTTTTGAGTTGACGTTAATTGCAAGGATCGTGTTCTTGCCGTTATTAGCGAGATACTTAGCCGTTTCCTCCGAGATTTCTGCCATTATTTACTTCCCTGATTTTAGCCTTTCCGTTTTCTTTTTGATTCGTTCCTCTCCTTATAAACCGATTCTTCCCATCAGAAATTATACACAGAAAAATTAAAATACAGTCACTTTCTCTCTCTCTCTGATATTAGGCAAAGTTCTGATCTCCAACAGTAGTTTGTGAGTGCACACGTCCTACGGTGCTTTGCTAATCCTGGGAGGCGATCGCGATTGTTCTACTTGCACCGGGGTAGCGCGAAATCGTCTTTTAGGACAGTGGTTCTTCCACGTCACGGCTATTGCTCACGGTTCACGCTTCAACAGATAAGTATCATTTAATTGTTATTGTTTTAATTGCAACAATCTAAAAGACGATTATGGCTTCCAAATTCACTATTCCTGACATGTCTAAACTAGAACCTTTAGATGGTAAAAACTATAAACGTTGGGCTGTTAGGATGCAATTTTATTTGGAACAAATTGATGTTGCGTATGTTCTTGAGGATGTAACTTTACCTTCTAATGAAACTGAGAAATCTGAATTTGAAGCGAAATTTGCTAAGGGACGACGTAACTTGTAAGGGTATCTGTTGTTGCACCATATGTCTAATGCTCGCTTGATATATACATGTTGTTTGATCATGCTAAGAATATTTGGGATGCACTTAAGGGGAAATATGGGTCCGACGATCTTTGGGACTAAACGTTATTGTGTTAGTAAGTGGTTAGGTTTTCAACTTGATGATGATAAACCTATAATTGACCGCATTCATGACTATGAGAATATCCGTATTGCTATGGTCGGTGAAGGACTTGTGTATCCGTGATTATACCCTTGCCATAGTATTGATTGAGAAACTGCCTCCCTCATGGAAAGACTTTCGTAACCAATTGATGCATAAAAAGACAGACCTAACCTTAGAGGAGCTCATAGGTCACCTAAAAATTGAGGAGGAAAATCGTATTAAGGATAAGGGGACTAATATTTTTGGCGGTTCTTCTAAGGCAAATCTGGTGGAACCTAAGAACCATTCGGTAAGACCTTTAGAAAGGATTTCAAACCTCAAGGAGGAGTACGTAAATACAAATTTAGGGGAAACTGTCATAATTGTGGTAAGCCGGGTCATAAAGCTAAAGACTCAGAAGTAAGAAGAAATCGGACGGAACCAAGCTAACATTGCGGAAGCCGTTGAGAACTTTGTAGCTGTTGTGTCAAAGGTTAATCTTGCAGGTAATGTCACCGAATGGATCGTTGATACCGGAGCAACGAGACACATCTCGCACAAATCGAACATGTTTTCAACCTATGACAAAACCGATGGTGAGAATGTATTCATGGGCAACTCGGCTTCGCAAGTGTTTAAGGGAAAGGGAAGATAATTCTCAAACTTAGTTCGGAAAGCTTCTCACTCTTACTAATGTTTTACATGTTCCTGAAATGCGTAGGAATTTAATGTCTGGTAGTCTGCTTATGAAAGCTGGTCTTAGACTTTCTTTTGACTCTGATAGGCTTGTTCTTACTCATAATGGGGATTTTGTAGGGAAGGGGTTTTGTAATGGGGGGCTCTTTATTCTCGATGCTTCGTTGAAACTATGAATAAAATGGCTAGTACTTCTTCTCGCTTATATTGCCGAGTCTATTGATTTGTGGCATGCAAGGTTGGGTCATGTTAATGTTGCTTCCATTAAAAGGCTTAAACATTTGAACTTAATTCCAAACTTCTCTAAAACTGAATTTTCAAAATGCGAAATATGTGTTGAAGCCAAATTTGCAAAGAAGCCATTCAAATCAATAGATAGACAGACTGAAGTACTAGAACTTGTTCATAGTGATTTGGGGGATTTTAAAAATCATGAGAGCAGGGGTGGTAAAAGGTATTACATTACTTTTGTTGATGATTGTTCTCGTTTTACCATGATTTATCTTCTCGAGGTCAAAGGATGAAGCAAGAGGAAATGTTCCTCAAATACAAGGCCGAGGTAGAAAATCGGCTAGATCGAAAGATCAAGAGACTTAGGAGTGATAGGGGTGGAGAATATGACCCTAACTCTCTTAAAACTTTTTGTGAGCAAAATGGTATAGTTCATGAAATGACTGCCCCCTATACCCCTGAACAAAATGGATGTGAAAACTGCATTTTTGAATGGAGACTTGGAAGAAAAGATTTACTTGACTCAACCGGAGGGGTTCGTCGTTCCTGGTCAGGAAAATAAGGTTTGTAAGTTGGTCAAATCATTGTATGGACTTAAACAAGCTCCAAAACAATGGCATGACAAATTTGACAAAACTGTGGTAAGTAATGGTTTTCATGTAAATGAAGGTGATTCTTGTGTTTACTCTAAGCATGATGCTTCTGGATGTGTTATCATTTGTTTGTATGCAGATGATATGCTAATATTTGGTACTGACTTGGATCGTATCAAAGAGACAAAGAATTTCTTAAGTTCAAAATTTGAAATGAAAGACATGGGTGAGGCTGATGTTATTTTGGAAGTTAAAATTAAAAGAACTCCAAGTGGTATTTGTTTAAATCAGTCTCACTATGTAGAAAAACTTCTTAAAAAGTTTAACTCTTTTGATGTTGATCCAGTCAGAACCCCCTATGACCCAAGTTTTCATTTAATGAAAAATAAGGGTGATCCAGTATGTCAATCCGAGTATGCCAAAGTTATTGGAAGTGTTATGTTTCTTATGAACTACACAAGACCTGATATTGCTTATGCGGTAAGTAGATTAAGCAGGTACACTCATAACCCAAACAAGGACCATTGGGATGCTCTTCGGCGCTTGCTTAGGTACCTTAAGGGTACCATGGATTGGGGTCTGCACTTCTCTAACTTTCCACTGTTTTGGAAGGTTTCGTGATGCCAATTGGATATCCGGTAATGATGAAATTAACTCCACTAGTGGCTATGTTTTCACACTAGGTGGTGGAGCCGTATCTTGGAAATCATGTAAGCAATCTTGTACTGCTATGTCAACTATGGAATCGAATTTATTGCTCTTGAATTGGCGGGACATGAGGCGGATTGGTTGAGAAACCGCTTGCGAGATATTCCACTGTGGGGAAGCCGGCTCCTTCGATTGCTATGCATTGTGACTCGCAAGTCGCTATTGCTGTTGCAAACAACAATGCCTACAATGGAAAGAAAAGGCACATTTGCTTGAGACACAAGGCAGTTAAGGACCTTCTGTCAAATGGAGTGATATCACTAGACTATGTAAAGTCTGAAAAGAACACCGCGGATCCGCTCACGAAAGGCCTATGTAGAAAACTAGTTTTGGAAACATCGAAAGGGATGGGCTTGAGACCCATTGATTGAATTGTAAGTAATGAACTCCTACTCACTATGAGTTCAAGGGAGAACATTATGTAATAATTCGGGAGCACTAAAATTTATTTCTCCATCCCTAGATGTTTGATTGTAATAGTGCTTGCTACATTGTGAATGAGGATGAGCAAAAGGCTTTTAATGAACCCATATCCATATATTTGGTGGTGTGATGTAGCTCACACTTGATGGGATTCACCTAAGTAGGTGTGGAAGTGTGGCCGCTTCCTATGAGAATTGCTTGGGTTGATTCTCTAGAACACCTATGAGTATCCAGGTATTGGACGTATGGCCAGTATAAGGCGTCACTTTTATTCGCGGAGTATCAGAACTGTTTACATATATGATTGCGTGTTTTAAGTAATAGGTCTCTTACTCCCCACTAAGTTCAAGACTAAGGTCACTTAATGGGAAGGAGATTTTAGCTTAATATCACTAAGTGTTAATTCAAGTCGCAAGACATTAACACTGATGCGATTATTTTGTTATTGCCCAAATCATTCTTATTTTTCGATTCTTCTTTTCTTTTTCTCATATGTTGAACTTGTGGGGGATTGTTGGAAGTTTCAAACAATAGTCAAAGAAAAGGAATCCCTCTTGTCCCACATGGAAGGATTATCTAGTATCTTCTTTGTTTATATAGGGAAGTACCTTAGAACACCTTGTTGGATAATGGGCTAAGTGGATTGGTAACCACACACGCGCGCGCTGCGCCGGGCCGGGCTCGGGCTCGTGGCGGCGCGGCGCGGGCGTGGGGCTGTGGGCCTGTGATCCTTTTAAACTCCAGTCAGTTTTGAGTTGACGCTAATTGCAAGGATCGTGTTCTTGCCGTTATTAGCGAGATACTTAGCCGTTTCCTCCGAGATTTCTGCCATTATTTACTTCCCTGATTTTAGCCTTTCCGTTTTCTTTTTGATTCGTTCCTCTCCTTATAAACCGATTCTTCCCATCAGAAATTATACACAGAAAAATTAAAATACAGTCACTTTCTCTCTCTCTCTCTCTGATATTGGGCAAAGTTCTGATCTCCAACCGTAGTTTGTGAGTGCACACGTCCTACGGTGTTGTGCTAATCCTGGGAGGCGATCGTGATTGTTCTACTTACACCGGGGTAGCGCGAAATCGTCTTTTAGGACAGTGGTTCTTCCACGTCACGGCTATTGCTCACGGTTTACGCTTCAACAGATAAGTATCATTTAATTGTTATTGTTTTAATTGCAACAGTCAATTCTAGGCCCAAGGTACAATTAATGGTGGATTGGTGGTCCAATATGATGGCAGATATCATAGGGTTGCAAGATGGAGTCCTGTAGAATAATTTGTTGCAAGTTGATCAGTAAGTCTATCCAAAATGTTACAATATATGCATGAAGTATTATTCTACCATTTTTTTAATTTGACATAATATTAAGAACTATTAGTATTGTTTGCATCGAGTTTCCAATATATTTGTTATGAGACCAATATGCTTTTAGTCAAAATGAGTTCGTTTTATATCAAAATGTGTCACTTTTTTAGTCAAATGGGCTAACTTTTGAACTATAGGTAACACTTTGCCCTAAATGAATCACTTTCATTTATATATTATCCTAGGGAAAAGTGTTACCCCATTCTCACAACAATTTATTGCGCATTAGTCTCACACTAGAATATTCATAGTGATCTTTGACAATCCCCTGTTTTCTCCAATCAGTTATATATTATGTTGTGTTTATTGATGATTACTCGAGATATTCATGTCCTTATCCCTTGCGTCACAGATCGGATGTTCATTCACAATTTTTAAGTTTTCAAAAGATGGTGGAAAATTTATTCAATTGTAAGATTAAAGTGATGAAGATCGAAAACTCGACAATTCACCTTTGCTTCAACATTTTCTGTGGTATTATTTTTCAAAATTCATGTCCCCCACCCAAGCTCAAAATGGTGTTACAAAACACAAACATCGTTATGTTATTAAAATGGCTCGTACTATGCTTATGCATTCCGACTTTCCTGCTGAATTTTGGTTAGATGCTTCATACATACTATCTCATAGTATTAGTTAATCAGGAATAGGAATATTAATTTGATACCTTTGTGTTATGGGTTATGGCTTTCAAGATTCATCCCCGAGAACAAGCTCTCTTTCTCTCTCTCGCATGGTCCCGACCCCCCTAAGGCCCTAATTTATCTCCTCTTGCTCTCTATATCTTTCTCTTTCATTCCCCTGAAAACTTGTTTGTTGGATCGGACACCAGCTAAAAACTTGTTTGTTTCATAAAAAATGGAATTTTTGAAGATTACAAAATGATAAACATAACCTTTGTCGTTGATCTTGCAAGCTTACAAACGTATAGAACCCGTTTAGTTCAGGAAACCCCACTTCAGAAAAAATCTAATCTGTGCGCATCTGAAATATATTATTTTGATCAAGTGTTTGCTGTTATTCGTTACAAGAGCCACAACTTGAAGCGAAGACTTTATATTTGACCCCGTAGTCAGCCAAACGGAAAAGCATGTCAATTCTAGGGCCCAAGGTACAATTAATGGTGGATTGGTGGTCCTTTATGATGGCAGAAATCATAGAGTTGCAAGAGGGAGTCCTATAGAATAATTTGTTGCAAGTTAAGTTGATCTGTAAGTCTATCCAAAATGTTACAATGTATGCACGAAGTATTATTCTAACATTATTATTATTTTGGCATAATAATAAGAACTATTAGTATTATCTGCATCGAGTTCACAATAAATTTGTTATGAGATCAATTTGCTTTTACTCAAAATGAGTCCTTTTTAAATCAAAACGTGTCACTTTTTTAGTCAAATGGGCTCACTTTTAACTATAGGTAACTTTTTGCCCTAAATGAATCACTTTCATTTATATATTATCCTAGGAAAAAGCGTTATCCCATTCTGACAACAATTTATTGCCCATGAGTCTCATACTAGAATTTTTGTTGTTTACAAGTAACCCCATGACTTTAAAAGCGACCTATTTTGAATTCTAAAGTGAACTGTTTTTGCTCGAGTCAAGTGGTCTCACAATAAATTTATTGTGTATATCTTGCGCACATAAAACTATTTGTTTTTCTTAACCAATCGAGCACATACATATAAACCTTAAATGATGATCCCAGTGTAATTAATTTTATTTATCATGTTCACTTTATTCTAGTCAAACATTAAAGATTTTGACCATGTATAGTGATTATTATATATTCAAAACTATGATCTTCTGGGATCTTGTTGGACTCATCTCAACTTGTAATTTAAAAATATGAAATTTTCTTAATTTTTACTATTATTTAATTCAAGATATATTTTAATGGTCAAAGATGTGAATTCGAGATCGTGCAAAAGCAAAAACACAAAGTAAAACTTATTAAACCCATCGTGCTTTTTTAGTTTTAATAATTCGACTTTTGCCAAGGACAAACTTTTTGATCTTTTTAGTATTAAGTTTCATAAAGTAAAATTACAATTGCTCATATCTAGAAGATATATGTAACAAAACTAGTGATATTCTGCATGACTAATACTAAAAAGTCAAACTACTACAACTAAAAAATAATAGATGCAATACTATTATTATTATTATTTTTTTTTGAGTGGATTATTATTATTATTTACCAGTTCATGATTATAAATTTTCAATTTCTTTTCACGCCAATATGTTAATGAACATCAATGATCAATCTGTACCAATATTGCAATTTCCTCATAGAAAGTGAGAGACGAAGAACAATTCATAGCTAAAGACATAATTGAGTAATTTGGTAAATCCATTTAAGTAAATTCCATGCCACTTCCTCTCCCTTATTCATATTCTCCAATTACCTTTGCCTTTTCAATAATACATTTTGTACTTCATTCATTTCATTTTATTATAAAAACTTTAATGGACCTGGTGCACACTAAGTATATTAACTCCATATAGTGAGTTTTATAAGGATATAGTAAACTTATATACAATATAGTGGATCTTATTAACGGAAAACATATGGTGAAATTATATGCAATATAGTGGAGGATTTAATTTTACTGTTTTAACATGAAGGAAGATGTAGGTTGTGTAGTACATATCGTGACACGTTCTTTAACATATAGAAAGATGTAGTTTCTACATGATATAGTGAGTTTCTACATGACGTAATGAGTTTCTGCATGATATAGTATAATTCTGAATGATACAGTGAGTTTTTGAATGATGTAGTGAATTGTTTAAAAATGATGTAATTTCTACATGATATAGTATGTTTTCGAATGATATAGTGGGTTTCTGCATGAAATAATGGATTGCTCAGAAATGATACATACTTTTGGCCTAATGCACACTAATATTAACGTGAACCGGGTCCACGCAAGTCAAATTGCATTTTATTTGCTACATATACTATAAATGGAGGATTGTATATAATTTGCTACATTTACTTTTTTTTCCATTTGTGATCCTCATTATCATTCCTGGAATTTTAACCTTATTTTTGTGACATTTAATTACGTATATAATCCCTACCTATTTTCACCATATTTCCTCCTCTACTCATTTTACCCTGGTTTTTACTGATGTAGAAAAATCATTACAAGTAATAGTAAATTCGAGCCATAGGTGATGACCAATTGTAATTGACATCACCTCTAATTCAGATCCTGAGATTGATGCTCACCCTTACAAGAGAGATCTCCAATCTTCTCCTCCCAAAAGAAAATACAACCTACCTACCCAAAAAATTCATAACTAGAAAAACCAAAAACAAAAAGCAATAATACATTCGTTTGGAAAGTCCTTCCTGGCATCCCACAATAAATTTGAAATGACTTGTCAGCGAGTCAAGCATTCAAGAGTTGCTCCATAAGATAAGGCTGGAATTTTTTATATTTTCTAGTAAACTATCATAACATATATAAATAAACTTGAAAGAAATGGCGAAAAACCTGTTTATCCTCTTCTCGGTAATACTATGCCTTTCTCAACTTAATAGAGTTGACGCAGAGGTAACCTTTGTGAGTTCTACTTGTATTAATGGTGCTAATTACACTAAGAACAGCATATATGAAAACAATCTCAACCTCCTTTCCTCCGAAATCTCTACCAAAACCTCAACTCACAACTTCTATAATGCCACTTCCGGCAAAATCCCCGACAAAGTTTACGCCCTTTATCAATGTAGAACAGACGTGAGCGCAGAAATATGCAACGAGTGTATTATTTCCTCGAGTATGGTCGTTACGCAATGTGTCAAATTATGATGCGTTAGCTCCAGCATTAGCAGCTAAACTTGATAGTGTTATTAGTGGGGCCGCGGTCGCTACGCCTTTCGGACACTTTGCGACCGCGAATGGTAACTGGACATTGTTCGACAGTGTGTATTGCCTGGCGCAGTGCACGCCTGATATCGATGAGTTTCATTGTAAGAATTGTTTGACAAGGGCTTTATCTACTATGATTAATGATTATAACACGAGTATTCGGGTGATGGTATTTTATCGGAGCTGCCAACTGAGGTATGATACAACTGAGCAATTTTACCATGAGTTAGATGCCGCGGTACCAGCTCCTGCCCCATCAGAAATGCTCGTTACGACTCCAGGTAAAACGTTGATTTTTTTTTCTTTATGATTTATCCTCAGCTTTTTAATGGTCTTTATGGTACGTAGTACGTACCCCTGAGGGCCTGAGGCCTGAAGTTGTGGAAGTTTCTGAAATATGCCATTATTGTTTTAATTTGATTTTTTATCCACTTGAATAAAAAATAATAATTTACCTAACTAAATTGGTTTTGAATTTCAAAACTAGTTATTTAGGCCCGGCTCTGCCGGGTAGGAAAAAATTTCATTTATTAATATAATACTTTATGATAATAACACTAAATACAACTTAGTACAGTGGTTAATACTTTTAAGATATGTTCTTGAGATCTCGGGATCAAACCTTATACTTATGCAATTTTTAAATTTTTTTATTGTACATGGATTACATGAACTAAAACTCCCTAGGGAGAGCGCCACGTGGCACAGTTTTTTGTTTATGCACGTCTTTTAATATATTTACTAGTTTTTTTTTGCCCGGGCGATGCCTCGGGTTAGTTACAATAAACTAATATATTATTATTTTTATATTTTATAATTTATTTTGCTACTTTTCGTATTTTTTGTTCATTAAAAAATTGAAAAATTCACTTCACAACGTGATAATTAAAGAAAAATTGAAAGGTTTGAGTTTGAAAACAATACCTTAAAAGGAATTGTGGTAAGAGAATATGACATCAATATTCTCTTGTAAGTTACATAATAAGAGTGTTAGGGATGTATATACTTGTTAAGTCTTTTTAGTTAAGTATATTTATTGCAAGACTTTATCATATTTTATTTGAAACATTAGACAACAAATTCATAGTGTATTGATGGTTAGGCTCTAACTTTTCATTTCAAAGATCACGTGTTCGATACCTTGCACTTACACATTTTTTTTTTAAAGTGAGGGGTACACATAAACATAAAGCATTTGCATTAGAAAGTTGAGGAGAGTGCCATATGGCACATAGGCTTTCTTTCGCACGCCTTTTAATATATTTATATAGACTAGTGTTTAGGCCCGGGCGATGCCCCAGGGTTTCTCTGTGCTACAATTTAGTAGTAGTTAAATAAGTCATCTCATACTCATTTAAAAAAGTCATGTCATTCATTATATGGATTTCAAAAGTTCTCTTTTCATATATCATCATTAATTTTGATTATAAAAGCAATAATAGTACGGTGGAGTGATGGTTGGATCTCTTTCTTTCATACTTGAGGTTGTGGGTTCGAATGTTCACGTTCACAACGCTTATTCTTTTTTACTATATGAGAAAGTTGTGAATAGAATGTTACTGAATGGGGGATGGTGACACGTGGCACATATACGCTCTTAGGAACGCTTTTTAATAAATGACGTGGATGCGGCCTAGGCCCATATTTAATACATACTTATGATCAAATTTCATTTATAGTTTTATTGTAAATTTAAGGGAAGTACAGTAGTAGTCAACACTGCTCTTCAAATGGTATCATGCATACATAATTAATTTTAATAAACATGTGAATTTATTTATCTTTAAGGATGCAAGGGCTATGTTTAATAACATTAACTAATTACAACACATATCTGTAATTTTGTGGAAACATGGATCACTAAAAGATGTTAGATTAGATGGTGATTCTTTGGAAATCCTTACATAAGGTCAGGGGTTCGAGCCCAAGGTTCAGCATATTTATTTTTTAAATAATGACCACTTGACTTTGTTGGTTAATATACATGTGGCAAAATTCTGGTCACAGGAGAAGGGTGTCACGTGGTGCATATACGTTGTTAAGCACGCCTTTTAATATATTTGTCTAGATTATATAGATCTGAGTCCAGACGAACACTTTAGCGGAGAGGTAAAGGTAGAGGCAATTGATACAACTTCTAAAGAATCAAATTAAAGGCATTTGTGGAACTTTTTAAAGGGGCACAACCGCACAACACAGGAAAACTTATTTATATCTAGAACTCATTTCTATATTGACCTCACTTTATATGGAAATTATAGCCACATAACGTACGTTTAATATTTATCCTCACTTTTTACCAGGAAAGTTCTAGCAAATGTAAATATTTATCTTTTCAATACAAGTACTACAATTAATTAAAGCAAATGATAGTTTTCTTAATTTGTACTAAGTGTTTGTTTGGTTGAATGTAGGAAGTATGAATTCCTTGGAAGTTTATTTTCCCATGTAATTGTATTTTCTAGGATTTGCTAAATGTTTTTTGGTGATTCATGGGAAATGAAAATTCCCATGGGAATTTCCACTTACCTAGGTCCCCCTAGGTAAGTAATTTTCTCCATTTTGTCAGAAGTGGAACTTCCGAGGAATTTCTACTTCCCATGAATTTGTCAACCAAACAACATCAAAAAATTCTAATTTCTAGGAATTCTAACTTCCCATATTAAACAATTTCAACCAAACAAGCACTAATATATGAAAAGGTGTTTTTCAACAAGGAACTATGACACGTGGCGTTATCCCTTATAGTGTTGACTTCATGTACTCCACTTACAAAAAAAAAAGTTAGAAAATGCATGGTATAAGATTTGATCCTATAACCTCAAGCTTGTATACTAAAGTTTTAACCACTAAAACCAAGTAATGTTTGGTGTTATAATTTCAATGTTAAATACTAATAAATGAAAATTATGATTACCCGCGGCATTGTACGTGCCTAAAAACTAGTTCTTGTGCAAAATGAGAAACAAACACTATATATTGGGATGGAGAGAGTGTAACATTTAGAAAAATATATTTACTTCAATAAAAATAAATTAAATTTAGTAAGAAAAAGTTGAATTGAGTAAAAATCAGTGAATTATATAAAGAAAATTAAACAATAGAGAATTAATAAAAACATGCATGTTAGTAAAAATAACTTTAATTTGGTTGCATGTGGAAATTAGTATTTCCAAAAGTATTATTTCATTGAAGTTCCAATTTCTAGGAAACGTTAAAAGTTGTTTGGTATTTCCCATAGGTAGTTTTACTTATCTAATTCCCTCTACTAAGTAATTTTCTCCATAATATAGGAAGTAAAATTTCCTAAAAAGTGAATATTCCTAATTTTTTGTCAGCAAAACAACTTTACAATATTTTACTTTCTAGAAAATTATATTTTCCATGAACTTTTATGTTAACCAAGAAAAAACTTTGTCTACCAACCGAGTAGACAGCGGCGGACCTGTACAGTTGGTCATGTGATCACCAACCATTAATTTAGGAAAACTCATTATAATTGTTCTGCACCGTATTATATCATTTCTTTTTGCTAAGTATATATATCAACCTTCAACTCATTTACAACAAATACAACTCAGGTTAGAAGGCAAAATCAAATAACAAGAGACGTAAAACTATACATCAACCACTTATAGAGCTATATACCACATATAATCTCTTCTAGCTATTTTTGTGGGAAGAACAACATGAACTCTACTTTTTACAATTTGCTTAATCCCCTCAACAGTTTTATGAATAGTAAGCACCTGTTGATGTCAATAAACTTTGTTCCTGCACCTCCAGATCATATATATCACAAAGAAATACCAGCAGTCCATACGACTCTTTTAAATCTTGAGCATTTACTTCTTGAAATCCATCTAATCAAACGACTGAGATCATTTGTTGTTGCGTTTAACCTCATCCATCTCATTATCTCATTCAAGCAAGCTTTCCCAAAATGACACTTGGAGAATAAATGAGAGTGAGACCCATTATCTCTGCTACAGATCAAACAATCAGCAGTGTTTCTGTCAAGAAATTAAGAGATTGTAGTATGTTGAGAGACTTGATATGGGCCCCAAGAAGATATGCCTGAGCTCCGTTATCTATACATCGGAATCCTGCAAAACAAGGTTAGCCTACCCCGGGGTGGTTCCGGGATTGCCCCTCCGACGCTCAAGTCAGTAAATGATTGAGGTAGAGAGAGAAAGTGATCAATGTAGAGAGAGATACTCTGGATTTTGTAGCTTAGAATTTCTTACCTTTGACTGATGAGACAACCCTTATTTATATAGGATAGGACCTCCAATAAATGGGGGTATTTTAGTCAGCTCTAGCTCGTGGAGGATTGGCTTCCCTAGATGTAGGGGTATTTTAGTAACTTTGTCATAAGTGGGCTGGTCCAGGAAATGGGCCCAAACAAGCAGTATTACTAACACCAATCCTTGCTAGTTTGTCAGTTGTTTGAAGCCTTCCCTGAACAGCCAGTCACACTATGAATCTGTGCTTTGGCACACTCAATCTATTCCACACCAATTTGTCCCATAAGATATGAGGGAGGTCTCCCATCAATTTATCATAAACCTGCCTGACATAGTACTTAGAAATACTCAGAAATTCAGTTTTAGAATAAAATTGCTTCAACTGATTTTTAACCACAATTTTGTTTCCAATACCAATTTGAACCAGAATTTGGAACATAATTCCACCAATCAGCATTCCTTAAGTAAACTACATGGATCCACTTAACCTAAACATTATGTTGTTTGGTAGCAACTGCCTACACATATTTCCCCAAACTTGCAATATTCCATTTAAACACATTCCTAAATCCTAATCCACCGGCAGCTTTGTCACAACAAAGATTTTCCCAACCAATGCTACAAGGTCTATGACTGCAAGCATCTCCATTCCAAATAAAAGCTCTACAGATTATTTTAATATCATTATATCATTGTTTTGATGTTTGGTTCAGTGGTTGTTGGGCCGTGAATCTGCAGGTTTGTATAACATCACGCGGGTTCGATGCTAAATGAGGACTTTTGGTTTTGCCTTTTGCCCTTTTTCCGTGTTTTTTCACTCCTCTTCCTTCCGTCTTTTTTTTTTTTTTTCTTTGATGGCAAAGCTACGTTGGTTTTCGGTTTCCCTTTTCTGTGTTTTCTCACTCCTCTTCCCTTCTTTTGTTTTTTACTTTTTTTTGTTTTGTTTTGATGGCAAAGTCTACATTGGTTTTCTTTTCATTTTATTAATTTTGTTGT
This sequence comes from Beta lomatogona, assembly GCA_947646795.1. Lineage (NCBI taxonomy): Eukaryota > Viridiplantae > Streptophyta > Magnoliopsida > Caryophyllales > Amaranthaceae > Beta > Beta lomatogona. The sequence continues at coordinate 1,748,227 of CANSNZ010000403.1, forward strand.
TAGCTTTAACTTTTGTAGAACATTAAATTATCCCAAATAATCCCCAACTTTTGCCCATCTTTTTATAATAATCACAATTTTTGAAAAACACCCTATTTCAAGGACTATCTTATCAAAATAATATGGACTCTTTAATTTCCTGTATTCTTTATACAATATACCCAAAATGTATTAGCGAAGTTGTGATGGCAAATCATATAAGAGTTTGGATTACTATGAGAACCATCCCATGACTCTGATTCTACATATTACTTATGAGTTTTTTTGCCTTTCAATTTTTAGTTTGCAAATAGTTAATACCTAGCTACTTGGAAATATATTTCTTCCAAAAATAAATTTGAGAATTTAATTGTCATTTTGTACATCTATATTTTAAATGCTTATAATAAGTGTTATACAATGGCTAATGAATAAACAATTTAAATTTTATTTATCTCATGTTTTTTCGAAGTACTCCGAACCCACGTGGGTCAGATCCTGGATCTGCCACTGGTTAGTTTGACCTATCATTATCAGATTCTTGGATCCCCATTGAGTAGACTACCCATTATTAATAAATACTTGTTGAAGGTTGTGAAAATGGAATCCAACTCAACATATTTTTTTTAATACTCTATTAATAGTGGGTTGTCATGCCGATAAATAAATGTAACAATGTCCTCATAACCAAACCACTTGAGTTTAGTTTAGTAAAAAGGGATGAAATGAATGAGCCTAACAATGTCATGTGTTTCTGCAGGAAAAAGTAAAGCGGGACAATCAGTTGTTATAGCTAAGTCGCTTGGTATTTCAATGCTGGTTATGATTGCTCTCTTTAGTGCTTATTAGGAGTTAATTATTGTAAAGGGTCCATCATTTATTGTAAAAGAACAAGCAGGTATGGGGGAAATCCCCAAAATTGTCTGGATAGAGCTCTAGAGTACTACTCCTTTCATCTCAGGGCGAAATTCTCATTGGTAACTCCCAGTTTTGAGATTTTCCATTGTTAACCCTAAGTTTTTTTAAATATCAATGGTAAGTCTAAGTTATTGGGGTTGTTTGGTAATTGGTTGTTGGCTATTGGCTGTTTTAGTTGGCTTGTTTGACTGGCTAGATGCATTGGTGGTATGTATTGGCTTTTTGAGTTGGTTGTTCAAGCCAACTGCTCAAAAGTATTTGGTAAAATTAGTTGTGGTTGTTGGCCATTTATTAAAGAGTTTGTGGGCCAACGAGCCAAAAGTCAATCCAAAAAGCTACTCCAGGCAGCCTTTTCATTTTGACTTAAAAGCCAGCTTTTCAGCCAACCAAAAATCCAATAACCAAACACTTTTTTTGGCTGTTTGACCAAATTAAAAAGCCAAAAGCCAATGAAAAAGCCATTTACCAAACATGACCATTATCTTAATATTAAATGTGACGTTTTGAACTAAAAACTGTTACTCTGTCAACTTTTCATTAGAGTTAATGTCTCGATTTGCTTGCCCAATTATCACCTTGTTTTGCACGACATAAAAATTATTCGGTTAAGGTTTTCGGGGTCACTGTTATGGCTCTTCAGGGTCACATTATATTTGAGGTCGAAATTTGCAAAAAAAAAAGAACGACCACGTATACCTCGCTTTGCACGTTAGGAAATGTCTCGATTGACGTGCCTTAGTTTGCGTGCCACACAAAGTGCTTGGTTTATGTTTTGGAAGTCATTTTGGCCCTTAAATGTCTTTTAAAGTCGGAATCGAAAAAAATTACCATAAGTATCTCGTTTGCGTGCTTTAAACTAATTGAGAACATATTGGTTTGCATGTCGTTAATTTTGAATTGAAATTTTCAACATTTTACGACAATTAGCGATTTTTTGCTTCATAATATGACGGTTGAAATGTATGCAATAATTGAGCTAGGGTTACCAATGTGATTTAAAAAACTCAGGGTTACCAATGGAAAAAGTCAAAATATGAGGGTTACCAATGGGAATTTCCCTAATATAAGTCATATTTTATTTTAAAGTGTCTCAAAGTATAAGTCGTATTTCTAATTAAATTCAATACTTTTACCTAAAATACCCTCATTGTGATAATTTAATCCTATTATATCCTCATAAATTCATCACATATTTAACGCAAAAGTGAAATCTTTGACAAGATTACCTAAATAATCTTGCCATTCCTCACTCCTCATTTACTCTCTTAGAGCACGTCCAATGAATGATCCTAAATTAGAGATCATCAATTACGTTATTACTTTCTCACTCTTCCACATCATTCATGATCCACTATCGATTTTACCATCATTTGTTTACCCCAATGGATGATCTATATTGTGGATCATCACATTCTCTCTCCTACATTTTACAATACCCCATTATATATTTTCTATCCTTAATTTTATCTGTATAAGAAAATATATTTTTGTAAGATTTGATAAATGTTAAAAGAAAATAAATATAACTTTCGGTAACAAAATTAACTGAAAAATAAGATTTGTGGAAGTACCTCAATATTGGTGTCTATTTGTAGACAAAAAAAAAATATAAACATTGGTATGCTTTTTATTTTTTAAAAAAGAAATTAACAGCTCAAAAAAGTTGTTGCAAAAATTTGCAACAATACAAATTTCTGATTAAATGTGAACCGTGGGATTGGAGTTATATTAGCCTTTGGATGGGTAAAGTGTGACATCAGTGTGGGACCCAATAGAATTTCTTTTACTCTCATTCTGACACGTGTCATATACTTTGCTTTTTCATTTTTTTCCTCCAACTTTTTTTGCTTTGATCTATCTTTGATCAGATCATTACAATGATCTGATCATACTCCTCTATCTCCTCTTTTTTTCTCTTTTCTAATTTTTTATTATATTTTTTTCTTCTCTCCTCATGATCTGGGCCATAGGTCATCCAATGGTCATGCTCTTAATATCCATGTATTATGCAAAGCATTTACCTAATCAAATTATTTCTTTTTTTTTTTTGGTTGAGATCTGTGTATTATTCCATTTATAGGAGTAAACTCTTCACCTTCTATAACTTAATATCATGTATTATTTGTACAACATTTATTGATTTGTTGTTTTCGTTTTAAAAGAAAAAAAAGAAAGATAAAGCTATCCCAATGCAATTGAATATATTTATTCAAATAAACAAGATTTAACTTACCTTAACTTTCGTGTAAAAACATGCCTATGACTTATATTACGGGAAGGAGGGAGTATTTTTTATGGTAAGGAGAAGTCGCACAATCTGATTGGAAACTCGCTTGGGTCAACCCAGCCTGACTTTATAGGTAAAGCCCCTTAAGTGTAGGGGGAAATGGGAAGGTGAGATCCCCACTCCCATAGTGTCTCTAGTGGGCTTTACAATCCTACAATCTCAAGGTTGTGAGATACAAACCAAACCAACGGACCAAGTACTACTTGGTATTGTGGAGTATTATATATGATGAAATGTTATAAGGCGATCATATGATAGATGATTACCACACAATGTATAATTAGGAAAATTACGAATAATAAAAATATGATAATATCTTTAGAATATATTAGTATGTTAGGATATATTAATATCTTAGCGAAATATTATCTTAGTAATATTTCTAATAAATATTTGATTAGTATTAGAAATTTACCCCAAAATATCCTACAGGAAGAGTTGGTCGTATTTGATATTAGTTAGGATTTGGAAGAAAACTTGTACTTGTGAGGTAAATTTATCATTTTTGTCTGTATATTTAACAAAGAACAGAAAGTAGTTTTTTTAATGATAGATAGTAGTTCTTTAGAAATGTAACTAGTTTTTGTTCCGGACCATACGTCCCGAATTATTTACTGATATGCATTTGAACTCTTCAAAAACAGAAATATTTGTCTTTAAATGACTTTTTCTCCCACAAAGATCAACATGAGCATTGTAGTGTAGTTAGTTAGTGCATTAGCATATCAAATGATAGGTCATGGGTTTGAGTCTTGAAACACACATTTCTATTGTTTAATGTCTTATTTGATTGTGTGGGGGATGGAAGAGTACATGTGGCAGCATGACATTTGTTTGTCTTGAGTTATATATATATATATATATATATATATATATATATATATATATATATATATATATATATATATATATATATATATATATATATATATATATATATATTCCTAAATGCTTTATGTTCTCTTGCACATTCTTATTTTTCTTGTTTCTATAACTTTTAGGAAAATTGGATTTTAATAATCCAACCTTTGACCAATCTTCTTAAAACAGTCCACTTATAAGTTTTTTTTGAATGATCCAACCTTTTGTTAGTATCTTCTCATAATGGTCTTTGACTGTTGTGGCCGGTATAACAGTCAAGTATGACACGTGTCACATTATCATTAGTCGCCCATTTTCTCCCTCCTTTACCTCTTTTCCTCCACAAACACCACCACCTAGCCACCACGACCACCACCCCATGCCGCCCCTTACCCCCACCCCCCGCAGCCCTTTCCGAGCCCCACCCCAACCCCACTGCAACCCCACCGCCCACCCCACCCCCTTTGACCCCATCGCCCACCGCACCCCACCCCCACCCCCACCCTAAGCCCCCCGCAGCCCCGGCCCATACCCCAACCCGGCCCAGGCCGCGGTACAACCCACCTCAATTCACTGCAGCCCCACCCCACCCCACCCGATCCCCCTGCAGCCCCCACCCCACCCCACCCTACCCCACCCGAGCCCCCTGCAGCCCCATCCCCACCCCAGCCCCTCTCGCACCCCACCCCCCGCAGTCCCATCCCACCCCCTTCCCCTCTCCCCTTCGTCCTATACCCCCTATCGCTCCTCCCCCCTCTCCTCTCGCATCTCCCCTTAACCTTTCACCCAGCCCTCGCAACCCCCCCCGCGCTTCCCAATCCCACCCCCCCCCCTCTCCCTCCCTCCCTCTCCCCTCATGTCGCCGCGAAAAATCGAATAGAAGAAGGGGAGAACGAACGAAAAAATAAAGAACTTCGACCGTCGAGCCAATTCGCACCGGCAACTGTGCGCAAGACCACCAGAAGTTCGAAAACGGTGGGGGTGAGGTTGTTTCGGGTGGTGGAGTGTGATGGGCTGATGTTTTGGGTGGAGGGGTTGCCGTGCCCAAACGGTGGTGGTCAGTGCCTCAGTGGAAGAAGGAAGAGGAGAGAGAAGTGAGTAAGAGGAGGAAAAAAAGAAAAAAAAAATACCTAATGTTCAGGTCACAAGTCACCTAGGTTCATTATGAGAAGACAACCCCAAAAGGTTAGATTATTAACTAATAACCCATAAGTGGGACTGTTTTAAGAAGACCCCTTAAAGGTTGGATTATTAAATTCCAATTTTCCTAACTTTTATTGTAAGAAACCAAAAAAAACTAATTTAAAATTTTGTTTTCTCTTGACAAAAGTTTTCCATAGAAAGCCATTTTTTATAAAAGAACGTTTCTTGTCCAAGCAAACAGTGTGAAATTGTTGCTAACCCATAGTGCCCTTCTTGTGATCCAATATTTGAAAATTCTCAGCATATCATTCATCAGTGTAGAGAAACTAGAAAAGTGTGGGAGCTTACGGGTACTATGGTTGATACCTTGAATAGTGGTGAGGGGGAGTTTACCCCTTGGCTTGTGGCTAATCTCTCATCCCTAATCCCTTTTAAGGGTATTCCATGAAAGGATGTCTTTCCCTATATCTGGCACAAGTTATGGAAAGAGAGATATCATAAATTCTTTCACAAACCGTCCTCCCCTACTCCCCCGTTAGTCATTATGAATAGAGCTATGAACAATGCTAGGGCTCTTCACCGTGCGAGCATGGTTTGATTTCCTACCCAGCAGCCCCGATCGAGTTTTACTAGGGTTAGTAATCGGGTCCATATTGATGCATCCTTTGTCTATAAGTCTCATCCCATTGGTGTTGGTGGTGTGGTTCATGATGCTCACGGTCGGTGAAAACACCTTTTTGCGATTGATAGCATGGAAACAGAGCTTCTAGGGATGTTGGAGGGTATAATTTTTATTGTCCTATGATATTCATAATGTGATTTTTTTTTCGGTTAAAGGGAGCAATTAAATTAGCATATAAAGTTCAAACACAAACTAAAGGCTTACTAGGGGATCTACATTCCCCCTATTACTACAAGTTTTCAGATGATCAAAAGTAATATCCGTTAGACTAATATCTAAATCCTCCCAAGGTGAGGTACAAAATTGGAGGATGATGACATCTTCATCAATACCCTGCCGAGCTCCCTTAGCTAGTACATCCGCTTCCCTTGTTTGGTTTCGATCAGCTTTGTGCACTTTGACTAGCGCCTCTTGTAATAGCTCCCTGCACATTTTCGAGATGTTAGTGTATCTATCTTTGATTTTCGCTTCACCATTTATGTTTGTCACTGCCACCAACGAATCTGAGAGGACTAAACCGTCCTCCCAACCACGCCTTATACTCCATGATATAGCTTTTTTGATTGCTAAGATCTCTGCCATATTTGCATCATTGCTCATTATGGTCCCACATATGCCTTCCACCCATTTTCCAAGGTTGTTCCTGCACACAGCTCCAAACCCTGCACGACAAGTGTTTTGGCAGAAGGATGCATCTACCACTATGCTATAAGTGAAGTTCTGAACAGTTTCAAAGCTGGCATGGTTTAGGGAAGTAGGAGAAAGAGCAGGTCTTGAGCAATTATATTCTACTGCTAGGCGCACAGATTGGCGCCAAAATTGATCAAGTTTCAACTCTTTTTTGTTTAAAACCCATTAATTTCTTCTTATCCAAATCCTCCAGCACAAAAAAGAAAAGATCGTAGCCCAAGGAAGGTTATGGACGGTATTCACTATTTTAGTGGATTTAATGTTAGAGCTTAGCCAGCTAGAGAAGTCAATGATAAAGAAATCCGGGGGGAGCTCACACTTATTCCAAACCTCAGTCGCCCTAGGACACTTCCTTAACACATGATCATTAGACTCGTTCTCAATTTGGCAAAACGGGCACATGGGGCTATCCCCTAGCCCCCTACTAAACAACATGTCCTTGGTAGGGCTGCTGTTCCACATGTCTGCCCAGAGGTAATGTTGGATCTTAGGGTGACAAGGGGTGGTCCAGATTTCCTTCCAGTCCACTTTAGGGGGTTGAACATTTGGGCAGTTCCTCATCCATTCTTCTCTATAGATAGCTTTGGAATCAAAGAAAGGACCTTTAGCAGGCCAACATACTAGCTCATCCTCTAGGTGTGTTTGGTCTCTTTGCAAATTATACCTGGATATCCAGATAATAATATGGGGAGGAAGCTGGAGAGTAACTTCCTGAAAGTCCCAAGTGCCATTAACAATTATACTAGCCACATTCCTCTCGGATTCCGGGGGGGGTCATGGGCCCAAGGACCGCACTCCTTAATTGCCCAAAAGGGGTCCAAACGTCATGCCTAAACATCACGAAAGCCCATTGCCAATGCTCCAACCTGAGTACTGTTGAAATATTTCCCAGCCCTTTCCCATATCCAGTAGGCTTCTTCCTGGTCCAGGGTATGATTCAATTCCATATTTAAGCTGGATTCAAGGTTCCAAAGGAAATCATTTTGAGGCTCCACTTCCAGGGCTTTCTGGACACCCATAAGTCTAGCCATTAATCTTTTTTTTTTTTTTTGAACACATTTTCAGAGAACACTTTTGCCCAAGACCTGATAACCAAGGACAGAGAGGAGAGTTTGGTGGGTAAGTCTTTAGGCAACTTATGCCAGGTTTCATTTACCAGTGAAGCAAAGGAAGTCTCAAGGTACCATAAGGGTTCCAGTTTGAAATGTTTTTTAAGGCGACCAATTGGTTGGGTTGAGGTTTTTTCCCTGGATAAAAGAATGGGTGAGTGGTCAGAACACATCCTTGTTAAATTGGTGACATGGGAGTTTGGCCGGAGTTCAATCCATTTACTATTTACCAAAGCACGGTCCAATTTTTCCTGAATAGGTTTCTTTTTAGACTTATTTGTCCAAGTATATTTTAATCCGGCACTTGGAATCTCTATTAGCCCACAATCATGGATGCAAGAATTAAAGGCTAAACACCGATTAATTTTGACCGGATTTCCGCCTAATTTTTCAGCTTGGCTTCTAACTTCATTAAAATCCCCAATTACCAACCAGGGCAGGTCAATATCTGGGGCCATATCTTTTAACTCACTCCAGGTGACTTTCCTACGCCTAAATTTTGTGCTTGCATAAATCCGACAAAATAAAGGAAGAATTTAGAGACAAGATCGAACTATGCCATGCGAGTATGAATATCTTTCCCAATGGGTGTAAAGGACACCTTGGAAGAGTCCCATAACAGCAGTAGTCCACCCGAAAAACCACAGGGCTCCGAGTAATCCCATTCGTCATAGGGTAAGGAAGAAACAATGGCTTGGGTATTCAAACCAGAGGTTTCGGTTTTCGATAAGGAGGACAAGGGGGGGTTTGGCTTTGGTCGATAATGCCGAGGATGTTTGCTTTAAAGTCGGGCCGAGAAATTCCCCTCGTGTTCCAGGCTATGATGTTCATCATATCAGGAATGACTTAGCTTCGGGGGAGATGACCCCCAATTTCCCTTCTTCCCAGAGATTTCACCTTCTTCAATTTCTTCCCCTTGGGCGTAGCATTGATGGACCATGGTGTAATCGTTATTGCAGAAGTCAGGCTGCTCTCCTCCTCCTGCCCTAGGGCTTCCATTTTGACCTCTAACTGAGCTATCTCCCCTTCCGTCCTGAGTAGGAAGAAGGAGTTTGAGAAAATGCTGGAGACAATCCTTGTAGTCTCTGAAGTCAATGAGTAGACCTGCCTCGATAGAGGCAATAGAGGCTGAGGATCCAGAAAGTACAGAATATCGTCCTCCGTATGAATCTGCGGGTCGTTGTTCCCTAGGCTTGCCTCCCATGATTGAAAGGCCCTGGCCGCGACTGGAAAGGATCCTCGCAGATCGTCGAGATTTGGAAGATGACCCGGTACTAACTCTCCTCCTTCTCGGTCTGCCATGAGAAGGTGTACGAACGGGAAATCCGCTGAGTATGGATAAAGTATGAATTTCCGAATCTAGAGGGGGGGATACACGGATCATAGAATCCTGTGTCTGAGCATAGAAGATCATCTTCACTGGGTCGACTTCGATGAAGGTCCAGGTTGGTTTCTCGTAGCATTGGAGTAGGGGTGGGGGTTGGGATTGGATACTTTCGAGGACTCCTCGAGGTGGGGATACAGGCGGTGTCCGAAATTCGTGGTGGCTGGGTTCCATTTTGTGAAAACGACAACAGAAGGTGGATTAAGGTTTTGAAGTTTTTGGTGTCTTTATCCAAGAGAGGGTAATTTGGTGGGGAGCCAGGGTTCTTGATAGGGGGTGGGTAAACAGGTCTAGAATTGGTGGGCCTAAGCTGAGATATGACATTTACCAGGCTTGCTTTGATAGCGGGATCCTTTAAGGCCTTTGATAGCCACTTTGGGCCCAAGGAAAAGGCCGAGGCCCAAGGAGATGGACATTTTGGATCAACAAGGGATTTTCTCACCTTTCCTCAAAACGGACCATTTGTAGGTTATCATTCTTCTCTTCCGCCACCCTGTTAGGGGTTTTTCGGTTACTAGATACACGCCACTGGCGCCGCTTTGCCTTTCTTTTTTCCAATTTATTCCGATGTTTTTTCTTTTTCCTTGTCAGGTTGGGTGGTTGCTCATCCCCAATCTCCGCACAGATGGCAACTATAGCACCTTGCCCCAAAGCTGGATCTTCCTGGGTTTGGGCTTCAACCTCCAAGTCCTGGGTGGTGGGAACTGTTGTACCCTGCCTAGCATTGGCCTTAACCTCCTTTAGACATGCAGACTTCTTATGGCCAAGGGTGTTGCACATGTCACACCAGAGAGGCGACTCCTCCCATATGATGTCCTGTTCCACATTCCCCAGCCAGATTTTTGTCTTAAGAGGGGCGGAGACATCGACCAGGGTCATAATTCTGGCAAACCGCATTTGGTGTCTCCCTAAAGCTTTAAAATCCGCAGTCACATAGGATCCCAATTTATCACCAACTTTACGAAGGAAGTCCCTATTATGCAATTCAACCGGGAGTTCAGGGAGTTGGGCCCAAAGCGGAACTTTTGATATGCAAGCCAGCGCTGGTTTAAACCCTGGATACCAGTTCTGGATCGTAAGAAAGCAAGAATTCAAGAACCACGGGCAACATTTTCCAAGAATTTTCAAAACTCTTTCCAAGCAACATAACCACCCTTAGAGCAAAAATAGTTACCTGACCACAAAAAAGCTCTGCAAACATTTTCAATGTCTTGCATAACTCTACTTGGTAGAACGAAAATCTGAGCCCAATATCCATGGATACTCATTAATTAAGTAGAGTCGTCAGTTTGGTTAATGAACTGGTGGTTGAAGTGAAACAACTGAAATTTGAACTGAACTAAACTAAATTGAACTAAACTGTAAGTGAAATCAACTGAAAAATGTTGAACTGAAACTGAAATAAACTGTAAATGAAAAACCAAAACTGAACTGCAACTGAACTGAAACAAACTGTAACTGAAAATAACTGTAAAAAACTGAAAAGTTGAACGATCAACTTAACTGAACTGGATATTTAACTGAATTAGCTAAACTGATTCAAACTGAAACTGAAGTGAAACCGATTTAAACTGAAACTGTTTTAAATTGATTTTTAATTGTACTCAAATCGAATTCACATATTACCCAACTTCTTGGTAGTACTATAATTCACATAATACCCACATTCTTGATAGTACTCCAAATCACGTACAAATTTTATCATGATAATTTTTTTATTAGTATCGAACTTATAACATACTCCCTCCGTCCCTAAATAAAGTGTCTATTTCTTTGGGCACAAGTATTACGAACAAATCATGTATAGAACTTTTTTTTTTTGGCAATTCAAAGTTATTATTGAAAACCAAAAAAAATTGGTAAGAAATCATTACAAGCAAAGGATACCCACACTTCAACCAGCAATAAGCTGAAGAGAGCAGCGAAATCACAAACTAAAACAAGTATTACACAAATAGCATGTTTCTATCCTCATCTTTACACCTAGCAGCAACCTTGAATATGACATCTTTAGTAACCTGACTAGGATGAAGAAGAGTATTATGAAAGGTCTTACAATTCCTCTGAGCCCAAAGAGCATAAATAGTCTCAGTGAAAAGCATGACATAGAGCCTAGTTCTCCTTGTCTTACCATGAGCCTTTTTACAAGCTTCCCTTAGTTCACTAGTAAAACCCTGGCATCTTCTGTTAATCTGAAGCATTCTGAGAAGCTTACTCAGATTGTAATCGCATAGCTACACTCTAAAAACAGGTGCTTAATTGATTCATCTTTATCATCACACAGCCTACAGATAGGATTACAGAGAATATTCCATTTCAGAAGTCTATCTGTAGTGGCCAACCTTTGTTGGGCAGTTAACCAAAGGATAAACACACTTCTAGGGAAAGCTTTGTTATCCTTAACCATCCTTCTCCAAGGGACTCTCTCATGATCTTCCTTCATTCGACATTATGCTTTGTGAATATTAAAATTCCCATTCACAACCATGGATTGCCATCCTCCTTGGTTCTAAACTTGAGATCTTGCATCCAGGATCATGTGTAGAACTTTAGTTGTATTAAATCCTAATTAAATATAGAAGTTGGTACACTTTTTATAAATTGTTTATTAAGGAGAGAGAATGTGGGCCATATGCGAAAGTGGGTGATATTATAAAAGTTGAAAGTAAAATAATAATTTAATTGGTGGACCCACACTAAATAAGGAAATGAGAAATCTATTTGGGACAAATATAAATGGAAAAATGGACACTCTATTTAGAGACGGAGGGACTATAACTTAATTTCTTAATAATTATCAACTATATCAAATTCACCGATTTTACACTCCAAACCGAATTTACATTTTCCTCCATAATTAATTAAGACCCAAACTGGGCACTACTGTCTCTCTAAGTGTGTGTGTTTGAATTTTCTATAAATTGTAAGGCATTCAACTGGATTGTATATAGATCCACATTTATTTCTCCCAATGTACCAAAGAAGAACCTCAAAATATTTAGAAAGCAAAAGTTTAAAAAGGAACGAAAGAAGAAAACCAGAAGGGGGAAACCAAATGCTTGAAATTTAAATAAAATTGAAACCCACATTAGCAAGAGTCGACAAAATCAATGAGAAAAAAAAAGGCCAAAACAAAAAAAAAAAAGTTTGGGGGTAAATTATTCATACAAATCGAAGATCAAGAAATTAAATTAACATGTGTAGATATATCACCCTCGACTTCTATGAAACTATTCGAATTAAGACTAGGGGTATAAGCAGAAAGCGAAAAGTCTAGTGTCCAATCCAGTCCAATCCGAACTTGTCAGACTGGACTGGACTGAACTGAAAATTATTTGGACTGGACTGGACTGGACTGAAAATTATTTGGACTGGACTTGGACTCAAATTTTCGAGTCCAAATATATTTGTACAGGATTTGGACTCACCCCTTTGGAGTCCAATAAGTCCAATCCAAAAATATTTTTATATATAATATACATAATTAATATTTATATATATAATATAAAAGATGCGTATGACTTATTTTATGGAATGTATATAATGAGCTTAATTTTTAAAATTCAATTATGAGAAAACGTTGTGAATCATTGAATCTAAATCGGAGAAAAAAAATAATATAACAATTGGACTGGAATGGACTGGATTCGGACTCAAGAAAAAATTATCGGATTGGACTGACTGGAATCAAAAATATTTGGGTCGGACTTGGACTGCATTTCTCGAGTCGTAAAAACTCATCTCCTCTTTTTTTTGGACGGAGTTTGCTATGACTAATATAGGTCCACCGAACTCTTTTCTTGGTGTATCAGTCACTCGAGATGCAAGCTCTCTTCTTATCTCAGAAAGAGTATGCTACTGATATTATTGATCATGCCAACATGTCCTCCTGCAACCATCATCTACTCCTATCGATTCTCATTTCAAGCCCATAATTGACTCTGGTCCCCTAGTTGATGATCCCACTCTCTACGGTAGTCTTGCAGGGGCCGTTCAGTACTTGACTTTCACATGCCTATCTTATGTAGTTCAGCAAGTCTGCCTATTTATGCATGATCCTGGTCAAGAACACATGCAAGCTCTTCGTCGCATCATTCGAAACTTACAAGGTACTGTCGAGTTTGGTCTTCATCTTTCTCCTTCCTTCACTATCTTGGTCTCATATCCTACACTAATACTAACTGGGGTGGTTGTCCTAACATCGTCGATTCACCTCTAGCTAATGTGTCTTTCATGGTGATAACTTGATATCTTGGTCTGCAAAGAAGCAAACACACTGTCCCGCTCTAATGCTGAAGCCGAATATCGTGGGGTTGCAAATGTAGTAGCCGAAACTTATTGGCTCCGGAACTTTCTTCTTGAGCTTCACTGCACTCTTAAGCGAGCCACCTTTGTGTACTGTGACAATGTAAGTGCGGTTTATCTTTCCGGTAATCCTGTACAACATTAACGCACTAATCACATTGAAACAAACATCCACTTTGTATGCGAAAAAGTTGTCCTTGGTCAGGTTCGAGTCCTACACGTTCCTTCATGTCATCAGAGTGGATTTGGATTTGGCAAAGTCCGATCCAGTTCAATCCACTTACACCCCTAATTAAGACCAAAGTTATGATCAGATTCCGTAAATTTGGTTGAAATTTCAAGATTAGAAGTATTATATAACAAGAGTTGTTGAGAAATGGAAATCAAAAGTTCAAATAATTAGGATTGTGGTTAGGGGTTTAAGAGGATGAAAGAGATATGTGAAAATCATAGAGAAGGAAAGAGAACAGAGAAGGAGCAAGGAGCCATGAGGCACCTTGTAAATATTAAATAAATGAGGCGGCCAAACTAGAAGTAGTCACTTTTTATTGTGAGCAATCCAATAAGAAATTATATTAAGCCCAATGTTCTGTTTGGAGGGAACTTACCCCGCCATTTATTTCAATTGGTAGCTACATATACATTCACAATTTTGGAGGTAAAGTTCCCCCCCTAAAATTTTATCCTAAACGGCTAACCCCATGCTCCAAATTCATAAAGCTCAAACCCCAAATCTCATACACTATAACCCCATTTTCGGATACTCATAATAATTTCAATTCGTAATTAAAATGTTCATAGTTTATAACTTATTTAAACGATATTCACTCGTATCAATTATCTCATTGTCTCATTTCTCGATTAATTACGATACATTGATTATCTTATGCAATAACAACTTGTTTGCACTCAATTATATGTTTTAAGTTTTGAAATAAATCTCATACATTATAAGTCTTGGCTGTTAGGGTCGATGGTCCGGGAGATGTATTCACATAACTTTCATCTATTCGAATAAGTTAATAACAACTTAACTAATCAACTTGTTTCGCTTTAGTTATGTATTTTGTATTCGATATAATAAAGCTTAATCAAGGTTCACTTGGATGGATCATTGCTATTTTCAATTACCTTATCAGCTTACATTGATATATAATAAAATTCAATATGACCTTGTTTCAATTCAATTAGATATTTGAGTTTCAAAATAAGGTAACTTATAAACGATCAACTAATTCGAGTGTTCTTATCTTGATTTAGGTTATTGATTCACATTGATACAATAAGCTAATGATCCGATACTAACTAGTTTCACTTCAATATTATGTGTCAAATTCAAAATGTCGCACTATTATCTTCAATTATCTTATCGAGTTATATTGATATATTCATTTAGTCTAATATCAATGTCTACTAGTTTGGCGTAGATGAGTGAGTTGAAAAAATGACTATAACTTGTTAACAATTAAGTTAAATGGAGTATACTTATCTTGATTTAGTTCATCAATTTGCATTACATTGATTTAATAATCCAATATCAATTTTTTCACTCCAATATTATATTTTAAAATTAAAATGGATACAACTTAATCTTGCTTTAAATGGAGCACAATTATTTTCAAACAATTTATCGACTTACGTTGAAACATTCATCTAATCTAATATCAATCATACAAGGAAAGCATTGCAAGCAATGCAAATGGCTCATGGGATACCGGTGGTGAACTAGAGAAGTTGGCAGCCCTCGGGGGGGGAAGATACGCGCATTCTTTTGGTTTGGCTAAGATGTATGAGTTTCAAATTGAATATAACTTGTGAACGATTAACTTAAATGGAGTATTGTTATCTTGATTTAACTTATCGATTCACATACATACCTTGATCTAATTAAATATTAACTTATTTTACATCGATTATATGATTTCAGTTTTCAAATGCATATAGCTTAATGACTAATATAGTCATATTAATTCATTGATCTTATCGGCTTTTTAAAAAATATCTAAATCATCATTCGTGTAAGTTTATAAGAATTTATACTAATATGAGACGTCCATATTAACCAAACATGGTGTGATTTGCATACAACTAAAAGTTTAAATATCAACTTACATAAAATTATCGTATTCCAAATTGTTGAATATATCAGTAAAGTACACATATATCGATGTCACTTTCATAACGTTTTTGGGAAGTACAACCGGTTTTATTGAGGCAAGTGCTGGACTACACTTATTTGCCACGTTAATTTTGACCAAATTCGGGAAAATAATTTGGCCAAAACCCGACATGAAATTCCATTTTTCTCGAACAAATGCAAGAATGTGACTAATTTATATCCGAACCGATGCGATTATTGTCGAGCTTATGTGATTTTCGCCAATAACCTGAAATAAAGTTAAACGAAACTGAAAATAACTTCAACGTGTTTTAACTGCTATGGATTCAACCGTTGGTTGGTTTAACTGTCCAGGTAAAAACTGGTTTAAACTGCAACAGAACTGAACTGAACTGATACTGGAAAGAAAATAACTGAATTAAACTGAACTGAAAAGTTTGTTAACTTAACTGAACTGAAGTGTTAATAATTTCAATTGTTGTAAACTGAACTGATATGAACTAAACTGTTTGGATATAACCATAACTGAACTGTTGAACTGAATTGACACCTTTGGTGTTAAGATAGAATTAACAAGTTGCACTCTTCCTGAATAAGAGATATTCTTAATGCTCCACACTCTGATCTTTGAAGTCATCTTCTCCACCAAATTATCACATTATTGTGCAGCTAAAACCCTTTTAGAATATATGGGAACACCCAAATATTTAAAAGGCAAAGCATTTCTAGCAACATGCTGAATTCTTATAATTTCACTCTCCTCCATTCCACAATAGTATAAGGAGGATTTTTGCACATTTGTGTTCAATCCGATGATTCAGAAAATAGCTTGAAAGCTCTGAGCATCAAATAAACAGAGGCAGATTCCCCTTTTGAGAACAGTAACAAATCATCGGCAAAACTAATATGAGTTAGTTTTAACTTATTACACCTAATTGGGTGATAATGAAATTGGTCCATATCACTCATCTTCACCAAAATTCGTGCTAAATATTCCATACAAATGACAAATAAAAAAGGTGATAAAGGATCACCTTGTCTCTACCCTCTCTTGG
Source organism: Beta lomatogona (assembly GCA_947646795.1). NCBI lineage: Eukaryota > Viridiplantae > Streptophyta > Magnoliopsida > Caryophyllales > Amaranthaceae > Beta > Beta lomatogona. The sequence continues at coordinate 1,764,759 of CANSNZ010000403.1, forward strand.
ACTTTAAAAAACCATACACCTCTCCATTGATCATCAATGAGAACATGGGAGTACAAACACACTCATGACTAAAGCAACAAAACTACTAGGAAATTCTAAGGCAAACAACGTGGCTTCCAAGATACTCTAATTTATAGTATCAAAAGCTTTTTGCATATCAAGCTTAATAATACAACTTGGACTAGCTGCTTTCCTATTATAGTGCCTTACAAGATCTTGCACAATCATGATGTTATGAACTATATGTCTAGTACGCACAAAAGCACCCTGAGTATCCTCAATTACATGAGGCAACACCAATCTGAGTATGTTGCAAATCATTTTAGTAATGCACTTATAAAGAGTATTGCACCAAGAAATGGGTCTATACTCACTAACATTTTTAGGACATGTATTTTGTGGAATAAGGGTAATGAGATGGTGTTTAAGGCTTTTAACATCTTCTCATGTTGAAAAAAAGTCTAAAACAGCTTATATGATCTCCTCTCCTACTATGTGTCATGTATCTTTAAAGTAAAACTCTCAAAGCCATCGGGGAAGGGGCCTTATTACCATCAACTGAAAACATGGCCCTTTCCTCACTTCATCAGGAGTATAAGGGCATAATAAACAATCTTTATGAGTCTAAGTACATTACATGCTCTTACAATGTCTATGTGAACAGGAGTTACTTGTGCATCAGTTTTACCCAGAAGAGATTGATAGTAATCCATGAAAGCATCCTTAATAGCAGTAATAGAATATTGCCATTCACCAGCCATATTATATATACCATAAACAGAATTTTTTACTCTTCTCTGCTTTATGCTATGATGAAATAATGCTGAGTTTTCATCTCCATCTCTTAGCCAAGACACCTTGGCCTTTTGTTTCAAAAAAGACATATAAGCATTATGCTTATTATTATAGTCACCCTCATGTCACCCTCATCTCCTTGTCATCTATCTCAATGTTACTAGGATTAGCATGCATTCTCCATCAAACATCATCCATTACAGCAGCAGCTTTCACAACCTCAGCTTCAATCTTTTTAAAAAAACAACCTTATTCATATTCTTCAACTCCTGTTTCACCTTTTTAAGCTTCTGAATAACTTTGTAGATTTTATTACTCACATCAACTTCATTCTAACATCCTTTAATGATCTCCTCAAATTTGGGAGAATTTTTCCACATTGTATAGTACTCCAAAGGTAAAATTATTAAAATAATAGTGGGTCATATCCCAAAATAGAAGTGTAAAGTGTATTCTGGGACAGCTAAAAAAGGAAAGTGTAAAGAGTATTATGGGACGGAGGGAGTACTTAAAAGGCTTCTTGATGTTGTCTCTCCTTTCTTGAACTGATATAATGACAGGTGAGTGATCAAACTCACCCTCATTAAGAAAAGCAGCCCCTGCATTTGGATAAACCTCCTCCCACTTTTTATTTACCATAGTTGTATCCAACTTAGAAAAAACCCTAGCCTTACCCTTCTGTTTATTATTCTATGTGAAGTTGTTCCCAATGCTAGTAAGATCATGCAAACCACAAAATTGCAAACACATTCTAATAGGTTCCGTTTCCCAACTTCGAACTGGAGCACCAATCCTTTCCTCACAATTCATAACACAATTTAAGTCTCCTCCTACAAGCCATGGATCATAAATTGTTTTTGCAAGCTCACTCAATTCAGTCCATAAAGCTTCTTTTTTACTTCAATCAATAAAAGCATACACCAAAATACAATAAAAACTACTAGATCCATTTTTAGGAGTCACGTGACAATGAATCCATTAACTAGCCCATCCCTTAATGTCTACTGTAAACACACCAGGCTTCCGGGCCATTATCACTCTACCATCCTTATGATAAACAGAGTTAGAAGTAAAACACCAATTCTGAAAACATAACTTGATAAAGACTACCCCATCCCTGCAGTCTTCACCTTTGTTTCCAGCAAGCCTACAAGCCCTACACAATGTTGATGGATAAAATCTCTCACAACCTTCTGCTTCCTAGGACTATTCATCCCCCGAACATTCCACACACAGATTTTATCCATTTGGTTGGAGAGATTCCTTTCTCTCACTGCATCCTCCTCTACATCATCCATTCTTACATCATCCTCCTCTTCATTTTCCTACTCAAGCTAGCACATTAAAAGAGTTTTAACCACTATTCTCACTACTAGGTCTTTAGGAATTCTAACCACCTCGTTGGCTAGTTGAAAACCATCAACATCAACAAATCTCTATGGAGAAACCTTCTGCATCTCAACCTCATTCTGCTGCTCATTTCCCTCAGCCTCATTCGACTGTTTATTTCAATCAGCAATCTGTTTTGCAGTTTGCTCATTGATAGGCGTGTCGCACACCTAACAAAAATAATTTCCTAACTAACCTCCTAACTATGTAGCAGGGCAAGTCAAGGTCGAATCCACAGAGACAAACGGTATCAAACACTAGAATCTCGACTCAATTATACTAAACAAGTGACAAACAATGGTAAAAAGGTATTGAACTAATAATAACGCTAAATTATGACAACTAATAAGAACACACGAGATAAAATCAATCAGTAAAGGCACCTAGAATTAAGTATCCCTACTAGCACGAATAATACATGAATAATTCACATCCCAATAAACATAATTAATTATCCAAAAGGAGTAATGCACTCTATAAATACCAAAGACCTCTCCCGAGTACCTATGGCTACTCTAAACAAGCAATCAAACCTATTCCCATGGAATCATGCAAGAAAGAGACATTAAATATGGCATCACGAATAAATTCCTAATTATCCTATCTACTTATTCCCATAGAGATATTCATACTCTTGATTGAAGCAACAAATCCATCTAGATTCAATTCCCATTGAAAACAAGACATAAGGAATCAATTCAAAATCACCTATCCCTACTATGATAATGAAAGTAAGCAGAATTCAATCAAACAAGGACAATTAATCACATCTAATTGGGATTATGGGAGGAATTCATGCATAATCATTATTAGGGTTCAACTTGACCCTAGATTATAAAACTACTCACTCATAATTGAAATAACAAAGCATTTCGTTTACAATACCGCACGGGCGCTTGGGAGTGCACCCTGGTGCATGGGCAAGCAGAATTTTGCTTGGTCCCGCGAAGAGAGAATTCTTCAATATCATCACTCCTTTAACCCCAAAGCACTCAAACTCATCTTCTCGCATCCGAAAACCGCCAAGTAGACCATCTATGAACCATATTAGCTTCTCTTAGTCACAATCGGCCTTAAGAACTTGAAGATCACATAGAAAAGCCAAAAGTATCTCGAAATAACATAATGGTTCAAAAGATTGCTCAAATTATGCAACTAGATCTAAGATGCACTAAAAACTTCATGAAAGTGAGACTTAATACCTACCTATATGCAACTAAAAATGGACTTATCAAACTCCCCCAAGCTAAACTATTGCTTGTCCTCAAGCATTCCAACATGAAACATAGGGAAAAGTAAGACAAAGCTCTTCAAGCACACACACACAACAAGGTTTTCAAATCAATCTTCAATGTGAAAATGGAACCATGAAGGGAATAAACACAAAACTATTCAATCCAAGTCCTAAATCTCACAATTGTGACTTGACAACCAATATTACCACTTTGCTCCCCCAAGCTTGCCTTGACCATACATGATAACCCTCACTCTAGTCGTGCACACAACACTCATGTGTTTGAAATGGTCAAATAATCGCTCAAGGCTCCATTCCATTGACTATATCCTACCATAAGCTTGCACATCTTCTCACTCTCCACCGCTACGGGACTACGTTATATGCAAAGAATCATGAGGGCTTTATATGGGTTGTAATGAAGGCTTAAGGTATGGGTGTGGGAAGTTCTAGAAAAGTGGTGCTCAAAGGAGAAAGTGAAGCTTTTTTTTTTCAAACACCTTCAACAACAATTACCAAAACCCAAACACACACGCACATTTTAATTTCACATCATTTCTTTTTCTCATTAGCTAATTTATAACTCCTCAACTGTAAACTCCAATTTCCTTTTATTGCACACTAAAGACATTAATCATGATCTTTTTTTATTATTTTTTTTTCAGTAAATGATTTAACAAATCATCTACAAGAGGAAATCAATAGGAGTTTCAAAGAAAGTAACTATGAGGAGGTGAACTCCACACAATCAAACACCACAAAATATCTCCAATGTCACACTTAACTTCATCAACATAGCTTCACAATCCCCTGAGTAGGACAAGGTAAAGGGCTAAAGATGTAGTTAATCAAAAGAAACAGGCTAGGCTCAAAAGGGTGACAAAAAGGAAGTAATCAATGTAGGTGGCATTTGGCCTTGTAGCTCATAAACAACAATTGCCTTAATCATATTCAATGCATAAACAAGTTAATGCGGTCTCGAGGAGTATCAATGCAAGTTCTAGAGAATAATAGCCAAGGAAGAGCATCACACATGAAAAGATGGACTAAAAAGATATTAGTCCATTAGGCTTAAATAACCTCACTAGGTAGATTTTTGGCTACCAAGTATAGTCAAGTCTCCCTTGGGAGGATCAAACTGTCTTACCACAAACCATGCAAATCACAACGAGCAAGGAGAAATAAAAAAATGTTTCAGAGTTATTCAAATCATCCTTAGACTTCATATAAAAGAGGAATATAGAAGCATGTAGAGCATACTATGCAGTTATCATGAGAGAATAGTTTAAAATGCAACCTAAAGTGAGAAACAAAAAATCTATAATGCCAAAATCATAGAATGCCTATTATGTACAAGTGTTGAAAAGTGACCCTCCCCCAAACTAGCATGTCACAATGTCCGCAATGTGACAAAGGTAAAGAGTAGACACAAAGAAAAGGGACAAGGTACTCACAAATCCTCACTAAGGAGGGGACAACGAGGGGTTCGGACCTGGTGATTGCATCCAAGTATTGAAGTTTTCCAAGATTGTAAATATGGATGACAAGTTCTTCTTTATAATGCACTGCTCTACCTTAATCTCAGTAACTAAATGTTGGATTTTTGCAATTGATCTCTCAATCGACGTAGAAGAAGGAGAACATCCACTCTATCAACAATTTCTCCCATAGATGGAGAAGCCATGGAGTTTGTGAGTGTGTACTCCATCTTCTCGTCACCTATTTCAAAGGTGATTTTCCCCTTTTTCATTTCAATTATGGCTTCAGCAGTGGCTAAAAAGGGTCTCCCAAAAATAATGGGAAAGCATGTGTTGTGACTCTAAGTCAATGTTATTTTGATGATGATAAACGCTTTATGCTATAACATATATGTATGTAACAGTGATCTAAGAAAGCTATCAAGATTGGATGTTCATGAAAGATCAAGAACTTGAAGATATGGAAGCTTAGGTCTAGTTATGTTCTTAGTCATGTTTATGCAATGTAATTAACGTATTGGAACTTTGTGCTAAATTAGAAATATGAAATTAGGATGGTTAACTATTTTCTTAGAGTTAAGAAAATAGGTAATTATATTAATTTCATGTGTCTATATTTAAAGAATATAAAAAGGGGAGTTTTTAATTTCGAAAATTAGTTTTGAAAGGAAAATATATATTGTAAAGATTTTCGGATAAAAAGTTTTATAAAAAGAAAAACTGATTTTTAAAGAAACGATTTTGATAAAGATTTTTAGATAAAAATTGATTTAAAATCTGATTAATAGTTGGCATAAGATATGGAGGAATCCTTATCTTATAAGGAAAAGAAAAAAATCAGTTTTTATAAAAGATAAAATTGGATTTTGAATAGGAAAAGAATTATATCCCTTTATTTTAGGAATAAAAATTGTTCAAAAAGATAATACATCTTGGAGAAGGATTCTTATTCAGTTGATTGAATTATATAAGGGATAGAAATCATTATAGCAAACCACGTTTTCAGATTTGGTGAGAATAAGATTTTGAGAGCTGAAAACAGACTCCCACAGCACAATGTACGGCACAAAGTTCTAGTAAGTTAAGGTTTCTAAACAACGATTGTAACGATCCTCTATTTGCTTGAATAAGAAGCACGCTTGTGAGGAATCTTTCTTTCTGTAATTCTCATATTATAGAGAGTAGCAACACTTAGGGTTAAGTGTTGGGGAGCACTACTAGAGTTAGTAGTGGGGGAATCGAATTGTATCGAGAGTTTGGTATTTTACGATTCAAATAATAAAAGAGAAGTTTGTGTGGACGTAGATCTCAGAGGTGAGATTGAACCACGTTAAATTCCTGTGTCTTATTGTTTGATTTAAGTGTTTTATTGTTTGATACATGTTCGTTTGAGCAAAAACATAAATCGGAGATTTTACGAGTGAATAACACAGTGCACGGCACTGTGCCATAAGGGTGTTTTTGCAAAAATCGATAAGATTTAGCCACTCAATTCAACACCCCCTTTTTGAGTGTCACCGTGTGTTCCAACAAGTGGTATCAGAGCAGGCTATTCTTGAAAGGTTCATCCCTAGAGAATAGAAGTCATGAACATGCAAGATGACACTCGAGATAGACACACAAAGTGCCCGATTTTTAACGGAAAAGACTATGGATGGTGGAAGGCTAGGATGAGGATCTACATCCAAGGATCGGATTATGAATGCTGGAAAGTCATAAGAAAAGGACCAATCCCTATCCAAATCAAAGATGCTGAAGGAAATATGGTCGACAAAGATGAAGATGACTACAATTCAGTCGACTATGCAAAAGCCGAAAAAAACTTCAAAGCTATGAGTATTCTCCAATATGGAATTGGACCTGACGAATACTCAAGGATCTCGGCTTGTACTACAGTAAAAGAAATATGGGACACGCTGGAGTTGGCCCACGAAGGTACGAATGAGGTAAACAATCTAGAATAGATTTGCTTGTCCAACAATATGAATTGTTTACTATGAATAAGGACGAATCTATTAAAGAGATGTTCACTAGATTTACACTAATCACTAATGAATTACGTTCTCTAAGCAAAACATATACTTCTGAAGATTTAGTGAGAAAGGTGTTAAGAATTTTAACAAATCGATGGCTCCCAAAAATAACCGCTATTCAAGAAGCTAAAGATTTGATTAAACTTTCACTAGAACAACTTATTGGATCATTAATGACTCATGAACTTGTCTTAGATTCTAAAACTAATGAACCAAAAAGTAAAGGTATAGCCTTGAGAACTGAATTGGAAATTGAAAATAGTGATAGTGATGATGATATTGATTTTCTTACTAGAAGATTTAAAAATTTTCTTAAAAAGAACAAAAACAACAATCCCAGAAAAGATGAAAATTTCAAAGGTAAGAGCACTACATCTAACTTTAAGAAAAGTGCTACTAATTCGGGTTGTTTCAAGTGTGGAGAGTTAAATCATAGGATAAAGGAATGTCCTTTATGGAATGATGAGAAGCCTAAAGAAAAAAGGGATCAAACAAAGAAGGAGTTCAAGAAAGCAATGATTGCTGCCGTTTGGGGAGATTCAGATTCTGATGAAGAACAGTCAGAGGCACAGTGCCATGAAGAAAAATTATGTCTAAATGTTGTACAGACATCACAGAGAAGGGCACGGTGCCAGGACGACTCTCACTTGTGTCTAATGGCAAAAAGTTCGAACTCCCAAGATGAAACGAAGACAAGTGAGGTAAGTCTTCTTTCTCTAAAACCTTCAATACATCTTCTTTCAAAAAACCAACTTATTACTTTGCTTTGGGAAATATCATTGATGATTGTCAAGAAATGAATGATGATTTTTCAAACACGAGAAAAGAGGTGAAAAATTTAACTAAGCAAAAGATTGGGTTGGAATTGGAATATAAGGATTTATTAAAGGATTGTAAAGAATTGATGAAAAAGAATGATGAACTTGAAAAAACTATTGAAGAGAAAAATGTTGAGTTAAATGCTTTAAGGTGCGAAAAGTCTCTCGCAAAAGAAGTTGTTAATAACATTGTGCCATACATTGTGCTAGACGCTAAAAATTCGGATCTTGAAAATCAAATTGAATCATTAAATCATGAGTTAACTGAGTTGAAAGAATCAAGACAAAGATCCAGAATTGTTCCACTTATGCTACCTCATGATGCTAAGTTAAGTGATGAACTTGATAAAGTTAAAAGAGATTTGGAAATTTCGAGAACAAGAAATAGCGATCTAAACACTTCTGTTGAATTCTTAGAATCACAATTGACTATTGCTCGAAAAATGTATGAAAAATGGTTAGATGGTAAAAAATGCCCTAGACTATATTTCAAGTACAACTAGCAATCGAAACAGAATTGGTTTAGGATATACAGACCAGAGGCACAGTGTAAGGCACAGTACCAAAAATTTTGAAAGAGACTTTCGTAAAAGAAAATATGTCGATTTACCTGAGTATTTGATTTACAACTTCTGTGGAAAGAATGGACACCTTATGGATAACTGCAATATCAAGTAAAAGGAGTGTTGCAAAAAATGTAAAAAACGTAAATCAAATATGGGTTAGAAAAGACTTGTTAGAAGCTCAACGAAAGACAAAGGGACCCAAGCAGATCTGGGTTCCTAAAACTAACAAGTGATATTTGTGCAGGCAAACATGAGAGGACGCAGCCTATGGTATCTCGACAATGGCTGCTCAAGACATATGACTAGTGATAAATCTCAATTCCTCTCAATAGTAGCCTACCATGGAGGGTGTGTTATATTTGGCGATAACAAAAAGGGATAAATAATTGGTATTTGAAACGTCGGCAAATCCCTAACACATTCCATAGAGAATGTGATGTTGGTAAGTGGTTTGAAAAAAAGTTTGTTAAGCATACCACAATTGGTTGAGCAAGGTAATTATGTTGAAATTCATGCATGAATATTTTACAAGATAATTTGTGGCTTTGGGATTAATTTCTGGAAATTAATTGAGTATTATGCTTGTTGTCCTCCTTTAAATATGTTAATTAGAGTGTTGATGCATGTCTTTGTGAAGCTTTGTGAGTAAAGGTCTACTTGATATAAAAAGGACTCGTAATGGTCTAATGATGCTGTCCTAATGTCATGATCCTAAATTGCCGAACTAATGAGCTATATGATCCTAAGTTGCCGACTTTTTGAGCTATGAGATGCAACTTCTTTCTCCTATAGCAAGCTTGATCTTTATCCCAATAATCTGATTTTCTATTTATGAGTTTGACATTTGTGCCTCATTATTTCTTTCTTTCATATGTCTCTCCTCATCTTCATTTCCCTATTATATTCCTTCTTTTCCTCACCCATTGATCCAAAGTTCAACAAGTGCTTTTTATCTTGATTAATGATAATTTATGGGGGCAAGAACATCTTGATAAGATGATGGAAGAAAAAGACGCATCAGTTAAGGGGGAACATGAAAAGGTTGGAATGAAACACAAATACGTGAAAGAATGAAAGGTATGATTCACACTTGTGCAAGGCACGGTGCCGGGGATGCATCAAAAAGAAAATGAGGTCTGAATTAACTTATTATCTTTGATCTCTTATTGATGGACTCTAGTAATATTGTATGGTCTGCTTTTCCTTCATAAAAAAAAAAGAAAAGAAAAGAAAAGGAGAGTAAGACACTTATTTTAGATAAGTCCAAGAGTTCAATTCAAATGTGAAGAAAATTATCAAAGTTTTGAAGATCATCATTTTGGATTCCAGTATTCCGAAGATTAGTTATATTTGGAAGGGAATAGATTGTTCACTGGCACAAAAACACACACAGTGCCACAGTGAAGAAAGTCCTATGATGCTTATTTGCGGAAGTTGAAAATCTTTAAAGAAAGGTTTAAGCACTTGTTGAGCCAATTGCCATTTCAAATCTTCAAGCTTGCATTACTTTTCTTTATCTTGCTTTCTTAGCTATCAGCCATGATCCTTCATGATTATTTCTTGCTTCATAATTTCGGATTGTGAGTTGGATTATTTTTTTGCTTAATGACTTCGGATTGTGAGTTGGATTATGACATAGCAACAACATCCTTAGTATTTATTGCTTGAGCTACTTGTATTATTTTGCTGACTATATCTCACTTTGACTCGCGAAACATGTTGATGCTCTCCTTTTTTATAATGTCAAAAGGGGGAAGATGGGTATAATACTTAGACTAATGAATTGGTTATCTTGGTTACCATGTTACTTGTGAATGATGTTGAGTTATTTTTCCCTAATGTGATTAATGGTGCATATTTTTAGGGGGAAGTATTATTTGTTCGTCATCATCAAAAAGGGGGAATTTGTTGTGAATGTTATTTTGATGATGATAAACGCTCTATGCTATAAAGCTATCAAGATTGGATGTTCATGAAAGATCAAGAACTTGAAGATATGGAAGCTTAGGTCTAGTTATGTTCTTAGTCATGTTTATGCAATGTAATTAACGTATTGGAACTTTGTGCTAAATTAGAAATATGAAATTAGGATGGTTAACTATTTTCTTAGAGTTAAGAAAATAGGTAATTATATTAATTTCATGTGTCTATATTTAAAGAATATAAAAAGGGGAGTTTTTAATTTCGAAAATTAGTTTTGAAAGGAAAATATTTATTGTAAAGATTTCGGATAAAAAGTTTTATAAAAAGAAAAACTGATTTTTAAAGAAAACGATTTTGATAAAGATTTTTGGATAAAAATTGATTGAAAATCTGATTAATAGTTGGCATAAGATATGGAGGAATCCTTATCTTATAAGGAAAAAAAAAATCAGTTTTATAAAAGATAAAATTGGATTTTGAATAGGAAAAGAATTTTATCCCTTTATTTTAGGAATAAAAATTGTTCAAAAAGATAATACATCTTGGAGAAGGATTCTTATTCAGTTGATTGAATTATATAAGGGATAGAAATCATTATAGCAAACCACGTTTTCAGATTTGGTGAGAATAAGATTTTGAGAACTGAAAACGGACTCCCACAGCACAGTGTACGGCACAGAGTTCTAGTAAGTTAAGGTTTCTAAACATCGATTGTAACGATCCTCTATTTGCTTGAATAAGAAGCACGCTTGTGAGGTATCTTTCTTTTTGTAATTCTCATATTATAGAGAGTGGCAACACTTAGGGTTAAGTGTTGGGGAGCACTACTAGAGTTAGTAGTGGGGGAATCGAATTGTATCGAGAGTTTGGTATTTTACGATTCAAATAATAAAAGAGAAGTTTGTGTGGACGTAGATCTCAGAGGTGAGATTGAACCACGTTAAATTCCTGTGTCTTATTGTTTGATTTAAGTGTTTTATTGTTTGATACATTTTCGTTTGAGCAAAAACATAAATCGGAGATTTTACGAGTGAATAACACAGTGCACGACACTGTGCCATAAGGGTGTTTTTGTGAAAATCGATAAGATTTAACCACTCAATTCAACCCCCCCTTCTTGAGTGTCACCGTATGTTCCAACAACATGTCTTTCAAAAACTTAGCATAAGAAGGCATCTCTGAGTTAGCATCCAAGAAAGGGATGTTAATGTGCAACTTCTTCAAAATATCAAAGAACTTCCCATACTTCTTCTCTAGCTTTGCTTGTGCCAATCTTTGAGGGAATGGAACAGGTGGCTTGTATGGTGCAATAGGTATGACAACAGGTTCCTTTTTCTCAGTCTCCTTAGCTTCCTCTTCCAACACTTTTTCACCTTGATCTTCTTCACTCGGCTTTTTGGACTCTTCTGCACTCTTCCTTTGGTCATTCATCTTCCTATAGGGATCTTGCAATTATTTACCACTTCTCAATGAGATAACATGGATATACCCCTTTGGTTTGGTTCGGTTTGCCCTGGAAGTTGGCCTGAAGGTTTTGAGAGGTGACTGATTTGTTGAGCAAGTTGGGTCATTTGATTCTCCATCATTTTATTATAAGCATGAATTTGTTGAAGGGAGTTGCTGAAGAAGTCATTCTACTTCGCTTGATATTCAATTTGCTTTGCCTGAGAAAAAGCTAAATTCTCTATGATGGTTTCAAGGTTGGATGTTGAGGATGGTTGGGAGTAGTTTGTGGGTGGAGGTTGAGGTTGGTTATTTTTGTAAGAGATGTTTAAATGATTCTTCCAACCTGGGTTATACGTGTTTGAGTATGGTTTGTTTTGTGGTATTGTGTTGGTGTTTAGGAGGGCATTAACTTGCTTAGTTATCGTTTCCATGGTGTTGTATTGACACTCATTCAATGAGTGACCTTGCACTTCACAAATCTCACAAACAGGTGCTATTGATCCGCTACTCAATTGGTCAACCTTAGCTGCCAAAATCTGCACAATGTTAGATAAAGTAGCAATAGCATCAACCTCATACTTACCTCCCCTTTTAGGGACTCCACGAGACACACTCCAATCATTCAAATAATTGTTGGCGGCCATATCATCCAACAATGTCTTCGCAGCTTCTGGAGTTTTGGCCATGAAAGTACCGCCATATGCAGCATCAATAGAACTTCGAACATCATACTTCAGACCATTGTAAAATGTCTGAATCAATAACCACTCAGGAATGCCATGGTGTGGACATTGTCTTTGCAAAGCCTTGTATCTCTGCCATGCCTCATAGAGAGACTCCAATTCATGTTGTTGAAAATCAGATATCTCATTTCTGAACTTTGAAGTTCTCATAGGAGGGAAGAACTTGTAGAGAAAGGCCTTTTTCAGTTCTAGCCAAGTGGTGATCTTTCTCACTTCTTCTTCTTTCAACCATTCTTTTGCTTCGTCCCTAAGAGAAAAAGGAAAAGCACACTATCGAATCAAATCATCAGAAACATTTTTTAGTTTCAAAGTATTACACTTCTCTAGGAAGTTAGCCAAATGATAAGTAGGGCTCTCTTTGGGTGTTCCCGCATAAGAGTCATGTGAGATAAACTGAATAAAATGTGGCTTGAGCTCGAAATGTGTAGCAGTTGTAGTTGGTCTGGTAATGGTGGTAGTGGTCTCATCGGGCATAGCATATTCCCGTAGAGACTTTGGTGGTGCTTCGTCTCCCATTGTTGATTCTTGTTGTTGTTTTCTTCTTTGACCTCTTAATCTCCTTGCTGTAGCTTCAATCTCGTGATCAAGAGTAATTAGATCTTGTGAACCCTTGCTACGAGTGCGCATGCAACAAAAAGATTGAAAGAAAAGAGTCCAAACAACAAATAGAGTAACAATGATCGAACAAAAATAGGTTTAGCTAAATAAATCAAAGATAAACTAAACTGATACCGTTGGTACCCGACAACGGCACCAAAGTTTGATAGGCGTGTGGCACACCTAACAAAAATAATCTCCTAACTAACCTCCTAACTATGTAGCAGGGCAAGTCAAGGTCGAATCCACAGAGACAAACGGTATCAAACACTAGAAATCTCAACTCAATTTAACTAAACAAGTGACAAACAATGGTGAAAAGGTGTTGAACTAATAATAACGCTAAATTATGACAACTACTAAGAACATACGAGATAAAATCAATCAATAAAGGCACCTAGAATTAAGTATCCCCACTAGCACGAATAATACATGAATAATTCCCATCCCAATAAACATAATCAATGATCCAAAAGGAGTAATGCACTCTATAAATACCAACGACCTCTCCCAAGTACCTATGGCTACTCTAAACAAGCAATCAAACCTATTATCATGGAATCATGCAAGAAATAGACATTAAACATGGCTTCACGAATAAATTCCTAATAATCCTATCTACTTATTCTCATAGAGATATTCATACTCTTGATTGAATCAACAAGTCCATCTAGATTCAATTCCCATTGAAAACAAGACATAAGGAATCAATTCAAAATCACCTATCCCTACTATGATAATGAAAGTAAGCAGAATTTAATCAAACAAGGACAATTAATCACATCTAATTGGGATTATGGGAGGAATTCATGCATTGCTAAGGTTCAACTTAACCCTAGATTATAAAACTACTCACTATAACAAAGAAATTGAGAAATAAGTTAAAAGACATAATAATAATAAAGGAAAAGAGGAAATTAGAAAAACTTAGTCTTTACTTGAATGGATCAAACTTGTAGAATTCAAGGTTCAGTAATGGAGTTTTCCTCTCAAAAAGCTCTCTAAAAAGTAATACTCTATTTTCTAATAATGAAAAACTGCTCAAAAGTATGTTTAATAAAACCTAATATCGCTTACATAAATTAGAAAAGGAAATAATTAAGTACCGAAAATAAGGCGGCCGGTAGCAGCGTGCACGGGCAAGCGGAATCCTGCTTGGGCGTGCACGCGAGACAAAGTATTTTGGTGATATCGTTTACAATACCGCACGGGCAAGCGAAATCTCGCTTGGGTGTGCTCCTTGGTGCATGGGCAAGCGAGATCCTGCTTCGGCGTGCACCCTGGTGCATGGGCAAGTAGAATTTTGCTTGGTCCCGCGAAGAGAGTATTCTTCAATATCATCACTCCTTCAATCCCAAAGCACTCAAACTGATCTTCTCGCATCCGAAAATCGCCAAGTAGACCATCTACGAACCATATAAGCTTCTCTTAGTCACAATCGACCTTAAGAACTTGAAGATCACATAGAAAAACCAAAAGTATCTCGAAATAACACAATGGTTCAAAAGAATGCTCAAATTATGCAATTAGATCTAAGATGCACTAAAAACTACATGAAAGTGAGACTTAATACCTACCTATATGCAACTAAAAACGGACTTATCACTCATTTATAGGAATCCATTCTTGATTTCTTCTCCTTCTGCATTGCTGATCATCATGTCCAAAAATCATACATTCTTACTGAATGAAGGTTGCCAGTCATACTTCACCTAAACACATGTATCTTCACCTTTTTCATTTTAAAAAATTATCTCATCCTGAAAAGATTGAGAAATATCCACTTCTATTAATACCCTAGCATATTGTAGCTTTTCCCTCTTAAGAGTTGCATTATCAACTTTCAAAAAATTCCCCATATTACTCACAATTTTCGTCAAACAACCTTGCCCCCGGTATTAAAAATCTAGATTAAGTTGAACCCATATAGGTTTCTGCCTAATCTCATTTCTTTGAAATCAGCATCCTGATTCCAGGCTTTAATCATGACTAGTTTTCTGACTGGTTTTCCATCAAAGAATGGATAACAACCATACTTTCTCCCTATTTTCCATTGTTCGAAACCTCACAATGAACAACCCTTTCTCCACCATTGCTACTTTATCCACCCCTAAATTCCTCCAAATCCTTCTATTACCATACTAGGTGGGTTAGCACCTAACACATAACAAATTATAGCCGAGTTCCAATAATCAACCTCATCCTGAATATCATCTAAGTCAATCTGAATTTAAGGTTTCATTCCTTCTTCTATTCTTTTAGGAATGTCATCAGCTACCTCATTAAATTCCTGTAAAATGGGCAGAGACATACTTGTAACATTTCCACCACTGCCTTATTAATTGATTCACATGATTATGCACTACTACAGAAAACACATAACACAACATGCCTATTGCGTCATCTCTATACAATGTATGATGCATAAAGCTAAATATGTCGCATTTATGTATAAAGTTGGATGTGATAGGGTTTGGGAAAAATTCTCAAATGGCCTATCGCGTCCCCCTAACATAATAAAGCGACGCGTAAAAGTTTTCGTGTCAGGTTATATTATATGTTTGACGCGGTAGGCCTGTGGCTATTGCGCCACTTATAATATAACTAGTAATGCAAAAAGCTATTACGTCACCACTGATGTAACTGGCGACACGTTAAGTGATATGCTTCTGCTAATAGTTATAGGCGACATATTAGAATTATTCCGAATACATTTGAAAAGTACATATCGCGTCTGCTAATAATTATATGCGATGCAATAGCCATTTGAATAGTAGTGGTATTCTAAAATATTTTTTAAAAATTATTGAAACTTTATGCATCCCTCTTACCATCTACTTTGACTCAATAGCTAATTTTATTGGTTCTTTAGAAACTACGAGCCGTCCCAAACTCTCAACCCTCCTCCTTCGCTGCTCCCCTCCTTCTCCTTCCTCTTTCGCTGCTTCGTCGTGCGTGCCAACTGGCTTAGTCGAAGCCCTTCCTCCTTCCTCTTTCGCTGCTTTGCTCGTTCGTTCCTTGGTCCGTCGATCTGGTATTCCCTCTTCGACTCGCTGGTGTTTCTTCGGCCGTCGTTCTACTGCTTCGTCGTTTGTCCGTCGCTCGGTGGTTCAATTGCTGCTTCCTTCTCGTGTCCGTCGCTCGTCGTTCTGCTTCGCTCGGTCGTTTGTCCGTCATTCTGGTTCAATTGCTGCTTCGTCGCTCACTGGTAAGGTGCTTCGTCGTTCTGGTTCACCTCAATTTAGTTGCTTTTCTCATATTTTGAATTATCACCTACTTTTATTCGGCGAATATGATTAGGGAATGACTTAGTCGAGACCCATCATTAGTACTATTTATTCTTCCTTTTTTTGGTGGAATTAGAATTACTACTATTAGAACAGTGACTTGAGGTTGAGCAGTACACCCAAAGCCTCTTAAAGTTGAACTCTTTAAGGTTTTTTTGGGGTAACTTTTGTTGTGGGTGTTTTCATGGTTGGTGAAAGTGGAAAGAAGAAGAGAAGAAATGGTGGATTTGTAGCGAGTAGACGGGATAATTGAAGACATTTCTGGGTTTGGATCTGTTGTTCTTGATTGATGTTTTCTGGGTTTTTGCCATTTTAGGTGTTCTCCAATTGTGGAGTTTGAGGTGTCTGAAACTAGTGCTGCCATGATTTTCTCAGCTTTTCACAGAATAATCTTTGAATTAATTTGTCTTTAATTATTTTTGGGCTAATCACTCGTATAGTAATTTATTTGTTGTTGGGGTCCTATACATCTGAGAGATTGAGCTGATTTTGTTTACTTGGTTTCATGATTTATTTGTGCAAAACTTTTTTTGTTTATTAGACTAGTCTTATGGTCATAAATCGTAAATTGGAATAAATAAATGAATGTTGCCATCCTCTATCTTTAAATGCAAAAGATTGCCAATGCTAATGGCAGTATTACGTGTTTATTACTTTGTATGTTTGTTTCTTTTCAAAGTTGGATCATTGAAAGAATGGCATATTTGTTGTCGTCACCCAATGGATCAAAAAATTGGGTTGTTTGTTGTGTCTATGCAAAGCAAGTAAGATCTTTAAATGTTTTCCTTTGATTGAAATTAAGAAAAACGCTGATTGTGCTGTCATTTTATTTACTGTGCACGATATCCTCGTTGGTAATGAATTAGTTGGATTGTTATTTGGGTTTCTTTCTTTTGTAGTTTTCACTTACACCTCTTGTTTTGATTCTATAATTCAGCTATTGTATTCAAGGGTAGATCTAAAAATGCCCTTTGTATCTGAAGCTGTTGAAGAAACTGACATATCAGATTGATCTAACCATGTTCTCGGGATCTTTACGACGAGACAACAATGAAAATGCTTGCAATTGCTGGAGAATATCTGATGGAAACAACTTCAAAGTTCGTAGTAAGAGTTACAGCCATGACAGATCCAAGGTTTTGCAGGGAAACATCTAATTGATCTTGTTGCTGGGAAACCCTTGATATTTCAGATATGCTCTAAAATTTTGTGTGGTATGTATATAGTTGTGTCTCCTGTGTAAATCTTGGTCAGTTGATGGCTTCATGTAATTGTTTTTAATTCCCCCTCTAATCTTACAGGACCAGTATCATGTGGTTTTGTTTGTATTTTGTGTCTGTTGCACTATTGAGTTTTCATTGTGGCTATGTAATTACTTTTTATGTTAATATCATATGTAGCATTCCCTCAAATGACACATGTACGCTCTCCCTGCCATCCACCTACTACAGGACATCTGTAAGGGGCCTATGCCAATATTATGCACATTATTGTCATGTTAGTGGTGTTGCTATATTGTTAATTCAAATGTACTTTAGCTGCTAAATGATGCAGCTTGTTTCAAGGACCAATTGTAAGAAGTATATACATACTTGAAAGTACTTGAAAATACTGGATAGTGTACCTGTACCATCATGCTTTGTCGATGCTTTTACTCCTAGACCAGGAGGCATACACGTTTCTATTGAATCTGTTTTTTAACCTGTTGATGCTTGATATGTAAATGGTAATGAATTTCTAGATCCTGGGAAAAGAATGTATTATAGATGGGTTTTATGTAGGCAAGGCAAGTATACGTTATTATTCAAGATGACTGGTATGTAGGTCTTATTTGTACATTAATTGAAATGTGAATTCTTTCCCTAAAAATGGTATAACATGTGTTCACTATGTTTCCTGTAGAATATATATTAGTGTTAGAGCCCATATATATTTCACTTTTATCGTTCCCATGTTAGTTACTCCCATTACATGCCAGTTGTTCTTGCTGTAGAATATATATTAATGGTATATGTTTACCTCCTAAGGAGCTCAGTGTTCCGGCAGCGCGTGGGAATGATAGCGAGGTTGTCAAGTTAGGAAGTGTTGTCGCGTGTAAGAGCACGTGTGAGGCGTTCGGGGACCCACAATACTGCTGTAGTGAAGGGTATAATACGCCTGACACGTGTCTGCCGTCGGTGTACTCGGTGTTCTTCAAGGAGGCTTGCCCACGCGCGTATAGTTACGCGTACGATGATAAGACGAGTACTTTTACTTGTGCTTCTGCTGATTATATCATCGTCTTTTGCCCTCCTCCTTATACAAGGTAATATAATATTGTTGCTTTTGATTGTTTTCTTGTTGTTGATTGATTGTTCAAGATTTGATATGGTTCATGTTATTGAGAAATTTATTGTTGGGTTTTGAATTATAGTTGATGTTGACTGCTGGGAATTGATGTGTATGAATATGATGACACAACATGAATTATTGGCCAAATTATTTGGCAAGTAAAATCGTTTAGCTAGGATATGATTTATGGTGGGTCACATTAAGAAAGTTTGGAAATAGTTTTGGGACAGTCTAATTCTTGTTAGCAAATGATTGGTCATTTTTGACTTCTTTAGTGTAAGCACTAGTAGCATGGATGTATACTATATAGTGTAGACAAAACCAAGCTTCAAAAAATGGTGTATAGAGATGGTTTAAACATTAAGTATATGGTGATTGTTGAACATAAGTTTTGGGCTAGTGTCGGGTCGAGTGTTTCCTTGTTTTCAAGGTGCCAACCCAGGGTTGTGTAGTTCTGTCACAGTGTATGAGTGCGCACAATCGTTTCATGTACAAAGTAGATTGGCATTTGTGGCCTAATATACCCATGATGGCCAAATCTAATCTCAGTAGTTTAGTTATGCTTGTTTTGAGGTTCCTAAGGTTTGATATTAGTACCTGTCAAATTGTATAGAGGCCAAGTTTCAGTGGTTATGATGAATTAGTGTAAATATGTAGATTTTAAGAAGAACAAGGAAGGATGCATCCATGCTCATCTATGTGTGATGAATCAAGCCAAGCCACCTATTAAGCACGTGTACTCTAGGCGCCACAAGAAAGGGGAGGATGTTCTAGAAAAAGAGTGATGGACAATGACGTGTTGAGGGGTCAGGAATATGTCAGGGTTGGTTAGGAAAGAATGGGCTGATGTCAGAGTTTGTTAAGCAATGTAGTATAAATAAGAGAATGACAGGAGGAGAGAGGTAGACAAATATTTGTAAAGAGTTTTGCCTAGTGGGAGAGTACTGGGTCTCTCGAATACTCAGTGACTATTTTCTTTTTTTATCAATCAAACACTAACTATCTTTTGGGTTACCCGCTTGTTGTGTCTTGGTTTGTTGTTGCTTTTCTTTGTGGTGACCGATTGTGGAGGGAGTTCATTTCACTTGGTATCGGGGCAAGATCATGGCACCTCCAGCAGCCACGCAAAGAATAGAGCAGATAGAGGATCAACTCTCTAACCTTGATTCCACTATAGCAACCAAGGTTGATCAGGCAGTTGATAGAGCCATTACAGCTGCCATGTCAGCACTCCGGCAATCCTTGACGGAACAGTTGCGGGAAGGTCAGTTTGATATAACAAAGAAGTTCAGGGAAGATATGGAGGCGCTGGCCATTCGATCTAAAGAAACCCACGAGGAGGTAGCCAGGTAAATGAGGTTGGATCAGGCGAAGTTCTAGGAGGAGGTTAGGGTGGCGATGGAGAGTCGACTAGGACGGCCAAACTCTCCTGTTGAGCATCCGGTGAATAGTGTGAACGGGGGATTTGTGTTTGAGAATGAGATCCCTAAATTCATGGCTGATGGAAGAAGGGGCGAAGGGAGCAACGGATCTTGCGGGGATCTGGGTGGCCATTTCGGAAATTCAGGCGGCGGGCCTCACCGGGGAAATGGTCCGGGAGGGGGAACGTGGCGTTATAGGAAGCTAGATCTACCCCTATTTGATGGATCCGACCGGATGGGTGGATACTCCGGGCTGAACGTTACTTTGAATTCTATGGATTGAGAGAGACGGAGAAATTGGAGGCAGCCGTGGTGTTGATGGAAGGTGTCGCCCTCAGGTGGTGGCAGTGGGAGAACAAACGCCCACCTATACGACTGTGGACTGACTTGAAAACGTTCATATTAAGGCAATTTCGGCCGGAGCATAATGGGACCCTTTATGAGCAGTGGTTAAGTACCGAACAAACGGCCGAAGTTTCAGAGTATCGCCGGAAGTTCATTGAGATGGCTGCTCCACTCGAACACATATCTCAGGATATTTTGATGGGAAAATTTGTGAGTGGCCTGGATGAAGAAATTAGGGCTGAATTGAGGTTACTTAACCCGCTCAATCTAGAACAGGCCATGGAGATGGCAGGCCGGGCTGAGGAAAAAATCCGGATCAATGGGTCAGCACATAAGATAGTTACAGTGGGCTTTTCTAAGGCAGTAACTTCGTACAACAGGGGAAGTGGGTTTGTCTCTTCTTTACCCACGCTGGGAACACCAGCCCACTTTGGCTAAGAGCTGGGCCTCGGAATCTCAGGCTTCAATTTCCACACCCAAATCAGTCCAGAATTTCTCTCAACGATCTAGAGAAGTAAAACGCCTTAGTGACAAGGAGTTCCAAGAAAAGAGAGCCAAGGGCCTCTGTTTCAAATGTGACGATAAGTGGGTGGTGGGCTACCGTTGCAAACGCAAGGAGTTGAGCGTGATTTTGCTCAACGACGAAGAAGATGACGATACGGAATACAGTGGGAGTGAACCACCGCCATCTCCAACGGAAGAAATTCCAGTCCAGGTATCACTTAACTCTGTCATTGGATTATCTAGCCCTAAAACTATGAAATTGGTGGGGACAATTGGGGGAACGTCGGTGGTGGTGATGATTGATCCGGGTGCAACCCACAACTTTATCTCTCTTGTGGCCGTTGAAAAATTAGGACTCACTATCACTAAATCTGGAAGTTTTGGGGTGTCCTTGGGCAACGGTGAAGCTATACGAGGGAAGGGAGTGTGTTGACGTGTTTGTGTGGAACTCGAAGGAGGAACGGTGGTGGAGGAAGATTTTTTACCTCTGGAATCGGGCAACTCGATGTAATTCGGGTATGCAATGGCCGGAAACTTTGGGAACAAGTGGTGGTAAATTGGAAAACACGAGTCATGGAGTTTGGGGTGGCTGGAAATAAGGTGAAACTAGTGGGGGATCCAACCTTGGCACGTTCAAGGATCTCATCGCAGGCGATGATAAGGACACTGAAGAAAGAAGAGGGTGGATTATGGGTTGAGATTAACCAGGTGGAAAGGGCAGAACACGGGGAAAAGCAGTTAGCGCGCGGAGTGCCAGCTGCCCTAGAAAGCTTGCTGGAGGAATATGTTGGGGTGTTCACAACTCCAACTGGGCTGCCACCGGCTCGTGGGCATGAGCATGCTATAGTACTCAAAGATGGAAGTAATCTGGTGAGCGTCCGACCTTACCGTTACCCACAGTTCCAAAAAGATGAGATTGAGAAGCTGATTAAAGAAATGCTAGCTGCTGAAATTATTAAACCTTTAAGCAGTCCTTTCTCAAGCCCAGTGTTACTAGTGAAGAAGAAAGACGGATCTTGGCGCTTTTGTGTCGACTACCGAGCTTTAAACAAAGAGACGATGCCGGATAAGTATCCGATACCGGTAATTAATGAGCTATTAGATGAGTTACATGGCTCCACAATTTTTTCCAAACTTGATCTAAAGGCCGGCTACCACCAAATCTTGGTGCGACTTGAAGACACCCATAAGACCGCTTTCCGCACACATGAGGGGCACTACGAATTTTTGGTGATGCCATTTGGGCTCACCAATGCTTCGGCGACCTTCCAATCCCTCATGAATGATGTTTTTCGGCCCTATTTGCGGAAATTCGTGCTAGTATTTTTCGATGACATCTTGGTGTACATTAAGACCGCACAAGAACATGCACAACATTTGCGGGTGGTGTTAGACACGCTGGCTCAGCATACTTTGTTCGCAAACCTGAAGAAATGTGAGTTTTGGAGGGCAGAGGTAGCCTATCTAGGCCATGTGATATCTAGTGATGGTGTAGCGGTGGACATGGATAAAGTAAAAGCTATGTTAGAATGGGTAGAGCCAAGGAATCTACGTGAGTTGCGAGGTTTTCTAGGACTCACAGGTTACTACCGTAAGTTCATAGCTAATTATGCCCACATTGCGCAACCGTTAACAGAGCAGCTACGGAAGGACAGTTTCGGGTGGTCCCCAAAAGCCACAGCTGCATTTGAACAATTGAAATCTGCTATGACAACGTCACCTGTGTTGGCGATGCCAAATTTCCACAAACTGTTCATCATAGAGACGAACTCATTGGGGTATGGTGTGGGTGCGGTATTGATGCAAGAGGGACGACCAATAGCGTTTTATAGCAAGATTCTTGGCCCTCGATCACAGCATAAGTCTATATACGAGAAAGAATTGATGGCGATATGTTTGGCGGTACAAAAGTGGAAACATTATTTGTTGGGAAGACACTTTGTTATTCGAACTGATCAACAAAGTTTACGGTTCATTACACAACAACGTGAGTTGGGGGCAGATTTTCAGAGGTGGGTGAGCAAGTTAATTGGGTTCGATTGTGAAATTCAGTTTATACCGGATGCTTCAAATAAGGTGGCCGATGCTCTATCTCGGAAGAAGGTTGGGGAAATGGAGATGGGTGCTCTGGTCACTTCACAGGGTATTAATTGGCAGGACTTAGAGGAGAGGAGGAAGTTCAGAAGGGCGACAGAGCAGAGGTTGTGGCACAGGAGAGAGAACATGTGGGTTTCACTGTGGTTGACAACAGGTTGCTGTATAAAGGTCGGTTTGTTATTCCGCGCACCTCTTCTTTCATTCCCCATCTCTTAAGGGAGTATCATGATTCACCGGTGGGCGGACATTCTGGGGATTTGAAGACGTATTTACGGATGGCGGCCGATTGGTATTGGGTAATGCGGAAGGATGTAGCTCGATATGTGCAACAATGTACCGTTTGTCAACAACATAAATCTTCTCAGCAATCTTCTGCTGGTCTTTTGCAACCCTTGCCTCTGCCGGCACTGGTTTGGGAGGATGTGACAATGGATTTTATTGAAGGTTTGCCACTCTCCAAAGGGGTGGACACTATTCTTGTTGTGGTGGATAGATTCTCGAAGTACGCTCATTTCATTGGTCTTCGTCACCGTGCACTTTCGGTGGCCGAGGTCTTTGTTAAAGAAATTGTGCGTTTGCATGGGTTTCCAGCATCTATTGTCTCCGATCGTGACCGAATTTTCCTAAGCATTTTTTGGCGCGAGTTGTTCCGTGTCCATGGCACGAGTCTCAAGCGAAGCACGGCCTACCATCCTTAGACCGACGGCCAAACAGAAATCTGAACAGGGGCCTTGAGACCTACCTTCGCTGTTTTGTGGCTGGACATCCCAGAACTTGGGCCAAGTGGCTGCCATGGGCCGAGTTCTCACATAATACTTCCCCTCATCTCTCTATCTAAATGACCCCATTCAAGGTCCTTTATGGTGGAGATCCTCCCCATGTGTTACGGATTGGCCGGTGTCACACTCCCGTAGACTCCTTGGAAGAAATGCAGAAAGAGAGAGATGCGATTTTGGACGACTTGCATTTCCACTTGATGCGTGCCCAGCATAAGATGAAACTCGCTGCTGATTCGAAGCGCAGAGAGGTTCACTTTGATATTGGGGATAAGGTGTTCCTTAAATTGCAACCCTATCGCCAACGTTCACTCGCCAAACGTCCCTATGAGAAGTTGGCTGCTAGGTACTATGGTTCGTTTGAGGTGTTGCAACGAGTGGGAGCAGTGGCCTATAAACTTAAGTTGCCTGCTGATAACAAGGTACATCCAGTGTTTCATGTGTCACTTTTGAAGCGCGCCATTGGAGATGTTCCGGTAGGACAGCACATACCACCACAGTTGACTTCTGAGATGGAAATAGCTGTTGAACCAGAGGAATTATTGGACGTCCGTTGGGTGCAGGAGGGCAACAATTCTCGGGCTGAAGCCCTTCTGAAATGGCAGAACTTACCCACTTATGAGGCTACCTGGGAAGATGTGGAACTCACCCATGCTCGGTTTTCTTCTTTCCAACTTGAGGACAAGGTGAGTTTTTGGGGCGGGGTATTGTGATGAATCAAGCCAAGCCACCTATTAAGCACGTGTACTCTAGGCGCCACAAGAAAGGGGAGGATGTTCTAGATAAAGAGTGATGGACAATGAAGTGTTGAGGGGTCAGGAATATGTCAGGGTTGGTTAGGAAAGAATGGGCTGATGTCAGAGTTTGTTAAGCAAGGTAGTATAAATAAGAAAATGAAAGGAGGAGAGAGGTAGACAGATATTTGTAAAGAGTTTTGCCTAGTGGGAGAGTACTGGGTCTCTCGAATACTCAGTGACTATTTTCTTTTTTTATCAATCAAACACCAACTATCTTCTGGGTTACCTACTGGTTTGTTGTTGCTTTTGCTGTGGTGACTGATTGTGCAGGGAGTTCATCTCACTATGTGAGGCTTACCATCTTTATTAGAAGAGTTTGCATGTAGGTGTTTACGTGTTATATAGGTGAAATGAAGGTTATGGTGCTCTTTGGACGCTTTTTCTGAATACACCATATGATGAAAGCACTTGTATTGCTGTGAGATCAGAAATGCTATAAGCACTTGGATGGCTGCTTGTGCATAGAACAAGTAGTGCTGCTAAACAGAGGCTGTGTCCACCATGAAAGCAAGGTGTATTGCAAGAACCTTGCTGATTCTTCATTTTGACCACTACTTTTCTGCCCTGAACTTATTGAGATGCTTGCCCTTTTAGTTGTTAATTCATTTGTAGTCTGCACAACGTAAAAGCAAGGTTTACTGGTCATTGATCTCTCTAGAAACCTTGTAATTAAGTTAAGCTAAGTTCCTAGTGTTCCATCAATGTTTCTAATTGTTCACTTGGGAAACGTCATATCCATTCATATCAGTCTTGATCTCTAACTCAATCTAGCTCCACATTTTATCTGTTATCCATATTGCAAGCACTTGATAAAAAGTTACTCGTACATGATCTCTTAGTTTTAAAAAGCGCGCCCAAGGCGCGCCTAGGCGCAAGGCGAGCTCAGGCGACGAGAAAAACGCCTGGAACAACCCAGGCGAGGCGAGCAACGCCAGGCGCATGGAGGTGCGCGCTTTGTGCGCCTTTTCAAAAGGCGTGAGGCGCAGGTTGCGCTCGCCTTTAGGGATAAGGCGCGCGTGGAAGCCACCACCTCCTTTTTTTTTAAAAAAAAATCCACGTTTTTAGGTTTTCGAACAGAAAACCCTTGAAATAGCATCTACCTGGCTTTCCTCTGTGGAAAGTGGAAACCCTAGAACACGCATCTGCAGCCGCTGCTGCTTCTCGCCGGCTGTCATCTCTCGCCAGTGGTTGGCGGTCGTTTTTAGGTCATGTCATCACCTCGCCGGTAAGTTTCTCTTCTTTCATTCGGTCTTCTTCTTTCTTCTTTCTTTCTTTATTTCGTTTCTTCTTCTTCCTTTATTTCGTTTCTTCTGTCCTTCTCCTCTGTCTTTCTTTTTCTTTATTTTCTCCTCTGCCTTTCTTTTTCTTTTTCTTTATTTCGTGCCTTTATTTTTTTTAAGGGTCGTCTCTTCTTCTTTCTTAATTTCGTGTCTTCTGTCTTTTTATTTTCTTTTTCTTCCTTTTCAAGCTGGTTTCTGATTCTGTCCTTATCTTTATCACTTTTCTCTTCTTTTCTTTTTCTTGTGGTCCCCACTGGGCAGTTCAGTTTCACGTGAAAAGTTGAAAGTAAAAGCCCACATTTATGTATTTTTTTTGTTTGTGAGGTGGCTTCCATTTGTAATTCTTCTGTCTATATTGAAGAGGACTGACTGTATTGTGGTGGAGCCCTCTGCTGGGCCATGGCAAAGTTACTTTTCCTCATCATATTTTTTTTTAAATAATAATTTATAATTTTTTTAGAGAAAAATATAATTTACAATTAATATGTTCTTTTATGCATCTTTGATGTTATAATTATCTTGTTTTAAGTATAAATACGTTCCATAATTGATTTTAAAAGTTTTTGGCACCAAAGGTGCGCCTCGCCTACGGGAGGCGTGCGCCTTCGCCTTGCGCCTCGCGCCTCCTTGCGCTTCGCGCTTTGCGCCTCGGTGCGCCTAGCGCCTTTTAAAACTAAGCATGATCTTATTTTCCTAGGCAGAAGGTTGTGAGTACATTTTATCATTGTTCTGGAAACTCTATAAAAAGGTTCACCAACTATTCAAGGGCATAGTCATACCCGATTACTAAAACTAACAGCATTGGAAAGCCTAGCAAATGAACATCCTGAATTCCTGATCTTACAGATAGAAGGTGAGACTGTGTCTAAGAAAACATTATATATTTAGTCCTACACTAAGTAGTAATGCTTGCAAAAAATCATTAACCTACTCCTCTGTTTTAGAATGCATTGGTTACATGAACTCTGATAACAAAAGATGCATTCTCCTCGCCTTGTTCTTGACATCTGCAATTGTTCCTGTACCCTGTGATGCATGCCACCTGCTGATACACACTAGAAGAGTAAGTGTAAATGTGTAATAGCGACCTCTGGCATGCAAGATAAGACCATGGGTGCTTCAATGGTCACTGATGAAGTGTAAGATTTGATCTAGCCACTGCTGGTATGCAAGGTAGACTATGGAAGAATGTTTATGGTTGGGAGCTGCTTCCAAGTCCATATTTGCTGAAATGCTGAGCCATGTTCAGCATTTTATGACGCTTTGGATTTTTTCACATATTACATTTTCCAAATGAATTAAATATAAATTGTGCAAAAAAATGTGAGGAGCACTGTATAGCCCTTGTGTAATACGGGTCAATTTGGGATTAAGAGAAAATCAAGTAATTTGAGTGACTAACATCTACCACCTGGTTTATGAGTGTACTGGATGCATTTTCGCCACAGAATGTACTCCGTAGCTCCTACAGACAGAATTAGGAGATGAAGTGGTCGGCCTTTTGAAAAGTAGGCAGAGGGCACCTTTTAACCTGCAGTCTAAGTGTTCTGAGCAAAATTCCATGATTTTGTAGAAGCTCAGTTACATGTCAGGTATTGCAACATCTTATAGCGATGCCACCAGCCTTTAGGAAAGTTAGGATTGCAGATCATATACCAATTAACCAACCATTTGACATTATGTTTCATCTTCATTTACCTAGAAAGGAGGTTTACCATCTCTTTTACCAGAAAGGAGTAAGATTGACTGGATGCTTCTCGTTGCTAGTTAGAATGCAGAAGTTGACTATCCTATCAGCCCTCATATATTACCTATGTTACCTAGACTCGGATAAAGTCTCCAATTGGACACAGGTGTCCAAGTATTGGACTCGCCCATTTTCTTGAAAAAGTCGAGTTTTTAGTTAAAAATCCAAGTGTCGGTGTCCAATACGAGGCGTGTCGACACGGACACGTCAAGCAAATAGAAGAGTCCGGGTAACATAGTATATTACATTAAACTTTCCTTTTCTGGGAGCATTACTGCTGCTAGTAGGACTAACACTTTTGAGGAATAAATTGTATGTGCAGCCAGCAGATTCAAGAATGCAGATAAAAGTAGCACTTATAAAGTGGCTGAATAATTATATATTTCATGATTGATTCTTCTTTAACAGAGCTTCCAAGTGTTGGTTTTCCACATTGCATGAAAGTCTGAGTCATTCTCTTCTTATCTCTTTTCTATTTTTTTATTTTAAAAGAAAATTTCTTTCATGATATTATAGAAGTGTAAGTTGGGATGGAGGGCTTGGTGAGTGTTTTTCCGATTTTTACAGCATAATGGCAAATCAGACAATCATTAGTTGATGCTTGTATTCTGTCTGTTTATAATAACGTCCTTTGCCCCATGGAATAGATAGATTTCAATAACTTGGCTGCTGGGATGCCAAGTGGCTGCTGTTTCTATTACTCAGGCAAAATTTTATTGTGAGTATGAGGAGATGGAGAGAAAGAGTGGAGTGTGTGATGAGGAGAGAGATAGAAACAAATAGCTTACAAAAAAGGAGAGAAAACATTTGTTGAAAGTAATTTGAAACTTCTAAAAATGATAATTGTTAAATAAAAAGAAACGGAGGAACTAAAATTGATCCCCTATAGCTGGGGTAGATTGGGGAACTGTCTTGTGGGAAGGCTGGAGTAGATGCCTTGTTGGTGAAATGGTAGACACGCGAGACTCAAAATCTTGTGCTAAAGAGCGTGGAGGTTCGAGTCCTCTTCAAGGCATAATATTGAGAATGATAATGTTCATTAAATAAGCAATTCCAAGATCTTGGATCGATTCACGAAATCTTGGTGTTCTTATCTATCTAATGAAAGGGGTTCACTTTTGCTTTTGGTGATGCAGCAAATTGGAATATTGGACATTTACTGCTGTTTCATAACTAGGATATTATTGCTGTAAATTCAGCAGGGGATCCGGAACTGGAATGGAGGTTCTTTAATAATGTGTTTGGATAGCAATGTTGTAGCAGGGAAAGGTGGAGAAGGGAAAGGAAAGTTGCTTTTCCCTCCATATCGTCCAACATTGGAAGGATGTGGTTAATGAAATGGAATGACACTTAAATCCTCCCATTGTCCTTTCCTTGGCTTATGTATGTATAGGCATATTTTGATCAAGCCATGATCATCCTTCCCTTATTTTCCATTTAAACTCTATTATCCAAGCACCATAAGTAGCTGAAGGTTTCGTGATTGACATTGAATTATTAGAGCCTTCAATGTCACCAGTTGATGGATGTGGGAAATTGCAGGGGCTTACACAACATGTCGTCTGTGAAACTTTCCAAGCGGATGTGGTGCTGCATGATGGAAGCATAAGGGTATGTGATCCATGAACCTGGACAGCGAAAAACTTGTCCGAGTCTAGGATAAATGCCTTTTACTTCAATCTGTGTTAATATTATGAGGCAAGATAGGTCATATGTTGATTTGGGTAGGAATATATCTGTTTACATGAAAGCCCTCCTTTATTTAGTGTAGATACTTGAAATGAAATACTTTTTTAGATATTTTGTATTAGCTTGCACTCACATTTCAGTTAATTGATATCATCTTGCTGATCTGCATATAATTTTGTCGTCTAACTTGGATACAAGACTGCAACTGTTCAAGTAAATGCCGACTTTCTGTACAGGTTGCTGAATGTGTTGATCCTTTTCAGTTCTAATTAAGCTATGTTTGTAGCCTGTCGAACTTCATCTGTTTTCAGTGCATGTTACTCTTACAGAAGCCTATAACAGAAACCAGAAAATTTTCACTACATATCATTGAAGAAAAGAAAAATTATAACGAAATAATAGAATCAAAGAAGATAAACAAAACCAGAAGATGAAATATAATTAACCTTCTTGCTTGCAACATACCCAATAGAAACAATTGCTTTATTAGCTTGTTCTGTATTACAGTAAACACACTTTTCTTTCCATTTCTTCAGTATTTTCATTTACCTTAAATTCATTAAAATAATTGTATAAACATTACTGTAAAAGGCAATTAATTATTCCTTTCTTTTCACTAGTGGAAAAATCGCTATTAGTAACTGACATTTTTGGGCTATTAGTAAGGGACATCTGGCGTTACTACTGTGGACGTTACAAATAACGAATTTTTTTGTAACACAATAAAGTCCGTTACTAATAGTAGGTATTGGGTATATTCTTTGCCAATTGGGTATAAAGGTTAGATTATTTAGGAATAATCAAAAGGTTGGATTATTATTTGCCAAACGCCAAAAGGTTGAATTATTAAATACAATTAGTCTTAAAATTAACCGTCCAAATTATACCATTTATGTCACTTCAAAGACAGAATTCAAAGAGGGGTTAGCATGGCCCGTTGACCTCATTGCCTAAATTTATATTGAAATCAATGAAGTAGTTGAAGTTAAATTAACATTTGGTACTATTAAAATACTGAGTTGCTCGTTAGGGGTTCGATTCTTGCAACCAGCTCACTAGTAGTGTTACATCTCGTCATCTCCCATGTTTGATCTAATAATAATGGAAAATAAAAATATATATACACAATATATAATATCAACCCCTCTCACTTGAAAATTATGGTTACGCCACTAAATAAGGTACCTACTTCAACTCGACGAATACTTTATGTTTATGGTTTGTCTTTCCGAAAGGACTTTGTATATAATTATAATCCACTAAATTAAACAAGTTTAATTGTTTCAAAGTATGCATTTAAGTGGAATATAATATATTCTCATTAAATCAACCAAGTTCCATTTGATTCTTAATTGATCCCTATAGTTGCGTACAAGGATAACTATAATAGTTAATAATACTCTGAGGCGGTTAACATTTCATATACACTTTCCTCCCTAAAGTTATGTTACATATATATATATATATATATATATATATATATATATATATATATATATATATATATATATATATATATATATGATAAAAATGGAGAGATGGTACGGTTACACTTAGGAAGTGTTCGGCAACAGCTTTTGAACTAGCTTTTAGTGTTTTGACCAAGTCAAAACACTAATTAAGTGTTTGGCATAGTATGATAGAGGTTGGAGTAGTGATTAGTGTTCCAAGTAGTGTTTAGATAGCTTTTGGCAAACGTTAAAATTTATAGCGTTCAACAAGAAAAAGTAGCTTTAACTTTTTTTTTTTTTTGAAAAAAATTACAACAAATCCCTGAAAACTCTCATCTTCATTCTTGATCTACCTCCAATTCAATGAATGTGGAGGAAAATCCAGGTTTTTCTTGCAATAGTTGTTTTAAGCGAAAATCACCAATATGAATTGAAGGTGCTTCTTATTGGAACATTTATAGGGTAATGGGTTGTGTTAGCTCATATGAGTATATACTAGAAGAGGAGGAGGTCTAGTATGTTAAGATTAGAATGCGCAAAATCACGTGGATTAAATCAAGCAAGACAGTGGGCTGGTCGCGGGTCGCGACATTCGTAGCGGATCGCGACCAGCGCCTTTCGCGACTCGCGATCTGTATCGCGAGTCGCGACGTGGAGTCTGTTTTGGGGCGTGTAATTTTGCGTGGACGGTTTATAACCATTGTATGGCATACGTTTTCCTTTTAATGATGATTAAGTATGTTTAATCAGGGAATTAAAGGGAGATGAATGTTGTAACAGCTCTAATCAAGAGGGAAGATAATTCATCACCCTTGTTATGTATATGAGTTGAGAGAGAGAGAAAATCAGTTTTTTGAGATTCAAATCTTCTTGCTTTGCTTGAGAGAAAACTTGCTACTTTCTCTTGAGTGTTCTTCACAAACATCAAACACAAAGTTCTTGTTGATTCACTTAGAAAATCATCTAGTGAATTGTTTTCTCCATTGTATCTCATTAGTTATTTCGTGTTAACCCGGTGATCCTAGAGGGGCGAAATTAAACTAATAGGAAAGCGTAGTTTCCGTGCCTTGGAGTGGATATCTGGTTCCCTTGTTTGTTCTCACATCTAACAATCTATTAGTTTAATTTCTTTTCATTTCGGATATGGATCAATCACTCAATGACATGACTATGAACTTGCAAAAGTTGGACAAGTTTGAGGGGGTGGGTTATCGAAGATGGCAAAAGAAGATGCACTTCTTGTTGACAACTTTGAATGTGGTGTATGTTCTATCAACACCCATGCCACCATTCCCGAAAGATGGAGAGGAAGAGTCCGTGGAGACTACAAGGAAGAGGACAAAGTGGGAGAATGATGACTACATTTGCCGGGGTCACATCCTCAACTCTCTTACCGACCCTTTGTTCGATCTCTATCAAAATGTGGAGAGTGCAAAGGAACTTTGGGATACTCTTGAGGCCAAGTATATTTCTGAAGATGCTTCAAGTAAGAAATTTCTTGTTAGTAATTTTAATTCATTTAAAATGACTAATGATCGGCCTATTATAGAGCAATTTCATGAAGTTCATCATATTTTGAACCAAATTAGATCACATGGTATGGTGATGGATGAGGCTATTGCCGTAGCCTCAATCATTGATAAATTACCACATTCTTGGAAAGAAACTAAGCATTCCTTGAAACATAGGAAGGAAGATATTTCCATGGAACAATTAGGAACTCATCTTCGTATTGAAGAGGGTATCCGGGCTCAAGATGGGGTTAAGGATACTACTCCTAGTAATCCTAAGTCTACTGTGAATATGGTAGAGGTTGGTGGGTCTAGTGGGACCAAGAAATCCAACAATAACAACTCTAAAACCAACTTTGCAAACAAGAAGAGGAAGACCCTCACTTGTTGGGTATGCAATGGACCTCATCTCAAGAGGGATTGTCCTTCTAAGAAGAAGAAGACAAAAAATGGACAACCTAGTGTTGTTCAAAACTAAGGTAAAATTGCACATGAACATGTAATTGAAGAAATGAATTTTGTGGCTATGATTTCTGAAATTATGTTTGTGCAGGTTGATGATTCTTGGTGGATAGATTCGGGGGCCTCTAGACATGTGTGCAATAATAAGCACTTCTGCAGTCTTTGGAAGAATTGGATGATGGTCCAATCTTGCATATGGGGAATGATTCTACGGTAAAGGCCAAGGGTATAGGCCAAGTAGAATTGTTGTTAACCTCGGGAAAGACTTTAACTCTTCGGGATGTTGTTTATGTACGGAAGTTAGGAAGAATCTTGTGTCGGGGGGGTCTTTTGAATAAATTTGGTTTTAAAGTTGTATTTGAATCGGATAAGTTTATAGTTTCCAAGGGTGGTATTTTTGTTGGACAAGGATTTTATTGTAATGGAATGTTTAAATTTAGTATTAATAATAAAATTGATACTAGTTCTATTTACATGCTTGATGTTTCTTCTCTATGGCACAATCGTTTATGTCATGTAAACTATCGTAGATTATATGACATGTCTAAGCTAGGTTTAATACCTTCTTTCGATTTAAAGTTAGAGAAGTGTAAGACATGCATGCTAAATAAGATTACAAAGAATCCTTATCCTAGTGTGACTAGACAAACGGTATTGCTTGAATTGGTGCATATTGACTTGTGTGACTTTCATAGTTCACCTTCTTTGGGAAATAAAAAATATATTGTGACTTTTATTGATGATTATTCAAGGTTTTGTTACATATATTTATTATTTACTAAAGATGAAGCACTAGAAAAGTTTAAGATTTTTAAGACCGAAGTGGAACTTCAACTTAATGAAAAAGTTAAAAGACTTCGGACGGATAGGGGTGGTGAATACTATAATCCTAGCTATTTTAGTTCCATTGGTGTAATTCATGAAACAACCGCTCCATACTCACCTCAAAGTAATGGTATAGCGGAAAGGAAAAATAGGGTTCTAAAAGAAATGGTTAACACCATGCTTTCTAATTCGGGTCTAAATGACGGTTTTTGGGGTGATGCAATTTTAAGCGCATGTTATATTTTAAATCGAGTTCCTAATAAAAGGAATAAGACTACCCCATATGAACTTTGGTGTAACAAAAAGCCTAATCTCAATTACCTTAAGGTATGGGGTTGTAGGGCAATTGTCAAATTGACGGAACCTAAAAGGAAAACTTTAGGTGAAAAAGGAATTGATTGCATTTTTATAGGCTATGCGGTACATAGCAAAGCCTATAGGTTTTATGTCATTGAGCCAAATGATGTTGTCTCGATTCATAATGTGATAGAGTCAAGGATGCAATATTTGATGAGACTAGATTCTCATCGATTCCAAGACCAAAGGACATGATACCTAGTACTAGTTCCAATGTTGTGGATGACATTAACAATGATCATGATACTACAACACCGAAATTAGGAAAAGTAAAAGAATTAGAAAAGAGAAATCTTTTGGACCGGATTTTCAACTATATTTAGTTGAAGGGTCAAGGGAGTCTATTGTGACTCAAATTTCATATTGTTACAATATGGAGGAGGATCCTAGGACCTTTGATGAGGCTATGAAGTCTCATGATTCCGCTTTCGGAAAGAGGCGGTGAATGATGAAATGGATTCAATAATGGGAAATTATACTTGGATTTTAGCTAATTTACCTCCCGGATGCAAACCTTTAGGTTGTAAGTGGATTTTCGTAAGGAAAAGGAAGATCGATGGAACCATACTAAAACATAAGGCCCGGTTAGTGGTCCAAGGTTTTAGGCAAAAATATGGTATCGATTATTTTGACACTTATGCTCCGGTTGCTAGAATTGCTACCATTAGACTTTTGATAGCGATGTAGTTGCGATTCATGGTCTAGTAATTCACCAAATGGATGTTAAAGCGCCTTCCTTAATGGTGAATTGGAGGAGGAAGTGTACATGAATCAACTCGAATGTTTCGTGGTCAAAGGTCAAGAGACTAAGGTTTGCAAATTAGTTCGATCTTTGTATGGTCTTAAACAAGCACCTAAGCAATGGCATCAAAAATTTGATGAGGTCATTTTGTCTAGTGGGTTCAAAATAAATCGATCCGATAAGTGTGTATATAGTAAATTTGATAATAATGGTAATGGAGTTATAATTTGCTTATATGTTGATGATATGCTTATTTTTGGGACCGATTTGGAACAAGTGGGAAAAACCAAAGTCTTTCTCTCTTCTAGCTTCTCCATGAAAGATTTGGGTGAAGCGGATGTTATTCTAGGTATTAGAATAATGAGAGGTAAAGGGTCAATTTCTTTATCACAATCTCATTATATTGAGAAAGTGATTAAGAGGTTTAATGAATCGAATTCGACTCATTTTGCTACTCCGGTGGATCCTAGTGTTCACTTGGTTCCGAGTAGTGGTACTCCTATTTCACAATTGGAGTATGCAAGCTTAATTGGAAGCTTAATGTATGCTATGACTAGCACTCGACCGGATATA
Source organism: Beta lomatogona (assembly GCA_947646795.1). Lineage (NCBI taxonomy): Eukaryota > Viridiplantae > Streptophyta > Magnoliopsida > Caryophyllales > Amaranthaceae > Beta > Beta lomatogona. The sequence goes on from CANSNZ010000403.1 coordinate 1,799,976, forward strand.
GCTTTTGCTATTGGTAAACTCAGTAGGTATACTAGTAATCCTAGTATGTTGCATTGGCAAGCATTGAGAAGAGTGTTAAGGTATTTGAATAAAACCTTGGATTATGTCATAACTTACAAAGGAGAACCTTCTATTCTAGAAGGTTACTCGGATGCTAGTTAGATTTCTAACAAGGAAGATTATTCATCCACAAGTGGATGGGTGTTTCTTCTTGGAGGAGGTGCTATTTCATGGGCATCCAAGAAGCAAACATGTATAACGGATTCCACTATGGCATCGGAATTCATTGCATTGGCATCTTGTTGCCAAGAAGCGGAATGGCTAAGGAATGTGTTGAGTGAGGTTGACTTGTGGGTCAAACCTATGTCACCTCTTGCTATTCATTGTGATAGTGCATCAACCATAGCTAAAGCTTATAGTGAAGTCTACAATGGCAAGTCAAGGCACATTGGAGTTAGACATAGCTATGTGCGTGAAATGATAAGGAATAGTTGTATAATTATTAATTTTGATCGGTCTAGTTTGAACTTGGCGGATACGTTTACTAAACCGTTGTCAAGGGAACTAGTGAACAAAATGAATAAAGGGATGGGTCTTAAGCCTATTGAACAACCTATAGTGAAGGAAAACTCAATTTGATGTCTAATACAACATTAGATCTCAAATTCAATGAGGAAAGTACTTCTCTAGAAGGTTGGGAGCACTTGTTTAAAACATCCCTAGGTTAGTGCTTGTTTCTACAATGTTAAGAGGTTGAATTTATTTCTTAATAAATCTTTGATAAGTGCTCAATTGTAGGAGCATGTTCGTAAAGATTTACCTATATAAGCTAGAGGTTTGGCCGCTTCACCAAGTCTAAGGCTTGACTTGGAACGCTTATGAATGGATATGGACACCAAGGTTTCATAGATGTCGGAGGTTAAGAACTAAGTTTTATGCTTATGTGTATTAGTATCTTCAATAATTTGTGGTGGTTATATGATTCAAAGCTTTGTCTATCATTATGATCGAAATTGTTGTAAAGTTACTTTTACTAAGTGGAGATTCAATCGTAAGATATTTCCATGATGCATTAGCATGTTTTGTTTGTGATTTATAGCAAGTTGAAAACTTTTCAACATTACCCTATAAATGGGAGGAGGATTGTTGGAACATTTATAGGGTAATGGGTTTTGTTAGCTCATATGAGTATATACTAGAAGAGGAGGAGGTCTAGTATGTTAAGATTAGAATGCGCAAAATCACGTGGATTAAATCAAGCAAGACAGTGGGGGGTCAGTCGCGGGTCGCGACCGGGGGGACCGTCGCGGGTCGCGACCGGCGCGCCTTTCGCAACTCGCGATCTGTATCGCGAGTCGCGACGTGGAGTCTATTTTGGGGCGTGTAATTTTGCGTGGACGGTTTATAACCGTTGTATGGCATACGTTTTCCTTTAAATGATGATTAAGTATGTTTAATCAGGGAATTAAAGGGAGATGAATGTTGTAACAGCTCTAATCAAGAGGGAAGATAATTCATCACCCTTGTTATGTATATGAGTTGAGAGAGAGAGAAAATCAGTTTTTTGAGATTCAAATCTTCTTGCTTTGCTTGAGAGAAAACTTGCTACTTTCTCTTGAGTGTTCTTCACAAACATCAAACACAAAGTTCTTGTTGATTCACTTAGAAGATCATTTAGTGAATTGTTTTCTCCATTGTATCTCATTAGTTATTTCTTGTTAACCCGGTGATCCTAGAGGGGCGAAATTAAACTAATAGGAAAGCGTAGTTTCCGTGCCTTGGAGTGGATATCTGGTTCCCTTGTTTGTTCTCACATCTAACACTTCTACTATCGTGTGTGCTTCAAAACTTTTCGATGTCGTCAATGGCGCCGGAGGTGCTGGTTGTGCTGGTAGTTGCGGCAGCTTTTCAGCCATTAGTGAAGGAGAGTACATAGGTGGTTGTTGATGGTGGCTCTAAGAAATTAGGAGAGAGGGGAGGAGAGGAGAGAGAGAGAGAGGCGGAGGATTTTGTGCTAAAATGTAGAATCTGGGTAAAAAAAATGATGGGATTAGCATATTGTGGTTCGCGTTGGACCCGTTGGTGTTAAGGTTGTAATTAGCATATTGTGGACTTGTGGTAGGTAGAATCTGGGTCAAATATGAAAGGGATTAGAACAACATGTATTTGTGTGACAGTTTTTTTTTTTTTTTTCGAGGAATAGGGACAGGATGATTTGATTAAATATAAAACATAACAGTAGTACAAACAACAGAAACTCCAAAAACAATACAAGCAATCTCAACCCGCAAACTAATAGCTCCACTGACGAACTGCTTCGATATCCTGTAATTAGATGTCTTGAGTACATCCACCTCATCGGAGATCCCATTTGGTATAGCCTTTGGGCTGAGCCAGCTAGATTGAAATCCGAGAGCAACATCCCGAACCCGATCCGAAGCAACACACGACCACGAACTGAAAACGAACCAACCCACCGACAAAGGGCGACGAACACCCCCCGTACAGTGGACTAAAACCCTCACAAAGGAGGGACTTATTAAACACCACCAAAAAACCACCACACACCGGTGCCGATAGGAGCGATCGTACCACTGCCACCCTACTAAACTGCTTGATCAACGGGAGGATGAACCACTACATACTAACACTAAAAAGGAAAGGGAATGGGAAGCCCAACACTCAGCAACTAGGGAAAGGGAAGCCCAGATCATCAACCTAAAACAGGGGGGAGAGGGAAAGGGAAGCCGACGCACAAGGGGGGAGGAGGAAAGAGAATCCCGGCGCATAACTAGGGGAGGGGGAGGGGGAAGCCCAATAAACCACCATAGAAGGAGGAGAGAAACCGCCGATCACAAGGGATGAGGAAACAGGGGAGGGGGGAACGTGGACCATGTGCGGAAGCGAACATCGGACCAGCAAACTAAACAAGATCAAAACGAAAACAAAAAACGAAGCAGGGTCGACGGCCACCGGATCGCCAGAGCGACTCAATGGCTCGTCGAACCCGAAGGGAAAGCGACGCCGAAGAGGGGGTGTAGAAATCGCCTACCTAGGGTTATATTTAAATAAAGGCAATAATATTCTTTTAATTATTTGTGTGACAGATATGTCCTCTATGTGTTTTGAACTTTTAATCCATTTTCAACTATTTCATAATTTTAAACTTTCATACCTAACTGAAGAATAGTCACCACTCACCATAGTAATTAGAAGCTTTCATTTACTTCCTCCGTTTTCTTTTACTTGCAACACTTTTTTTTCATCAACTCCAATGCAAAATTTGGTTGGGAGAAAGGTAGAGATGAAAAAAAGAAGGCCCCACGTAATTGGAGAGAGATAGAGAGAAAGCAAAAGTAAAAATAGGAGGTGTTGCAAGTAACTAATTATATCCCTTTTAGGAAAGTGTTGCAAGTAAAAAAAACGGAGTAAGTACATAAAAAAAAAAAAAAAAAAAAAAAAGCTGAGTATGTATTGCTTGTCATGTTATTGAAAGCGAAAAGCTTTCGTTTATGTCGGCTAAAATTAACAATTTTTCTATAGCATAACTCATTTTTATCAACAAGGTGGTTTGAATGGGTATTCATAACATAAATAATGTGTTCACAATATAAATATTGAATTTAACAAAAAATTAAACATTCTGATCATAGTATAAACATTAAAATTAACCAAAATATATCTATTATAAAAAGATTGTAATGCATTGTGTTAATAATGTAAACATTGATTTTAACCATAAAATGATAAAATTTATCTTCTATAATCTCTACAGCTACTTTTACCAAACACATATATTTTAAACATCTACTTTCACAGTTAAAAGCTGACAGCTACTAGCACACAGCTAACAGCCACTCAAACAGCTAACAGCTACTCCAACAGCAAGTTTTGCCGAACAGGCCCTTAGTGTAACCTTACGCCACATACACAAATTATTGTAGCCAATAGAATTTAACCTAGCTTTTCATTTTGGAGGGAATTGGGGTTTGGTTTTGGGGGGAAACTTACCACCTAAACTAAGCTTTTTGGAGGGAGTTTTACCTCCATTTTTATTTTCATTTTTTTCACTCCTTTATTTTTAGAATTTATTAGAGTAATATTGTATATGTAAAAGGATAGTAGGGACTTTTACTAGTCTTAGGCCTGTATTGTAACACTATATATATTAAATGCTAGGGCTAACCTAATTAAGGTTAACACAATTATTCTCCACACTTGTACATGGTATCACAGCATAGGTTTTTCTATAAAAAAAATTTTACCCACCATGGATCCTTTGGCCACCGCTTCCGCCACCACCGCCGCTCATGTGCAGTCCCCGCCGGCGCGTGAGTCCGCCGCCTAGCCTTCCACGCCGGTGCGCCCCACCGCAGCTATGTCGCCTGTCGACGCTGCTTTTTCGCAGCCCTATGCTGCATCATTCTTTTCGCATCCTATGTCTGCTGCCGCGGCTTCTTCGGCCTTTTCTTATGGTCTGTCTTCGGCGCTCCTCAACGCTGCCACGCCGTCCTCCTCGTCGCGCACTCAGTCACGATTTCTGTCGGGTTTTGTTGCCGCGACCATCGTGCCACCCACCGGCATTGCCCCAATGTTTCCCCAGGCTTCATCTTCGTCCTTCTTTGCATTACCACAAATCTCTGCTCCTAACCTCAGTAATTTGGTAACTATTACTCTTTCTTCTCCTGAAGATTATTTGTTGTGGAAAACTCAAATTACTTGTTTGCTTCTTTAACATCAACTGCTTGGTATGGTTGAAGACACTGTTTCCATTCCTCCTGCTACTGTTATTGATGATCGTGGTGTTTCGATTCCTAATGCTCAATTTTATGAATATTTACGTGTTGATCAACAAATTAAGTCCTGGATTTTTGCCACGTTGTCTCATGATGTCTTTGTTGATGTACATGATTTATCCACCTCTGTGGAGATTTGGAATCGTATACAAACTAGATTTATGCATGCTAGTATGGCTCGTTCTATGGAATTGAAAGGTCGCCTTACTCGTATTAAGAAGAGTGATTCTCAGTCTATGGATGGTTATTTGCGTGAGATTAAGGTTATTGCATATTCTTTAGCTGCTATTCAGTGTCCTGTCTCTAATCAGGACTTGGTTCAGCACACTTTGTTTGGTTTGGATCGTGATTCGTACTATGATCATATTGTTACTACTTTACTGCATTACCCGTTTCCTCTTAGTTTAGATGATTTGCGTCCTAAGCTTCTGCTTCATGAACAACGTATAAAAAGTTCAAAGGATGGTTTAGATTCATCTTCTCATCATGCTTTAGTTGCTGTTCAGTCTCCTAGTTTTGGTTCCTCTACTAAGAATACTTCAGGCGGCCGTAATAGAGGGAGAAATAATAGGAATCGAGGGGGCAATAATGGAAATGGTCGAAATCAAAATAATCGTTGTAATGGTGGTAACAACAATTCTCGTGGATTTGGTAATACCAACAACACCAATGCTAATCGGGGACGTCCAAATGGTATGAGTAAATATTCTAACTTGTCATCCTATAGTATGCCTTGCCTAGACTATATTACTAATGATTTGTCTTCAGCAGGGAGTAATTCGTCAAGTAGCAATTTAAACTATACCCCTACTTCCGATACGTGTGGTCTATGTTGGTTTCCAGGTCATCAAGCTGCCTATTGTCCTCAAAGATTCAATTCCAGCTTTGTTCCCTCTTCATCTGAAAGTGTCACTCGAGCCTTATTTGCACTGTCTGTTGGTGGTGAAGCTAATGATTCAGTCTGGTACCCGAATTCGGGAGCTGCCTCTCACGTGACCCCTCAGGATGGTAAGTTTTCTGCTAAAACTCCTTACACTAGGTCTAGTTCCGTTGTAGTTGGTAATGGTACCTTACTCCCAATTAAAAGTACTGGTAATTTAACATTAAAAATTACAAGTTATCATATGTCTGTCATGTTCCCGACTTGAAACATAATTTATTATCCGTTAACAAGTTGTGTCAAGAAAATGATTGTGTTGTGAGTTTTGATAAAAAAAAAAAATTATTTCTGTTAAGGACCAGACAACGGGGGCGGTTCTGCTTCGGGGATCCAGTAAGCAAGGTGTCTACCCTATTCAACCCAGTGTTGTCCCTCCTGAGTCTCCAGTTCCTGCTTTCCTAGCCACTAAGGAATTGGGTGTAGTTTGGCATGCTCGCCTTGGTCATACGTCCTCTAGCATATTAGGAGCTTTATGTTCAAATAATTCTATTAAATGTACTTTTAAGTTTCATAATGATTGTATTGGTTGTAAGTTAGGCAAAATACATCGTTTACCTTTTGACTCAGTTGAACATGTTTCTCCATATCCTTTATATAAAATTCACAGTGATCTTTGGCAATCTCCTGTTTTGTCAAATCAATTATATCGTTACTATGTTGTGTTTGTTGATGATTTCTCGCGATATTCATGGATTTATCCTTTACGTCGAAAATCGGAAGCTCATTCTCAATTTCTTGTGTTTCAAAAGATGGTTGAAAATCACTTTAATTGCAAAATTAAGATTTTTCAAAGTGATGGGGGTAGGGAATTTGATAATTCTCCTCTTCTAGAACATTTTCGTGACCATGGAATCATTTTTCAAAAATCTTGTCCTCACACTCAAGCTCAGAACGGTGTTACAGAACGCAAACATCATCATATTATTGAAATGGCTCGTACTATGAAAATTCATTCTGACTTTCCTGCTGAATTTTGGGTTGATGCATCATACACTGCCACCTACACCATAAATAGATTACCCAGCTCGGTTTTAGGGGGTGTTTCTCCTTTTAAAATATTGTTTCATCGCCCCCCTTCCTATCATTTTTTGAAAACATTTGGTTGTGAATGCTTCCCTTTGTTTCTGGATTCCAAACTCAACAAACTGCAACCTATATCTACAACATGTGTTTTCATTGGATATGCCATGGATTATAAAGGTTATCGTTGCTTTGATCCTACTACCAACAAAGTTTACATCAGTCGTCATGTTCTTTTTCATGAACATAAGTTTTCGTATCGTGCTCTTGTTAGTCCTGTGTCTAACATGCCCTACACTTCGCCCATGGCCCTGACCTTTGACTGGAGCCCCACAAATGTTGCCCCTGTGTCGCCCCCCTCTGTCCCGACCCCTATCTCGTCGGTACCCTTATCTCTGATGCCCACCTCTCGCAACCCTGCTGCTACTCGGACATTGTCCGGCTGGTCTCCTCATCGGCCCAATCTTCGCCTTTCCCGCCGGGTCCTTCGGCGCTAGATGGGCCTATCCCCCCTCCCCCCGTGTCATCTCCTGCCTGGCCCAATGGCAATCCAGGCGCCACTGGGTCCAGCGAGCTGTCTTGCGCATGCTCTACCTCGCGCACTGGGTTGCCCTTGTTCGCTGGCCCATCCCTTTCGCTTGTCGTGTCCACGCCCAGCCCAGCTGGTAGCACTGACCCGCGTGTCCTTGGGCCTCACTCCCCGTTTGAGGGTGCTGTCCAATCCTCGCAGCCTTCTAGTCTTTGCTCCCCTCGTCTCCCATTGTTCCGTCTCCCCACTTCCCATGTTTCTCGCTTTGTTGCTCTTAATCATTATCCCATGGTTACCGGGTTAAAAGTTGGAGTGTCTAAGCCTAAAGTCTTAATGAACTTAAAAACTACTGTTGTCGAGTCTGAACCAACTAATTTTAAACAAGCTTCTAAAGACTCTCGTTGGCGTCAGGCTATGCTTGATGAATATAAGGCTTTAATTAATAATGACACATGGGAGTTGGTACCTCGCAACTATGATCAGAATTTACTTGGTTGTAAGTGGGTTTATCGGATTAAGTACAATTCTGATGTTTCTGTGGAGCGGTTCAAAGCCAGGCTTGTCGTTTTTTGAAATCACCAACAGGCAGGTATTGATTACTTTGAAACCTTTAGTCTTGTTGTTAAGCCTACTACTGTTCGCTTTGTTCTTTCTATTGTTGTTTCTCTCAAATGGACAATTCGTCAATTAGATGTCAAAGATGCTTTTCTTCATGGGTTTCTTCATGAAGAGGTTTATATGCGTCAACCTCTGGGTTTTATTCATCCCTCTAAACCTACTCATATTTGTCGTCTCCGTAAGTCCATTTATGGTTTGAAACAAGCTCCTCGAGCTTGGTTGTCTCGTCTCAGCAATTTCCTATTATCTATTTGTTTCAAGTGCGGCAATTGTGACACTTTCATGTTCACCCTCAAGTTCCGTGGTCATCTTATAATTCTTCTATTATATGTTGATTAGATTGTTCTTACTGGTAGTAGTCCTTCCCTTGTCACAAAATTCATCTCTGTTCTTTCTTCTCAGTTTGCTATGAAGGATTTAGGGGATCTTCATTACTTCTTAGGTTTTCAGGTTGTGCGTACTCCCTCTTGTTTATTTTTGTCTCAAAATAAGTATGTTTCTGATTTACTCCGTAAATTTCATCTTCATACTGTTAAACCAGTTACCACTCCTGTTGTCTCTAGAGTTACATTGTCTCTTCTTGATGGAGAACTTCTTGCTGATCCCACAGATTATCGTAGTATGGTTGGTGCATTCCAGTACTTAACTATGACTCGTCCAGATATTCCTTATGCTGTTAATATGGTGTCTCAGTTTATGCATGCTCCTCGTACTACTCACATTCATGTTGTGGAAAGAATTTTCAGATATCTGCAGGGCACTTTGGATTTCGGTCTTTTCATATATAGCAGCAGTTCTCCTACTGTTGTTATTGCCTACTCTGATGCAGATTGGGCGGGTTGTCCTGACACTCGCCGTTCTACTACTGGCTATGCTGTTTTTCTTGGGAAGAATCTTATTTCCTGGCGCTCGAAAAAGCAACCTACTGTGACTAAATCCTCCACTGAAGCTGAATATAGGGCGGTTGCCTACACGGCTGCTGGGACTATTTGGCTCAAGCAACTTCTTGCTGACATTGGTCATTTCTTTCGCCGTCCTATGATTGTGTATTGTGATAATGTCTCTGCTACTTATCTCACTGCTAATCCAGTTCATCATGATTGCAGTAAACATATTGATGTGGATTATCATTTTGTTCGCGAAATGGTTGCCAAGGGAGGTCTCATTGTTCGACATGTTCCTACTCAGTCTCAGGTTGCTGATATTTTTACTAAGGGCCTTTCTAGTGACTTGTTTACTAAGCATCGTTCCAATCTATCCGTTCTTTCACCCCGTAAAGATTGAGGTGGTGTGTTAGAGTAATATTGTATGTAAAAGGATAGTAGGGACTTTTATTAGTCTTAGGCATGTATTGTAACACTATATATATTAAATGCCAGGGTTAACCTAATTAAGATTAACACAATTATTCTCCACACTTGTACATAATTTTTACCCCAAATTAAACTAAGCATTTTGGAGGGAGTTTTTAGTTCATTACTCAAACATCACAATTTCTGTTTGGTTTATCCTCAAATTTCATCTTTGGAGTTCCTTTTTAAAGGAAAGAAAAGGCTGGAGCTTATTTATTTGGAAAAATTGACAATAGAGGTCTGAACTTTGGACGATAATTTTTAAAAGGTTTGAACTATTGATTAACCTGTGTAGGTCCCAACTTTATGGGGTCTTAATTTTTAGCGAGCCTCGGTGACTTAAAACTGACGATTTTTTTTAAAATCTCACATAGTTCCTACTTCCCTCCCTCAATTAACCCTTCTGGTGTGACCCAAGTTTTACAAGTTATGACCTATTAAGCCAGTTTCAAGTCACTAAGGCCCGTTAAAAGTTAAGACCCCCTAAAGTTGGGACCTACACAGGTTAATTAATAGTTTAGACCTTTTAAAAATTATCATCCAAAGTTGAAACCTCTATTGTCAATTTTTCCTATTTATTAATGTCATTTGCAAATTCTCTTCATTTTCGTCATTTTCTTCTCTCAGATATGATATATAGACTGATGTTATGTATCCTTGTTAGCACAATGAAGTTGGATTATTGCACACTAAGTGTTTGTTAAATTGCCTAGTTACAAAAAGTTTTGTTTGTTTTTCAATTTTTGGCTATGTAAAATTGCCTTTGTGGTATTATGCTTTGAAAATGGGGGACCAATTGGTTTTTTCACAATCTTGTTTTTTGTTGGTAGTTTGAGGATATAGTAACTATTAAATGGGTAATACTACAATGTCGGATAATTGAAACAATATAGATAGTGTGGAATCATGTTTGTGAAATAATTTGGTAATTTGCACCCCACATTGATAATATTGTCATTCTTGTCAAAAAAAAAAAAAAGATAATATTGTCATTCTGGGTGTTCTGGGTTTGTGATAATAATGTTTTATTGATTTTTTGGTCTTGTTAAAGCTGATTGATTGTATAATGTATTTGGTTGTTTATGAATAGGGTAAGTTCTTTCGGTGCATCTAAAAAATAGGATCATATTTCAATTATTAGGATCAATTGTTGTTGAAAGTTTATCATTACCTGAATCATTGAAACGAAATGGGACGATCAAGTAATAGGATCAAATTTTACTTACGGATTATACAAGTGTGGTGGCACGGAAAAAGCGAAGAGTCATATGCTACGAGTAGAAAACTTTTCGTGGAGGCCCAAATAAAATATGGGAAAATGAAATTACAAAAACCGGTATCACATATCCAATTTAATTTATTTTGGTCGCATTAATAAATTTAAAGGTATTGGTCTTTTTACACATATCATCTAATTGAGATATGGGTTTATAAACCAAGTATATTCTAAATACTTAGATATGATCCTTATTACTCCGTATAATTGTGGCATATCTTAATTATTTAGATATGATCCTCGTTATTATTTTGGCAATGTAGCAAGAGAAATTATGTGTATTAGTGTATAACAATATCTCACAAACACTTGTTTTCAAGTAATCCTGAAAAGTTTTACATCCTATTGTTTGAAAATCGATCTTTGATATTGAAACAATATACAAATTAGATTTCAATAGTCCTAATTGACTTGAAAAGAAATATTAGTGTAACAAATCCTATAACAATAAGTGATTCTATCACATGTATACTTGGATAGATGTGTTTGGTATCTAAATATAACTTGCACACTACACTAGTTAAAAAAAAGGAAAAAATATTTTAAATAAATCGACCTTTGCGCAGTCTTCCTATTTTAAGTCTATCTTTTGATTATCCCTGATTGAGTTAGGCTTGTATGTTTGTTTTCTTCTATTGAGTTTTAACCTGTTTGTGACTTGTTTAGTAGGTTACTTATGATACGTGTTACAATGTCCCACCCCCACCCTCGCCTCCCTCGCTTGTTTTAGAAGAATGGACTTGTAACACGTATCATAAGTGACCTAATAAACTAATCACAAATAGGTTAAAACTCAATAGAAGAAAACATACATACAAGCCTAACTCAATCAAGGATAATCAAAAGGTAGACTTAAAATAGGAAGATCGCGCAAAGGTTGACTTATTTAAAACAATTTTTCCTAAAAAAAATGAATATGTGAACAAGGAAACTATTTAAATATACAACATATAAAACAAAGCAATATATAAAAAAACCATATAAGGATTCTAAGTTTCAGTAAAAATAAATTCAGTTCACTAAGAATAAGTTCAGTTCGGTAGTAATAAGTTAAGTTCAGTAAAAATAAGTTTAGCTCAGTAAAAAAAGTTCAATCTTTAAGGAATCCGTTAAAGTTTCAGCAAAAATACAACTAGTTTTTTTGGCCTGTCCGAAAAATGGGCTGGTTATATTGTGATATTTTATAAAATATATATTGTATAATGTATCATTTTAAAATTTATAATTAACTAGTAATTATAATGTATGAAATTTGAAGCAAAAAAGAAGCAAGAGGGCAAAAGGTTATTAACATAATAATTATTGATAATTACAATATATAAACGAATAAGAGAAGAAAAAGGTGTAAACAATTAAACATGTTTTTGGAGAAAAAATAAATAAATGAGGAATATGGAACACCAAAAGCCAAAATAGTATTAAGGGTCTGTTCTATTCAACTTATTTTGTCTTATCTTATCTTATCTTATCTTATCTTATCTTTTCTGATCTTATCTTATCTTATCTTATCTGATCTGATCTGATCTGATCTTATCTTATTATGAAATGAGTGAAGATAAGTTGAACAGAACATCTTATTTATCTTATCTTATCTTATCTTATCTTATCTTATCTTATCTGATCTTATCTTATAAAATCTTATATAAGTTAAAATAAGTTGAACAGAACAGACCCTAAGAGAGAGTGAACTAGAGTGAGAGTGATTGTGAGGTGTTTTATATTTGTGAGAGTGATTCCGAGAGGTTTAATATGTGAGAGTGATTGTGAAAGGGTTTTCTTTGGTTTTTTTTTTCAAAAAAATATTAGGCGTAAATATTCTTCCATTTAAAGTAAAATATATCAAATTAATTTAGGAAAAATTTGCCAAAAAAAAATTAAATGAAAAACTTGAATCCATTCCTTACTTTAATGTGTGTCATTTAATTTAGTTGTGAAAATTGAACCACTAGACTATGAGAAAGAAATTTGTGTGGAGAGAGCCAAAACTAAGCGTCTGTAATAATATAGACTAGATCAGATCAGAGAAATTGAAATCTAATAATTCCTCGCTTTTTTTTGTGTGTGTATCATATGAGTTTTTTTTGTTTCTCTAAAATAACACCTAATTGATAGATCTAAAAAGAAACAAAAGTAGTACCAAAATTTTATGTGTCATGTGGATAAATTTAATATTCAATAAAGTAAGTAATTGATTTTAATTAATTCCATCGAACATTTAAACAGCAACATCCTACATTCGTATATATATAATTTGATCTTACTAATTGATCGTCTTATTTTGTTTCATTGAACCTGACACATCAATAATAAACTTTAGATGAAAATTGATCCTAATATATGAAATATGATCCTATTTTTCTTATATGCACCGAAAAAGCTTCGCCTAATTATAACCTATAAACAACCGCTAACTTATCAATTCAATATTAACAAACCCAGAAAATCAATATAACCCAAAATTAGAATAACAATGTCAAATAGCAAACCCAGAAAATCCATATCACCACAAACCCAAAAAATTAGAATAACAATGTCACCATTCCAAACGAGAATCAAATAGCAAAAGTTGCTATAATATTGCAAACTTTATATCAAAAGAACTATTATTAAACCAATTCATCCATAGAAATCTTCCAATCCAAATGAAAGGAATCCTAAAAAATGGCAGTTTTTGAAACTAAATCATATAAACTATAACCCCTGCAAAAGTTCGATAAAGAGAATTTCCAAGTTTACTAGAAGTGTGGTTCAAAGATCAACAATTGAAGCAAACAATTATCAACGTGAAACAATTTCGACTAGTGCATAACAATTCCAATTCATATTTCAATTCCAGAAAATCCCACGTTTGGTCTTGATCCAACTTCATGATTGTGAATTTAGATCCTATCAAAAGCGTCGTTTTGACAAAAAAAATTCATGTTCATTAACCATAAAGTTGTGAGATTAAAGGATTTTATCCAAGGGGTAGAAGAGAATGAAAGGGAAAACAAATTAGAGAGGAGAGAGGAGAGAGGAGAAGAAGAAAGAGAAGAAAGATTATAAAAAAATAAAAGTTAAAAATTAATAAAATTATTTGAAATTTGAAATCTGAATGAAAATTCAAGCAAGTGGAGAAATGGACCTACTTTTAATTACCAATAGGAAAGCAACACATTTTTGTGTAAGTGGAGTAAGGTTACACTAAGGTCCTGTTCTTTTGGACTTATTTTCAGCAAAAATAAGTAAAAATAAGTTCAGTTCAGTAAAAATAAGTTCAGTTCAGCCAAAATAAGTAAAAATAAGTTCAGTTCAGCAAAAATAAGTTCAGTTCAGCCAAAATAAGTTCAGTTCAGCCAAAATAAGTTCAGTATACATATAATGTTGTAATTAGTATATTTGTTCTCAATATTACTATTAATATTGTTATTATTATTAATATTATAATTATAATAACGCTGAAATTGTAATTATTTTTAAATTTTTTATTTTTTTTTATTTTTTTATTTTTTTATTTTTTTATTTTTTTATTTTTTTAATTTTTAATTTTTTAATTTTTTTTAATTTTTTAATATTTTTTATTTTTTAATATTTTTTTATTTTTTTATTTTTTTTATTTTTTCTTATATTTTTTTTATTTTATTATTATTATTATTTATTTTTTATTATTTATTATTTAGTATTAATTATTAATTATTTATTATTTATTATTATTATTTATAATTTATTATTTATTATTATTATTTATTATTTATTATTATTTATTATTATTATTTATTATTATTTATTATTTATTTATTATTTATGATTTATATTTATTATTATTTATTATTTATTATAATTATTTATAATTTATTATAATTATTTATTATTTATTATTATTATTATTTATTATTTATTATTAATATTAATTATTATTATCTTATTATTTTTATTATTATTTATTTTATTATTATTTATTATTAATTATTATAAAAAAATAAAATAATAATAATAAATATTGATAATATTATGTTAATATTTATTGATTATTATAATAATAAGTATTGATAATATTATGTTAATAGAGTTTAGTTCAGCAAAAATAAGTTCAGTTCAGCCAAAATAAGTTCAGTTCAGCCAAAATAAGTAAAAATAAGTTCAGTTCAGCAGAAATAAGTAAAAATAAGTTCAGTTCAGCCAAAATAAGTTCAGTTCAGCCAAAATAAAATAAGTTCAGTTCAGCCAAAATAAGTTCAAAAGAACAGGGCCTAAATGTAACCGTATCCTTTCACTTGAATATATATATACACAATATATAATATTAACTCCTCTCACTTGAAAATCATGGTTACGCCACTAATAAAGTACCTACTTCAACTCGACGAATACTTTATGGTTATGGTGTGTCTCTCCTAAAGGACTTTGTATATACCCATGACTCCATGAGTAATTATAATCCACTAAATTAAACAAGTTTAATTGTTTCAAAGTATGCATTTTAGTGGAATATAATATATTCTCATTAAATCAACCAAGTTCCATTTGATTCTTGATTGATCCCTATAATTGCGTACAAGGATTACTATAATAGTTAATAATACTATGATGTGGTTCACATTTCATATACACTTTCCTCCCTAAAGTTAAGTTACATATATGTATATGATAAAAATGTATACCTAATTGCATATTTGACGGGATATAAATATTAATATTAGATTAAGAAGCCAATGATTTGGGCACCAACAAATTTGCATTACCCAACTGTCCACTCGCTTTTAGAACACCGATCAGCAAATTAAAATCCCTTTTAAATAGGAAAAATATCATTAAATTATATTAATCTAATGTCATTAAATTAATCTCTAATAATGTAAGAGTTGTAACATGATTAAATCAAACCATCCTACGTGTCGACGTATTACTAGAGGAGCACGATCCTTGTTTGCATCAAAAGTTACGCCTTGGTCTTTCAATCATTTGTGAATTGTGATTATATTATAAAGTAGTCATTTCATCAATAAATTTGGGGAAAAGCTACACATACACATGATGTATGTGAGACCCCCATACACAACATACTTGTCCACTTCCTATTGATTTGCCTTGGGTCCCTCTTTCTCAAATTTTCAGCTGATTTTCAACTCCATTTTGAATTCAAAATTCAAACTTAATTCAAATTATCTGTAATTAACTTTTTTTTTTTGACGGGAAAAACACGAACCAATATATTAATCAACCAAAACCTTGTCTGCAAGGACAAGGGACAACAATTCAGGAGGATGGTCCTCCATCCACACTCTCATCTCATCGAAAGATAGAGAAAGTTGAGCCATGGATGAGCCACCTTATTACAAGAGCGATTGACAAAAGAAAAAGAGCAAAAAACAAACGAGCTTCTAAGAGCTAAAATATCATTAACAATAACTTGAGTGCTAGTCCGTGCTTTATGCCCATTAAGTAGCTTAATCACATTCACACAATCCGATTCCACTTCAAGGTTCCTAAGTCCAGCATCAAAAGCAATTTGCAAGCCAAACAAAATGGCTCGCGCTTCAGCTTCTTCGGGGGACCAGACACCATCCATCCTTTCACCTGCATCGCCAACATCATCTCTAACAACAACCCCCATCCCACACCTTCCTTCCTTTACTGCCGCATCAGAATTGAGCTTGCCAGGGGCTCGACTCGGCTTCCTCCATTGCTGCACATCACTCTCTGACTTTAGTAAGTTAACGTGCTCACGAGCTACAGCAGTAGCAAATTCCTCCAGCATATTGAGGGCTCTAGCACATGCATCACTCGGGTCCATCTTACGCTGCTCAAACACCCATATGTTTCGTGTATGCCAAATTTGCCACATAACCATCATTGTAATCTCCCAAGCCCTCGGGTCTGTGCATTTCTCCAGCCAATTACAGCACCATTCTGACAACAGTACATCGTGCACCTCCCCACTATCAATCCGAGCAGGAGAAAAACGCCAAACGAGCCGACTCTCATAACAGTTCAGCATCAGATGCTCAACACTCTCCCTCTCCTCCCCACATCTTGGACATTGTGGATCAATCCTCAACCCTCTCTCTACAAGTTTTCTTCTCGTGGGTAAGCTATTAGTGACCGCTCTCCACACAAGATGTTTAACTTTTTGTGGGACTTTAGCTACCCAAATTTGCTTCCAAATTTTTTTTAACAAATCCCCATTTGAGCCTCCTAAGTTGCCACTCCTTCTCTCCATCTCCAAGTGATACGCACTTCGAACACTAAAATCACCGTTCTTCGTATGGCACCAACTCAGAAAATCAGGGCTCTCACTACCGCCGCATCGAACCTTCGAAATGGCCACCTTTTCTTCCTCAGTCACCAATTGAGCTAACTCTTCTAACTTCCATCCCACTCGATCATCAGTACGCCACTCCTCCACTGTATCGTCACTATGGGCTTCAGGTGGACACGAAAAAAAGCCGACCTCCGGGAAGGGAGGGAAGCCATTTATCCTGCCAAAAACTCACGCTACTGCCATTCCCGATAGTCCATCTTGTGCCCTGACCCAGCAAGCTTCGAGCCCCCATAATAGATCACCAAGTATAGCTCAAGTTACTCGATATTTTTGCTTCCCAAAAAGAGGTTCTGGGGAAATATTTCCCCTTAAGGACTCTAGCTGCAAACGAATCCGGAGCTGTCACAATTCTCCAGCATTGTTTAGCTAAAAGAGCATCGTTGAAAGCACTAAGGTCTCGAAATCCAACACCCCCTTTATCTTTCGAGAGACATAATTTATCCCAGCTTATAAGTGCCATTGTCTTTTCGCTGTCTTGCTGACCCCGCCAAAAGTTCCTACAAATAGCATTCAAGCTATTCACCACACCTTCCGGAATTTTGAAGCACTGCATAGCGTAGGTTGGAATTGCTTGGGCCACCGACTTCAATAAGACCTCTCTTCCTGCTCTTGACAAGAACCTCTCTTTCCACCCCTTGACTTTCTTCCACATTCGGTCTTGAATTACCTGGAAAACAGCTTTCTTAGATCTTCCAACATAGGTAGGAAGCCCAAGATATTTTTCGTGTTCTTCAACAGCTTGGAAATTCAACTTCGATAGAAGTATATTCTGCGACTCGGTACAAACATTCCCTTTGAAAGAGACCTCCGATTTTTCCATATTAATTTTTTGACCCGAAGCTAACTCATACACCAATAAAATATCCATGATAGAATCAGCCTCTATTTCAGATGCCCGAGTGAACAAGAGAGTGTCATCAGCAAAAAACAGGTGGGAATAGGAGGCACATGTCTTCCTATTTTAATTCCATGAATAAAATTTTTTGTCTTTGCATCTTGGAGAAGGGAAGAGAGACCTTCAGCACACAGAAGAAATAAGAAAGGGGAGATAGGATCCCCTTGCCGGAGCCCTCGAGATGGAGAAAACTTCTTAGATGGGAAGCCATTGAACAAAATAGAATAGGAGACTGAGGATATACACCGGAAGATAAGCTCACAAACTTTTGCATCAAACCCCAATTTCTTCATAATTTCAATTACAAAATTCCATTCAACTCGATCGTAGGCTTTGCTCATATCCAATTTCATCGCCATAAACCCCTTTACGCCCTGTTTTTTTTTTTTTTCCGCAGATAATGAAATAATTCATACGCCACAAGTACATTATCTGTAATAAGTCTACCCGGAACAAAAGCACTCTGGCACTCGCTAATAACATCAGGGAGGATTTTTTTAAGCCTATTAGAGATCGTTTTCGACACTTGTTTATACAATACATTACATAAACTTATGGGTCGACAATCTTTTGTAGACTCACATTCTTTCTTTTTTGGAATCAAGACAATGTGGGTATGATTAATATCATCAATGGGGGTAGCATTGTTAAGAATATCAAGCACACATGTCAACACATCCTCACTAATCACATACCAGAATTTTTTGTTAAAAAAAGCTGGCATACCATCAGGTCCAGGTGCTTTAGTTGGATGCATTTGCTTCAGAGCCAAGGTCACCTCTTCTCGTGTATACTGAGCACACATATCCTCATTCATCGCCTCCGTGACCTTCGGCTTAACCGTGGCAAGCACTTGTTGCATTTCTTCATTGTCGCCATTTGTGGAGAAGAGAGATTGGAAGTAACCAAGAAACACCGCCTCGGCTTCCTCTTCTATTGTTCTCCACACGCCGCCATCATCTTTCACACCCTTTATAGTATTGCGGCTTCGACGTTGATTAGCTTTGCGATGAAAAAAAGACGTGTTTTGATCTCCGTCTCGAAGCCAGTCTTGTGTGCTTCTTTGAGCCCAATACACCTCCTCTCTTTTTTCCAACTCATCAATTTCATTATCAATTCGTCTCATCTCTTCAATAGTTGTAGCTGTAGGGTCATGAGCAATTAACTCACGCATAGCCGATCGACGTTTTTCAATTTCATGCTTAAAATCATTGGGACGCTTCATGCTCCACCCTCGCAATCTATTAGCACACATTGCAATCTTCCCCTGTACACTATTTGAAGGAACGAGCTGCCATGCCGCTTGTGCAAGATCCATACACGCCTCATCACGCAACCATTCTTTCTCAAATTTGAATCCCCTTTGTCTCTTTGTAGAACCTGAGGTAACAATAACTTGCTGCTGAATCAAAATTTTTAGAGGGAGATGATCCGATCTACGCTTGGGAAGGTGCTCGGTTTTGGAACACGGGAACATTTCCTGCCACGCATCATTCATAACTACTCTATCAAGCCTCTCTTGGGTGTTATCGTCATCCAAACGGTTATTACTCCAAGTGAAAGGATGTCCTTCAAACCACAAAGAGCTAAACTGACATTCATTCAAAGTCTCACGAAAACCATCAATTTCCCTTTGACTCTTCATTGGTCCTCCCCTTTTCTCCTCATGAGCTGCT
This sequence comes from Beta lomatogona, assembly GCA_947646795.1. Lineage (NCBI taxonomy): Eukaryota > Viridiplantae > Streptophyta > Magnoliopsida > Caryophyllales > Amaranthaceae > Beta > Beta lomatogona. Next base: position 1,819,379 of record CANSNZ010000403.1, read on the forward strand.
ATACAGTTGAAATCGCCAAAACATAGCCACGGGAGAGAAACAACAAGGCTAAGGGATTTCATTAGTTCCCATGTCTTATATTTGTTTTCTTCCTCTGGATATCCATACATACCCGTAATTCTCCAGCTTCTACCATTTCCTTCATCCACTCTAAAATCCATATGATTCAAAGAATGAGAAAGGAGGGTCATATTGAGATCATCACTCCAAAACATTGCCAGTCCCCCACTTCTGCGTCTACCTTCTCCCATACAGTCCACACACAAAAAGTTTGTGAAGTTCAGCTTTCTCTTAATCGTGTCCCACTCCCGACCTTTCAACTTTGTTTCTGAGAGGAAAACAAAGTGGGGTCTTTCCATACGAACAACGCCTTTAAGAGCGTTCTCCGCCCGAGGGCTCCCCAACCCCCGGCAATTCCAAGTAAGGCCTATCATTGTTGTTCGCGGGGTTGGCTCAAACCAACCTCCGCTACTTGGATCAGATCTTGACCCTGGGAATTATCACACTTCACTTTCTTGCTCGACCACTACAACTACTACTTTCATCCAAAAAAACATCATTGTGACCTTACGCTTTCCATTAATGATCTCACATATCACAATATCATCAAGGATAACATTATCAACATGCCTAGGATTATTACTGGGAGCATTAATTAACGGGGAATGTACGTTTTTAGAAGCATTTATTATACCTTTCCTTGCCTGAGTCTTTTTCCTTCCACACACTTTTTTATCATTTATGGTATGGCTACCAACCTAGAAAAGGGAACCATTAGAAGCAGAAGTAACGATGACATTATGAGCATTTGTTTTCACCAAGACATCATGTGTGTCAGCACTATGGTCCACCATCTCCCCACATGTTACAACTTTTTCATTATTGGTCCCAATCACGATATCGCCAGTATCTCCCCTGTCCCCTACACTCCCTACATACCCCACCTCCTCCACATTATGTTTCCCCACATCCACACTCTTCACCAATTCACCCTTCTCCCCCTGTGTTACTTCAATCCCCACCCCCACCTTCGAGCCATCACCCCCTCTAGACCCATTATTCTGCTTTAATAAACTCCCAGCCACCCCCTTTGAATGAGATAATTGCCTCTCATTACTCACTCCTTCTTCCTTTGTCACAAACAGAGTTCTCCTTCTTGCTCTAATGGCTAAAGCTTCTTCCTTGTTTCGAGATTTCCCTTTGAGTGGGGATGCCTTCAACCATACTCCCCACCCCATTTCATTGTCACATTCGTCCGGCATTTCTGCATTACAGTCCTTTTCACTATGCCCTAGAACACCACATCTAAAGCAGAAGTAGGGGAGGCGCTCGTATTTGTATTCAATGGTTGTCAACATGCCATCCTTGCGTTTGATACGCTGTTTCCTCCGCAATGGTTTGAGCACATTTAGCAGAACTTTCACTCGACGGAACCGATCCAGCCCAAAATCATCCAAGTCCACCTCCATCACCGATCCTAAGCAAGAAGCAATGGCTTTCACCTCCGGCTCAGAGCGACAATTAAAGGGAAGATTGTAAATTCGAGCCCAAAAAGGCGAAGAGTCGAGATTGACTTGCGAGGGTTGCTCATCCCCTTGAATTGCATCAATTACTAGCAGTTTCTGGTCAAAACACCATGGTCTCCCATTCATAATTTTCTCCTTATCTTTCCAATGAAAGAATTAAAATACAAAAGTATTTGTACCGATCGCCCGAACCACCATATTACGGTGGAGGGCCCATATCTGCGACATCGTTCTTCTAAGGGCCTCCAGATTGACTGCCCTTTTAGATATAACCTTTCCTACCAGCATGAGGGAAGTCTTCACACTAGAGTTTTCAGATCCCACGCCTCCTAAGTCAACGATTTCATTCTCCTCATCACTAATATTTAATTGCGCACAACGTTCTACTAACTCGTCCGCCATCACCACCTGTAGTCGGCCGCAAAAAAACGGCAACACCGGCCAGACACGCTGGGTCAATGCCCTATCTCAGAGAGAGAAGGGAACTAGGTTTTTTTTACCAAAAGATCTATATTATCTGTAATTAACTTAAATTAACTTAATTAATTTAATTATGACTTATATCTAGGCTTATACCTAAAATAAAATGTTATTAATTATATCATATTAACCCACACCCATAGCTTCTCCTCTCTGACCACCGCTGCTACTCCGCCCCTTGTTACTCCGCCGGCGAGTGTGGGTGGTTTCGGGTTATGGGCCCGGGTGGGTAGGGGTTTCGGGGGTGGTGGGGATGTTTAATTTGGGGTGGTTTTCGGTGGATTTGGGTGGGATTGTGGCTTCGTGGGTAGTCGTGGTGGGGCGGGTTTGGGCGGGTAAGGGTGGGTGGTGGTCGTGGGTGATCGTCGGTTTGGGTGAGTGAGGGTAGATAGGGTCGTTGGTTTGGGTTTCGGCGCGGTGGCGGTGGCGGTGGGTTTGGGTTTAGGTGGAGTGGTCGTCGGTGGGGTGAGGTGATCGTCGGTGGGGTGGGGTGGCTGGGGTGACTGGGGTGGGGGTGGGTCGTGGAGGTCGGTGGTCGTGGGTTTGGTGGGTCATGGTAGATGGGGGTCGTTGGTTTGGGGGTTTGTTTAGGTGGGTGGGTCGGTTGTCTTGGGGTTATGGGGTGGGTATAGAGCTGGGCATGGGTCGGCCCCGGAGCCCGGCCAAGCACGAGCCCGTTATGAGCACGGCACGCGAGCACGACCGGGTGGGGAGTGGGCCACGCATGAACAACATTCTAAAAGTTTGGCATGAACTCGGCATGAGCACGAAGGGCCGACCCGCAGATTTGCACGCTTATTTTGGTTAAAATTTTATAATATTTAAAATTTGTATAAGGCGATGGCACGGCACGAGCCGGCCCGGCACGAAACGTGGGTCGGGCGGTGCATCGGCCTTATATTTTACAACTTGGCACGAGCCCGGCATGACACGAACATTTCTTGGCCTGTTTAGGCACGACCCGTTGTGGCATGAGGCACGCAGGCTTGGCACGTGGGCCGTTCGGGCACGTCTCGTGCCCACCTTCAGGTGGGTAGGGGTGGTCGGGTAGGGTGGCTGGAGAGGGTTGGGTAAGGGTGGTCGCCGTAGGGTACGGTGGTCGTGTGGGTGGGGGTGGGTGGCTCGGTGGGGGGTAGGTGGATGGGTAAAGATTTTATTTTTAAAACAAAGAATTGAAATAAAAAAGGTAAGAAAACATTTTAAAATGGAAAAAAAAATATTACTTCCTAATTCTATTATTTCCTCCGTTTTTTTTACTCGCTACACTTACTTTTTTGGGAAGTTTTAAATTACTCGACACACTTCTATTTTTTACTTGTTTTGGTTACTTTTTGTTCTATAAAAAGCCTTGGAACCCACACTATCTTTCCCTTCCTCTCACTATTGAAAAAATGCCTTCGGAAGTGTGAGAATAAAAGTATAGCGGGTAAAAAAAAAACGGAAGAAGTACTTGTCAAAAATAATGGATAAACTTAACAAATTTTTCTTTGGAAGAGATAAACTTAACAAATTTACTTCCTATTATATACTTGTCAAAAAGGTAATGTACAACTTATAAGATATAATTTCTATTTAGAAAAAAAATCTTTTTTTTTTTAAATAAATAAGAAATTGAGTCTTTTTTACATTTTGTTTCACATTATTGTTTGACAAACCAAACAACACTCCACGTACTCATGTATTTTTATAGTTATAATAAAGAATTTAGAAAAAAAATCTCTAATTATGGACATTATCACAATTCTATTGAAAAATAAAACCAATTACCCAAAGTGTCTTTTATCCCGTATAATTTTAATTTAATGGTAAGATGAGCGAGTTTAATAAATCATTCATTTATTAACATTACCTAAAATCATAACCAGCATGGCATTATATGTATTCATCGATATTATCATTATTATATCAATGTTAGTCTATTATGATGACAAAAATTTGTTTAAATAAGTTATTAAGTTGTAATTATTTAGGGGTTTTCTTTTTTTATTTACAATGTTGATGATGTGATCTAATATGATCCTATAAGAGATCTTATAAGTTTTTTTGATAATTTTGTGAGCGGATGAAATCTTATGAGATATGATGATTAGAATGATGACTAGTGATGATGATGGTGGTGGTGGCGTTGATAATTATGGTGGTGGTGGTGGTGGTAGTGTTAATGATGATGGTAATGGTGGTGTTGGTGTTGATGATGATTATGATGGTGATGATGTTGATGATGATGATGATGATGGTGTTGATGATAAAGATGGTGATGGTGATGGTGATGATGATGATGATGATGGTGATGATGGTGATGATGATGATGGTGATGATGGTGGTGGTGGTGGTGTTGTTGTTGATGATGATGATGGTGATGATTGTGGTGAAGATGATGAAGATGGTGATGGTTGTGATGGTGATGGTGATGGTGACGATGGTGATGATGATGATGATGATAGTGATGATGATGATGATGATGTTAGTGATGGTGTTGATGATTTGTGTCGATGATGATGGTGATGAAGATGATGGTGATGATACTAATGGTGATAATTTTGTAAGAGATGAAATGTTATGAGATCTAATGGGTTCTTTTGAGATCTTATGAGATCTAATGATGATAATGATGATAATTCATAATGATTAATGATGATGATTGATGATGATGATGGTGGTGATGGTGGTGATGATTGATAACAATGACAATGATGATGATTGATGAAACATGACTTATTGACGATTAATTTAAACAAACTTATTTAATTAGGAAAAATTTACATTGATGATGTGGTGTTCACATAATAAGAAATTGTTATAGTCCAGATTAATGCTTATAGATTGGAATGAATACTAGTTAGTATCAATTAATTTAGATTTACTTGTTCATATAAATTTGGAACTCTAAGGATCCTTAATAAATTAAAAATGATCGGGCAAATAGATTGTCATAGGAAATGATGTTCCTTTTTATATATTTTGATCTTCATTGGGTAAATTTGACCCTTGATAATTAAGAATGTCACTGATAATAATAATAATAGTAGTAATAATAATAATAATAGGAAAATTCTCACAGGTAACCCTGTACTATGGAACATTTGCAATGGTGAACCATTTTTTTTTCAGTTTCAAAAATAACCCTATGCTTAGTAATATTATACAAAAGTGACCTTAATGATGGTAAAACCGTTAGTTTTATTGGTTTACATAACCCATGTTAACCCCAACCTCCAACCACCTCCCAGCCCACTGACATCCCACCCAACCACCACAGCTTTTACCAATAAAACTAACGGTTTTACCATCATTAAGGTCACTTTTGTATAATATTACTAAGTATAGGGTTATTTTTTAAACTGAAAAAAAAACGGTTTATCATTGCAAATGTTCCATAGTACAGGGTTACCAGTGGGAATTTCCCATAATAATAACAATAATATAAGGGATATTATCTCGGATAACCCTGACATATAGCCCTTTTTCCCAAATAACCCCACATTGTCACCCCTATCGCGGATAACCCTAAATTTGTAATTTGTCATTAAACATGACGGAATTACATGTGGTTTGACTTTCGATGGGTTTGCCACCATTTAAGAAGGTGGTTGATGGCTATTCAAAAGGATGTTAATTAATTTTGGTGCACAATTCAAGGGTTTTATTGTTGGCGATAAACTACTAATAGGGCGCCAAAGCAGTTTCTTCACCTTTAATGCCTTCAAACACCTTCTTAAATGACGCCAAAACACATCCAAAATCAAACCAAGTTAACGCCGCTTGTAATTCCATCATGTTTAATGACAAATTACAAATTTAGGGTAATTAGCGATAGGGGTGACAATGTGGGGGTTATTTGGGAAAAAGGGCTATATGTCAGGGCTATCTGAGATAATATCCCTTATTATTATTATTGTTATTATTATGGGAAATTCCCACTGGTAACCCTGTACTATGGAACATTTGCAATGATAAACCGTTTTTTTTTCAGTTTCAAAAATAACCCCATACTTAGTAATATTATACAAAAGTGACCTTAATGATGGTAAAACCGTTAATTCAACCGTTAGTTTTATTGGTAAAAGTAGTAATAATAATAATAATAACAACAACAACAACAACAACAACAATAATAATAATGGTGACGATAATGATGATAGTGATAACGATGGTGGTGGTGATGATGATGGTGGTTGTGATGATGATGGCAGTGATGATGTTGGTGGTGATGATGTGATGATGATGATGGTGGTGATGATCTGCGACTACATTGCAACCGCAACGGAAATCAGCCGCAATTTTTGGTCTCCATTGTATCATAAGGCAGTTAATCGCAAGTTTGTAGGATCATTTTGTAATTTAAAGGATCATTTAGTAATTTTAAGGATCATTTTGTAACTTTAAGGATCCTCAATAAGTTAAAAATAAATCAGGCATATAGTTTGTTATTGGAAAAGATGTTCCCTTTAATACATTTGATGTTCATTGCGTAAATATGATCCTTAATAATAATAATAATAGTAATAATAATAATAATAATAATAATAGAGAGAGAGGGAGTGAGAGCACGGTGTGCGATCTCGCAGGGGGTCTTCTTCCAGTTTTGGCTGGCCTCCGATGGCTTATCCAGAGGGTTGGGGGGATCGATTGTTCTCCGGCATTCTCATCCCAGCCACGCTCAGGCCGGCAGTTCCATTTTCCGGTGGGGTTGCTCTTGCAGATCGTCTTATATAGTCTTCTCGACATCATCGCATTAGTCTCAGCATCTGCATCCCTTCCGGTGGCTTATCTCAGTCGGTTTCCGGCGTTGTGGCTGTTGCACCGGCCGCCTGTAGTAACGGCTTTGTGGCTCTCGTTTGTGGCTGGTTTCTCCTTACAGCTTACACGCGTTTGCTTTCTGGCTTTGTTTTAATTATTTACAGCGTCTGTCGGGGCTTTGTTTTGTGGGCATGATCAGCGAGTTAGATGTATTATCATGTATGCCCTTGGAAATTTAATTACCAATTAACCGCAGCAGGTTTCTACTGCACTGTCAAGCCATTGACTCACCGCGGGCAATTTTCAGGCTACTTCTATCGGATTATATTCGTCATCATCATCAGGTCATCATCGTCGTTTTGTCCCTCTCCATCTTCTTCAGGTGCTTTACATGCTCTGCTTGCTATATTCGTCTCCTTTCTTCCTCGGCGCAGCATCTACTACTTACGTGGCTTAATCATCATGGTGTTCATCATGTGGCCTGGTCATCACGTTGTTTCGGAGCTTTTTCAACCTTGCAGTAGGCTTTTACGCTGCCACTCTTGATCGTGAAACACTTCGAACATTGGGCATAGCAGCGGCATTTTTACCTCTTTGGGCATGATCATGGCACCTCATTGGTCATGGGCCATGGTTAGTTGACTTATGTGACCACTTATTGCATTGATTTGCCTTGACTATTGTTGCTTTATTCTGTGGCTATTCATAGTTTTTTCGTGGCTTTTACTGTCAATCTTTTGGGGTTTGACAGTGGGGTTGCTCGCTTGTTGTTTCTATTTGGAGTTGGTTTTGGTTGGTGTTTGTTTTTATAATATGTTTGTTTGCTCGTTGGTTGGTGTATCTCTTGGAGGGATTGTTGTTTGGTGGGTTGTGTTTTTCATGGCTCTTTTCATCTCTTGTCCTTTTGAAGGTTATGATGGTTGCAATAGTGGAAGGGGTAGGGGGCTTTCCAAGAAATCTTTTATTGACCACTTGGGTTCTCGACATTTTAATAGTGTTGCTTTGACAACTTTTCACAAAGGTCGTGTTGAGAGTCACCTTTCTTTATATTCTACATTGGACTCTGTGCTTCATCAGGCGGGTATTTGGCTCTGTGGGGAGTGTTTTAGTACTCACACTTTCAGTAAGAATTATAAACATGCAGATGTGACACTGATTCTTGCACATAGTTTTGATGAGTCTGCGATCCATATTATTCCCAAGCCCCCTAGTCCTGGTTTGTTGGGTGTGGATAGGGTGGTTGTTGCGGCTATCCCCTCTCTTGCAGGTAGGAATGGCAACGGGTCGGACTTGGACCGGATTATGCATAATTCGACTCCGACCCTACAAGAAGTCGGATTTTAAATCTGAGTCCGACTCCGACATCCGACTCTGAAAATCTGAATCCGACCCGACTCAAAATCCGAACATCCGACTCCGAATCTGATCCGACTTAAAATCCGAACATCTGACTCAAAATCTGAACATCCGACTCTGAATCTAATCCGACTTATTTTTCTGCCAAATTTTTATAATAAAATAGTCTTCTATAATAAAATAATTTAATCATTACAATTTATTCTAATCATCATATGAAAATCTTATATAGTACAAATAATCTAAATATTACTATTATTTTTAACAATCATTTCTTCAATGGAAAAATGCTATATAATACAATTGGCTGAAAGTCAAAGTCATATTATACATAAATAATACATTAACATAAATAAGAAAAATTGGATTGATTGACTCAAAGTCGGAGTTGGATTCGGATGTCGGATTATTTTATGAGATCCGACTCCGACCCTCCTCTGACTCGGAGTCGAATTTTTTAAACGGAGTCGGATTACTTTTTTATCGGAGTCGACTCGAATTTTTCCCTTCGGATCGGAGCAGACTAGGGTCGGATTCAGACTGGGTTGCCATCTCTACTTGTAGGTCCTTCTTAATTGTCCTCATCTACGGTCGATTCTTCTTGCTTCGACATTGACCTTCTTGCTCGTGTCCTAGCCAGCTCGACGAGTTCATTGCTAGTGCCCCTTTGACTCCCTTGGTCAAACCGGGGGGTGGTATACGTCCTATTGTTGTTGGCACTGTGTGGAGGCGGCTTGTCTCCAAGGTTGCTTCTTCTTCTGTTGCTAATACTGTGAATAATTATCTGCAGGATTTTCAGTTTGGTGTGGGTGTTTCTGGGGGCTGTGAGGCTGTTCTACACTCTGTAAACAGGCTTGTTGAGTCTAAGGGTAATGAAGTTGGGCTCTTTATGCTTTTGGTGGATTTTAAGAATGCTTTCAACCTTGTTGATAGGGGTGTCCTACTTCAGGAAACTAGGTTGCGGTGCTCGTCCATTGCTCCGTGGGTTGAGTTCTATTACTCTCAACTGGCTAGGCTTTATTATGACGATTCTATTCTCTGGTCTTGCCAAGGGCTTCAACAAGGTGATCCTTTGGGCCCTTTTTTGTTCACCTTAGTTCTGCATCCTTTAGTTCAGTCTATTAATCATGCTTGTGATCTTACCCTGCATGCTTGGTATCTTGATGATGGTACAATTATTGGTGACACTCTTATGGTCGTCAGGGCACTTGACATCATCAGGACTGAGGGACCGGCTCGTGGTTTGTTCTTGAATGTGGATAAGACTGAACTTTTCTGGCCTATGGAGGATCCTAAGACCTAGAGGTAGGGTGGACGGAGTTTTTCCAGAAAATATTTCTCGTCCTTGTAATGGTGTTAAACTTCTTAGTGAATCTGTCAGTTTGGATGCGGGCTTTTGTCAGGATTTGGCTTCGAAACGGATTTCCAAAACCATAGCCTTAATGGAGGTCGTCACCAGTCTAAATGATCCCCAATGCGAACTTCTTCTTCTTCACAACTGTGCCGGAGTCGGTAAATTGTCCTATGCTTTGAGAACTTGCACCCCATTGTCTTTCTTGGATGCCCAAGTCCAGTTTGATCATGCTTTGTGTATCTCTTTGGAAAAGATTGTTACTGCTTCAGGGCCTGGGTTTGGTGACTGGCAATGGCGACTTGCTACTCTCCCATTTAAGCTGGGCGGTCTTGGCATTTTATCTACAGGGGATGTTGTCCGTTATGCTTTTCTTGATTCCCGCTTACAGACGAGTACACTTCAGGCCCAAATTATTTCGAACACGGGTATTGACTTTTCCGGCCCTTCTTTTCAGTTTGCCCTTGATGGTTTCAATGCATTTTGTGACGTTGATGCTCTCTCTCTCACCTCTGGTTCTTCTGCCCCCCAAACTATGAAAACTTTGGCAAAGTGATACTTTGGTGTCATTGAGAAAAACCTCGTTGCTCAGTACATGCTTAGCCCAAGGCAGGTTGCGGTCCTTAGTTGTATCCGTGGCCCGCACGAGCAAGATTTTTTGTTCACCATTCCTATTGAGGGATTGGGGAAGACGATGAACCATCGTCAATTTAGCTCTGTGTTGTGTTATAGACTCATGATACCTATGTTCTCCGAGGGTAGCCTTTGCCCGAGTTGCAATGCTCCGAAGATGGACCAATGGGGGGATTATGCTGTTCATTACTCGAGTGAGGTTGGTGTGAAGTTCAGACATAATCTGGTGCGGGATATCCTTTTTGATATTTGCAACAAAGTTGGGATCGTGTTGCGCTAGGAGGCTCCCATGGGTTTCCTTTCTGAGGTTAGGAAGGATCTTAGGCCTGCGGACCTGTTACTATTTAATTGATTTCAGGGCAAGGATGGTTGCTTGGATGTGACTGGTATATCTCCCTTTGCCGGTATGGGTGTAAGCGCTTGGTCTCCTGAGATGGCCTTCAACAACAACAACAACAATAGCAAAGAAGAAGAAGAATAACAACAACAACAACAACAACAACAACAACAACAACAACAACAACAACATAATAATAATAATAATAATAATAATAATAATAATAATAATAATAATAATAATAATAATAATAATTTGTTACAATCCAGATTAATACTCATGGATCAAAATAAATACTTATTAGTATCAATTAACTTAAATTAACGTACGTGTCCTTATGAATTTGGAACTCTAAGGATCCTTAATAAATTAAAAATGATTGGGCATATAGATTGTCATTGGAAATGATGTTCCTTTTTATACATTTTGATCTTCATTGGATAAATTCGACCCCTGATAATTAATTATAACATTAATAATAATAATAATAATAATAATAATAATAATAATAATAATAATAATAATAATAATAATAATAATAATAACAACAAATGTAATAATAATAATAATATCTCTATAGCTAAAGGAGTGGGGGCCCAGATAGTATCTTGGTTTCCCACCAATTTCTTGTAAATCGTCCGGGTATTTCCCCCCTTGAAAATATTGATGATGATGATGACAATGATGATGATGATGTTGTTGATGATGATAATATTGATGATGATGATGGTGTTGATGATGTTGGTGGTGGTGGTGATGATGGTGTTGATGATGGATGATGATGATAGTGTTGATGATGATGATGGTGATGGTAGTGATGATGGTGATGATGTTGATGATGGTGATGATGATGTGTGATGATGGTGATGATGGTGACGGTGGTGATGGTGGTGATGGTGATGGTGATGGTGATGGTGGTGGTAATTATGATGGTGATGATGTTGATGATAATGATGTTGATGGTGATGATGGTGGTGATGGTGGTGATGATGGTGATGATGGTGATCGTGACAATGATGATATAATTACGATGATGATGAAGATGACTTTGGTATGATGGTCAAATTGAGGTTGACTATGATGACGATCATGATGGTGCTAACTAGGGCTGCTAATCGAGCTGAGCAGCTCGCGAGCAACTCGAGCTCGACTCGGTCAACGCTCGGTCAAAACTTGACTCGAGTTAGCTCGACTCGAGCTCGACTCGGCTCGAAACCTTAACGAGCACGAGTTGAGCATGACCCTGCTCGACTCGTTAAGCTCGCGAGCAGCTCGATAACTTTTTTAAAATATTATTTTTCTAAAAATTTATTTTATATAATAAAAAAGTTTATTTAAAAGTTGAGATTTATGGACCAACATAACAAGCCCAATAAAATTTTACTTTATGGTCCATAATCATAATTCATAAACTCTACTAATATAAGTTTAAAAGGAAAAAAAATTAAAAAAGAAAAGATTTGTTTCAAAATTGAAAGGAAAACCCTAGTCCCTATCATTTCCCCCAATTCCCCAGCCGTCCTCTACTCCTCTCACCTAAAGGTTGAAGCCTTGAAGGCTTGAAGCTCAACTGCTCGTGTCTGCAAGTTACTTGGGACGCTCGTCATTCTCTCTCTCACTTTGGTCTCCACTCATCACCATCACCATTCTCACCGGCGCAAAAACCCACTATTTTCGGGCGTTTTTAGTGTTTTTCCAGGCAACTTGTGGTGCTTTTCAACATATATATGACAGGTAACACAAGTTCTTTTTTTTTTTTGGTTGTTTTTTAATTTTGCGCACAAGTTCTCCATTTTTTGATTTCGTTTGCTAATTTCAGTTTATTATTTCGTTTTTCAATTTAGTTTTGATTGTGTATTGTTGTTGGGATTAACTACCATAATCAACGAATCTCCATCTTATTTCATATCAAAAACTAATAATCCCCAACCCCAAGCAGTGTATTGTTTGATAGATAGAGCAGTAAATATGTTCATAAGTTCAAGTTGAAAAATTTCAAAGACTTGCAATTTCGGATGCATTTTTTATGATGACAACCCAACAAAAAGATGATCTTATTGTTGACGAGAGAGAAAATGGGGATTTGAAGAAGAAAAATTATTTTATGGAAGTAAAATAATGAAATTTATTAAGCATCTTTGTGGGGCTAAGCACCTGCGCTTTTTGCAGTTATTGATTTGAAGAAATTCAAAGGAAATGTGTAAAATTTAATCTTTGTTTGCTTTTGATCTTTGTTTGCTGTTGGCTGTTACTATGTCAAAACAATGGAGATCCTTACTAATTTTTTGGCACATGAATGTTTGTAGGTTTTTTGGACTTTTGGGAAGATTGAAGCATCAAACTTGTAATGGAGTATTTTATGAAGAAATATTTGGGATTTTGAATGTTTTAAATTTGTTTTGTAATAGGTTGTTTATGTAAGAGACTAAGAGTTGTGTAATTGTATCATATGATCATATTGTTGTTTTAGAGATAATTTTTATCCTTTGTTTGTTTAAAATAATCAAATGGAGGCATGGAAGAACTTTAATAATTTTAAAATGTTTTGGTAATTATAGTAATTCTAATGATTTAAAAAAATCAAGGTAAAACTAATTGTACATTATTCACTCTTAGCAAGCAATCGAGTCGAGCTCGAGTCGAGCTTATCGAGCCTATCGAGCTCGAGTCGAGCTCATCGAACCTATCGAGCTTATCGAGCTCGAGTCGAGTTTCGAGCCGAGTTGGAAAAAAAATTAACGAGCACGAGTCGAGCAAGGGCTTAACGAGTTTTCGAGTCGAGTCGAGCAGGGTTTGCGAGTCGAGTCGAGCAGGGCCCTGCTCGCGATCGACTCGCTCGATTAGCACCCCTAGTGCTAACAACAACAAATATAATGATAATAATGACAACGACAACGACAACAATAACAACATCATCATCGTCAACAACAACAACAACAACAACATCAACAACAATAGTAATAACAACAATAACATGGACAACAACAACAACAACAACACAACAAAATTCAAAATTTATAAAAATAAATAAATGGAATTGAAACAGATCGTAATTCAATTAAGTAATATATTAATTCGATAAAGGAATTCAATTCAAATTGTATTATTCTTTGTGCGTGTAATACACTATTGCATTAACTAAGTAACTAAACTTGTTTAAAAGTGAAGACACATTGAAATTGTTAATGGATGAGACTAATATATACACTACTATAATAGCACTGTTAAAGTGTTAATAATTATTTTAAAATAACTAAACTTGTGTAAAAGTGAAGAGACACTAAAATTGATTAATATAAATTATTTCGATAAAAGTAATTAAGGAAATTAATTAGTTTATCAAATTTATGTTATTCAATTTAGTTATTATATCCATAGTAAAATGAACTAGTTCATCTAATTTAAGGTAAAACAAGTATCAAATTTATAAATCAATCATATGATAATATGTTAGATGAATCTAAACCCTTAGATGATTGAAATCAAGTGCAAAGATCTAAGCAAAACAAAGAGCATGGATAACCAATTTGAGCCATTGGATTAACAAAGGATCAAAAATCAATGGCTCAGAACAATCCTTAAAGAAACACAAATCCCTTGTGTTTGGGCCGTTGTATTTTGAATCTTTGTCAAAATAAACAAACTCAGATTCATCCAACCAAACCAAAACCCTACACGTATTTAAACCTCAAATCCCAATCCCTCACCCCTTTTCACGATTCATTTTCTCTCTCTTCTCTCATGCTCTCTGTTTCTCCTTTTACGCTTTTCAATTCTGTTCTCTCACATTTTACACTCACCTCTCTCTCTCTCTCTCTCTTTTTCTTTTCATCTCATCTGTTTCATCTCGATTCACTCTATCTCTCCATCTCGATTTTCTCTCTCTTTATCTTGTTCATGTTCATCTCGGTTAGGGTTCGATTTGGGTTTGAATTATGGGGCTTCGGATTTCTTCAACCAGAAAACTCATCCCACATTTCTTCAACTGTCATATCCTCAATATCTTGAGGTACTTCATTTGAGGCATATTCTATTAAAGGTTTGTCGTAAGCCCACTCGTGAAACCAGAAAAGAGTATTTGATCCATTACTCACGGTTGTTTTAAGACTTTCACAAAGGAATCTTTTATTCTCAACTATCCCTTGCCATACATTAGACATAGAATGTTTAGGTTGAAACATATATATGTCACATCTCCCTTTACCATACTTTGCACGGAGGAGTCTAGCCCAAAGAGTGTTACGCTCTGCAAGGATTCTCCACCCCAGCTTGGTCATAAACGCTGCATTAGTTTGGCTGGCAGATCGATACTAAAACCCCCCGTTTCAATTGGTTGTTGCACTACCTCCCAATAGATTAGATGGATCTTTCTATGCTCCTCATCACCTCCCCAAATGAATCTCCTTGTTTTTCTATCAATGTCATCGCATATTATCTTAGGGATTTTTGCAGATTGCATGGCATATGAGGACATGGCTAAAACTGTTGAACGTGCAAGAGTGATCCTCCCCGCAAGAGAAATATATTTTGTCTTCCAACCCGAGAGTTTCCCGTCTATTTTCTCACATAGATGGGTGAAATTCTCTCTTGTAACCCGACTTGTGAGGGTGGGCATTACAAGGTACTTGCCAAAATTGGGTGTTGCTTCAATACTAAGGGACGAACAAATAGCTTCTTGGACTTAACCTGAAACATTTTTTGAGAAATACACTCTTAACTTAGGAAGGCTGACTTTTTGTCCCGAGGCTTTGCAAAACCGTGAGAGGCAATCCATAATCACATTGGCTTGTTCAACACTTGCCTCCACAAAAAGGACGATGTCGTCTGCAAAAAACAAATTATAAATCAACAAACCATTTCCACAAGCCCTAATAAGCTTCCACTGTTTTTTAATTATGGCCTCCTCAAAAAAGGTACGGAGAGAGAGGATCTCCTTGCCTTATGCCTCTTGTAGGTTTACAACTTTCTGAAGGCTCTCCGTTTTAAAGCACCCTCATCAGAAGGAGTAGTCACATACTCCATGATCAAATGCACAAGGTTTATAGGCAAATTCATCTGCATTAGGGTGTCTTTTATAAAATTCCACTTCAACCCATTATAGGCTTTCTCAAAGTCTATCTTTAGAGCCATATAACCCCTTCCACCCTGCTTATTCCTCATAGTATGGATGATCTCTTGTATAATGAGAATATTGTCAGTTATTTGTCTCCCCGACACAAAACTGGCTTGAGTGTTAGAAATGAGGTGAGGGAGGACAGGCTTACTTTTATTCCCAACAGCCTTGGAAATAATTTTGTATGCAACATTGCATAGGCCAATTGGTCTGAATTGGGATGGACTCTCAGGATGATCCAATTTAGGAATTAAGGAGACGAATGTATCAGTAAGACCATAAAAAAAAACTTTACCTTGGAAAGCACTAAGAGCCATATCATAGACTTGACTTTTAACCAAATCCCAGTTCTTATGGTAGAAAAGGGCTTGAAACCCATCGGGCCCTGGTGCTTTCATACTTTCGATATTAGCAATCGCCTTGTCCACATCTTCATGACTAAATGGCCGAGTAAGATTGTTCCAGCACCAATTGTCCAACTCGAGGAAAATTTCTTGAGGAATATCATCAAGGGCAGACTCATGCGTATCAGAATAAAGATCCTTAAAATATTGCATGAAAATTCCCTTAAGAATTTCCTTATCATGCTGCCATGTACCTGTTACACTCAAAAATATTCGTGTTGACTTTGGATGACTTTTGTTGACCATTTGATGGCATGCCCATTGATTGTTGACTGATGGCAGTAAGACTTGTCTGGTGATAATACGAAAATACTAGATGAGGATTGATGATAAGGTCATCTGGCGATGGGTAATGAAAGGCAACGAGGAGCCCAAAGACTCAAGGCCCAATAGGTGGTATACTAAGCCCACTGAAGGAATGGAGTGTAAACCAGGAATGAGGAGGGAAGATTTCGAATTCAAAGTTGATTGGTGCCGAGGCAAGGAAGGAAACTGCTCATAACTGCCACGATCTCCCTGCTTCCCCACTCTATAATTAGCACCCAGCGGTAACAACAAGAAAAAGAACAACAACAACTATCTCAGCCAAGTGCTTTAGTTTAGCATAGTTTAGTGTAGCAATGCCTCGATAGGAAGCATTTCTCTTCTTTAATTGTACGATCATGGAGGTAATCTTTCTTCCTTGTAATACAATTGTAGTCTGACTCTATCTTTAAATCATTATGGAAGGCATTTGAATCTTTTTTCGAATTCAGTGCATTCTACGCTACAGTTTCTATCCTCCATGTTGCACAACCTCTTAATCCAACCATCATATTAGACCATAGTCAATTGTCTAGGAGTAGTTACGCTAGTGAGGTTATTCAGTATAACCAGTAACCCGAGGGGCAGCCCCCCCTAGCACACTTAAAACAATATAGGGTGATGTGACTTGTTGGTGAAGTGCAAAAATCACCTCAACAGTACCATGGACATCTCTCACTGCCACCACGTTGTTTCTCCATCTTCTAACTATGGTACTCAAATGGAAGAATGTTATGTTCTTATCACCATCTTTCAACCACTCCACCCTTAGACTTTTGATACCACAAATTATCCTCTTGTGCAAGCACCTCATCTAGTTCCCTTGTTAATTTTGCCTCAAGCTTGATTAGGCCTCTAGAAGTTTTATTTGCAAGTGCCTGTTGAATTCCTCCAATTCGAGCAATGAGGTGCCTCTTTTTTTTGAATATGTTATGGAACACATCACGGTTTCATGACTGCAAATCCGTGGCTAGCTGATTTAGAGAGGAAACTAAGCTGGCATTCTTGTTCCACTTTTCTTCCACAAAATCCTTAAAATTTTCGTGGCTCATCCATACAGCTTGAAATCTAAATGACCTATTGATAGCATTCAAAGGCACAAATCCATTTGGAGAAATAAAGATTGGACAATGGTCCGAATGAAGGGCTGGAAGGTGTTTAACTTGGGCATTGTCAAACCCGAGACTCAACTCCATTCACTGTTATACGAAGCCCAATCCAACCTCAAGCCCGTGCATGCGAGGCTCCAGCAAATTCAACTTCTACCAAACCGATGTCATGGCTTCTTGATTATTGATGATTTGAGGGTTTTGATTAATCGTATCCATAAGAGGGGTATTGACATGATCCCTACATGCATCCGATAAAAATCTCCAGATCCTGACAAGTTCATTGGGCACCATGAGCGTGGTGACTAACTCATGTGGATCCGGATTCGGCTCGATCCAAGTTTGAAACCTCACCCTCCAGTGTGTTATGTGTAGAAGAGAGGGTTCAGGAGCCCCATGTATCATGTATGGGTAGTTCATTGGCCTGCCTAGGCATAGGCCATAGGGTTTATTCTGGTGGAATATGAAGATTGATCACATTCCATGGGTTGATTGGCATGGTGGCTGGGATTTGATTGAGAAACAACTTGGTGTACTTGACTGCTGGATAGGGGAGTTTTTAAGGAATTAAGTGATGTGGTAGAAAATCTTTGGGAGTTAGTAATTTTGGGATTGGGTGAGGGTATCTATTTTATTAACCTTAAACTTCAATAAATTGAGTAATGGTGCCGAAAATTCAAACAAAAAGTAGACCTAGATGTTAACATCTGCCTACTAATTTTACTCATATGTCGTTGGTGCCTGTTTACATACCCATGTAATAAAATGGTGTTAACTTAATTAGTTGGTTAGTAAATCTATGTATCAAACAGACAAACACTAGGGAACCTGTGCAATGTCCAAAAATTTAATTGGTCTTTACAAATTCAATTTAAAAAATAAATGTTGTGATAGACTGATTTATACAGTTTGTTGTAAAATTTTCCTTTAGTATAGGTACTCTTTAAAGCTATGAATTAATTTATTATTGACATATTTTCGCTTTTATAAAGATATATTACAAAAAATGTGTTTGTTATAGGTTTGTTATTGTTAATTATTATTTATATGGAGTTATATATTATACATTATAGAATTTATACTTCGTACTTCATCCGTTGTATAATGTTCTGTGCATTTACTATTCATACGCTTCCCAATGCACATTTTATATCATTGACGTCTATAATTGTATATTTTGTAAAAATTATAATGAGTGGTTATTAATGATGTACTCCCTCTGTTTTTTTTTAAATCTTTCTCACTTTCCAAAGGCACATCTCCCAATGCACATCTTTGAACTAAAATATCTTTTATTATATATTAGTAAAAATTATAATGATTGAATATTAATAATGTACTAATTGGGACGAATCAAACAAGACTCTACATGACTATATTTTTTCTTATATATTGAAAAAAATTAAGAAGATTCTCTCTAGATATGAACAGTGTCAAGATTCTAAGTGAGAACGATAAAAAAAAACAGAGGGAGTACTTATTAGTACGAATCAAATAAGACCCCACATGACTATATGTATTTTTATATATTGATAGATATATCGAAGATTCCCTCTACATGTGAATAGTGAAAAAAACACAAATGCACATAACATTATAGAACGGAGATAGTATTTGGATTTGGGTCTAATTAAATTCACAAGTTTTGGATTATTTTTGGGTTGGATGAGTATAGATTAGATCAATTCAAAATTCGAATCATGTTGATTTTGGATTGGACTTGAACTCGACTAGAACATTTAAATTTTAGACCATGGTCCAAATTAAAACCTGGATCGGACATTTCAGATCTGGTCTACTAGTAATATTTAAACCTTTTTTTTAATAATCTCTATTATTTAAGGAAAAGAGGAGGTATATGATGTCCACATCAAATTACATTTATATCCTTGAATCTTATTTAATTATAATCTATTATTTAAGGGAAAAGGAGAGGTATATAGTGTCACATCAAATTACATATATACCCTTGAACTTTATTTAATTATAATTGATGGGCGAGGGTAAAATAGGGTTACCCTAAATAAATACATGTAAGTCTGACAAGTGTAATGAGTAAAAATAAAGTTTTTGTCTTTATTTTTATTTTCAATAGACACTAGCTTTTTTGTCACGCGATGGGTACGCAATAGAAATACTGATATGTTAGATAATACGTTATGCAAAACTTCATATTGTCAAATTTTGAAATTTTTGGCCATTATTTTTTTAAAAAAAAATTCATATCATCAAATGCATCCCAAATAGTAAATCGCATCAATACCTAGAATTACTCGCCAAACCCTAAAGTTTAAATATCATCGAAAAATAATTAAAGTTGGTGTCCTCTCTCTCTCTCTTTTTATCTTTCTCGATCAGTTTTTTTTCCTATATTTTGTTCACGTTTTGTTTTAAACATCAATTTGGATAAATTTTTTTCTTCTTTTTTTAATCATCAATCTGATCTTCATTCCCAAAAAAAAAATCAAAATTTTTATTTTTTTATTGAATTTATCTAATTTTCCAATAATGAAAGCCATATTATCATTATAATCAGCATATTTATTAGATTTTTTAAAACCCTATTATGAATGGAAAATAAACATTATAAAAAAAAGTAAAAATACAAATTGAACATCCAGAATAAATAAAGAAACAACATTCAAAACATCAAAACATCAAAACACAGTAGCAATTAACTTAGGAACTTTAAGAAAACAAATCTACTTATAGTCAACAACAACTTAAAGTCATTAGCAAACACAGAGATTACTTTTTTTTTTTTTTTTAGGGGAAAGCTAGCTAACAACACAAAGATTACTTAATACTCCCTCCGTCCCATAATATAGTGCTTGCATTCCTTTTTGGGTGTCCCAAAATGTTGTGCCTATTTCTTTTTTATCAATTTGTTTGGACTAAATTATCCTTCATTTCTACATAAAACTTTCCAAAATACCCCTACATTTCTTTTAAAATATGTGCCCCTATTTATTGTTTTACGCCATTCCAAGGAACATTTATTGCTCTTTCATTTTATTTTAAAGGAAAAAGAAGAAAAAAACTAGTTCCAAGACAAAGATACCCAATAAACATTTAATTAAATATATGTTTTTGTGAAATCCTAAAACTCCTTTCATTTTCCTAATTTCTTGTGAAAAATGAGAAGTCAGCACTATATTATGGGGCGGAGGGAGTATTAAAGATTTGAGTATGGTAACTTCTTGGTGCTATAAGCGATTTACTGTAATCATTTTTCTTATAAAAAGTAAAAATAAGTTGTACTCACGGTAAGTGGTTTAGAGAGTTCAATTTAATTTTTTTTCCTTAAATTTTTGTGTACTTAAATTGTACATCCAATTCGAAAATGGCTCTGTTCTTTTGGACTGAATTAACGGAAATTCAGTTCAGTTCAGTTCAGGTTTATTCAGTTCAGTTCAGGTTTATTCAATTCAGTTAGTTTCCTCTCACAGTTTTCATTTTATTCAGTTCAGTTCAGGTTTATTCAGTTCAGTTCAGTTCAGTTCAGTTCAGGTTTATTCAATTCAGTTCAATTCAGTTCAGGTTTATTCAGTCTAAAAGAGCATAACAGTATTGAAGATCAACAAATCTTAGATATTATAAAATTTCAATCAAGCCAGAAAATGAAGATCCAAATATTGTACGAGAAGACATAGAGCATTACCTTTGTACGACATACTTTTGTGTGAGTAACGTTGAAGATTAAACAACTTCAATATAAAACATAATTAATTAAAAAAAGAGTGAGTATTGTTGATTAAAGTTGATACTATGTTGAAAATTGTAGTAATTTTTGGTTTTTTGATTTTAGGTTGAAATTTGAAGTAATTTTCGATCTTTCGTACGTAGCAGCAGTATAGCAGTATTCCTTTGTCTTCGTGGCCCGTGGGAAGCGGTTGAACTGTTCTTTTTCTTTTCTTTTCTTTTTTTATTTATCTTTTAAACATTGTAATTTCATGTATGTCCTTAAGTTATGTTAGCTGTGTATTTTATGTAAGAGTAGTTCAGTAATTTCAACTGGACAGCATCCCCTCACCTTTTTACTTATATTGTAGAGATTTTGTGGTTCAACTTTAGCATTGTATTTGATGATACATTATAATACGGAATACATTTTTGTTTTATGAACAATACGGAATACATTTTTAACTTAACTAGATTGTGCCTAGGAATGCCAACGGGTCGGACATGGACCGGATTATGTATAATCCGACTCCGACCCTACAAGAAGTCGGATTTTAATTCTGACTCCGACTCTGACATCCGGCTCCGATAATCCGAATTCGATCCGACTTAAAATCCGAACATCTGACTCCGACCCGACTCCGACATTCGACTCCGATAATTCGAACATCCGACTTTTTTTTTTGCACGGTTTTATATTATAAAAAAATTTGTATAATACCAAAAATGTAATCATTGCTAACAAGTAACAATCATATATTCATATGACAATAGTTTAAGTTTAATTAAGCACACTTCATTTCTTTTCTTCTTTTTCTTTTTTTTTTTGTGTTTGAAGGAAAGAAATTTATTTATTGAACATTTTTCTATCCTTTTTTGTATATTAAAAAAGTTTAACTTTATGAAAAATAAATTCAAAATCACAACCTCATTTCTTTTCTCCTTTTTTGTCTTTGAAGGAAACAAATTTAATTATTTTCAACATTTTTCTATCCTATCTTATCGATTAAAAACTTTAATTTTAAAAAGAAAGCATAAGAAATAAATATTCAAGTAATGAATATGACATCTTAAAAACGAGTAGTACAAAATATGGTATAACAAATTGGACATACTAACGAATGTATGAGTTATAAAAATTTAACAAGCTCAGTAAAAAGTTATGATGTATCATGTATAACACTAACGAATAACGATGATCATGAACATACTAAGGAAGTAAGGATAGCATAAATCATATTGGATCAAGATATAAAAATGTCATTATTGTGTTGCATTCCCTTAATGTCGATTCTAGTAATCAAAAGTGTAATAACATATCTTTTTGTCATATCATGAGTTATACGTTTGTGTTTTATGTAGGAAAAAATAATTCGAGTCACCCAGCCTTTGGTTAAAAGTTGGGATTATTAAGAATGAAAGGTTTTATAACAAGGGCAAATTGAGTATATATAAATTAGATCTTGTCTAATAAAAGTATACAATTATTGTAGTATGCACATAACTACACTAGATAATAGAATATAGTTTTATATTAGATTTAGCTATTTACATTGGTCATAAGGTTTATAGGGTATTAGACTATTAGGCTGGTCCATCATCGAATTGAGTATATATAGGTAAGGTATTGTCTAATAAAAGTATATAATATTTTTAAATGATATCATAAGCATATGTATTATAAGTTTGATAAGTGTGTCAAGTGTCAACTGTCAGTCTGTCACGTGACACATACATACTACATTGGAGAGTATTTTCATGTCATGTGGCACCTCAACCTACGCATCTTTCCTTTAACAGGAACGCCTTTGAATATAAACTAAGATCAATTGCCTTGAAAGTTAAAATCAAAGTGAGAGTATACATACATAATACATCAACATAAAAAAAAAAAGACTAGTTGCTTCAAAGTCGGAGTCAGAGTCGGATGTCGAGTCGGATTATGTCGGAGTCGGAGTCGGATCGGAGGTGTCAGATCTTTTATGAGATTCGACTCCAACCCTACTCCTTCTCTGAGTCGGATTTTTTAAACGGGGTCGGATGCAGATTTTTTTTTCTCGAAGTCGGTCCGAATTTTTTGCCTCAGATCGGGGCGGACTAGGGTCGGATCCGGTCTAGATTGTCATCCCTAATTGTGCCCCGAGCAAATGTTCGGGATCAAAGATAATTTGTATTATGAGGAGTGTACGCCCGAACCAACGTTCGGGATTAAAACTATTGCTTTCATGACGCGTCGGAGTTAAGCATACGTTTGGGACCCAAACTATCACTTTTTTCACTCTTTAAGACCTATTAACTTTTTTTTCACCTTTTGGGACCTCGTGGTTGAGATTCCGCCGGTTAACCCAACGTTAACTCACCCGAGAGCATTTACACTTGAAAAAAAAAAGTTATATTAAAAAAATAATAATAAGCTCCCTCTGGGAACTTCTTCCTTTAGTTTCAAAGCCATATCATATGACGGTCTTCTATCAACTAACCTCCATCTTCATCAGTCCTCTCTCGTCTTTCTGTCTCATCTATCTACTAGAACGAAGAACCCATCGACGCTCTTCAATGGCGGAAGAACCCGAGGTAAAATTTCCAGTACCCAATTTTAGAAATTTATTCTTTTACCCAGTTTTAATTTTTTCTTACAGAAATTTTAATTTTTGTGATTCTGCGTGTGAAATGATGGAGTTGCAAATGAAAATAGAAGCTTTAAGAAAAGCATATGCAGAGATGGTGGCAGAACGCAAAGCTCATTGCTTTGAGCATCAATTTGTTTTTAAGAAATTTTAGGATCTGTTTTATTTTTTTTAAAATGATCGTTTCATTTTTTCTTTTTAGGAAATTTCAGGATCTGTTTTTTTTTTTTGGTGTTGTATGTCTGCGCTTGATCTGCAATTTGGGATGCAACCATGGAAGAAGTTGAAGAACTGGTTTCGAGAGATAGTTGATAACTAGAAAAAGCAAGTAGGTCTAATTTCTTATTTTAAGATTTGGATTAAGATAATTGGCTCAAGTTTATTTTTCATGATGATAAGCAAAAAATTAGATGACGAGAATATATAGCTCGATGATTGTTGTGTTCTTGAAAAAGAACGAGCTTGAAGGACCATCAATGGAGTTCGTCAAGGGGAGTCGTGAATGGAAGCTTGTGGAAACAGAGAAGTAAAAATGGGATGAAGTTGCAGTGGCACATTTTTTTTTTGAAACAACAGATTAATAAAGTATGCTTTTTTGGGTTAGTGTATCAAAATAAATAACTATTGGGGTCCATAGTTAACCGTGGTAAACATTTTTCACCTAAAACTCATTATGGGTCCTAAACGGTGAAAAAAAAAGTTTTAAGTCCCAGACAGTGAAAAACCCAATAGTTTGGGTCCTAATTTTATGCTTAACTCTGACGCGTCGTATTCTCGTTTATCAAATCGGCAATCAGTTACCATGAGGAGGAAAAAAAAAAAAAGAAAAGAAAGAAGAGAATCGGTAATCAGTTGTAATTACTCCCCTTGAAATCGAGGTTGGAGAAAAAACTTCTGAAAATAAAAAACATACAAAAGAGGTCTTTATTCTACTTACTGCATCTACATCTGTCTTACTGCTTATCTAAAGATGATTTGATTTGAGTGGCAGAAATTTCAAAGGTCAGATCTTTGTTTAATTGCATTTTTATTTCAATTTTTCACTTGTTATTGTTTTGATTAAGGTTTTGATATGTTCAATTGTTAGCTTTAATTTCCCTACCAAAGTTTAACTCTTTTTATATGTTTAT
Organism: Beta lomatogona; assembly: GCA_947646795.1. Taxonomy (NCBI): domain Eukaryota; kingdom Viridiplantae; phylum Streptophyta; class Magnoliopsida; order Caryophyllales; family Amaranthaceae; genus Beta; species Beta lomatogona. Next base: position 1,844,169 of record CANSNZ010000403.1, read on the forward strand.
TTTTCTTTTCTGATTTTTGCTTGAGTTTTTATATAATTTCTAATGAACTAAGCTTTGAATTGTATTTACAGTATAATAAATTAAACTTGTTTTGGTTAATGCGGAGAGCTGGAGTAGTTAAGAGTTTTAATTAAGAATTGAAAATTTTATTTGGGAAAGAAAACTAATTTTTTTTTTTTAGCTAATGTACTTTGTATTTAGATTTTAAAACAGTAGTTACAAGTTTTCCTAAAAATTGTTGATTTTTATGACTAAAGATTGTTTTTTGGGATAATTTATTATTATTACTATTATTTTTTGATTAAAATTCGAACCTTTTTTCTGATTAGTGTGTGAATGTAATATTACCAATTCTTATTAATCTTTGAATATTATTGAAATGCAAGCATAAAATCAAAGTGGTTGATGCGGAGAGCAAGAGCAATCAAAAGTGTTGATATATTTTAATTAGAATTAGAATTTAATTATTTCTAAAAATTATGCTAATCCGTATAATATTGTTCGAGCTAATGGGGATAAAATAGTCAATTAAGGTTTGAAGGTTATTATTAATCTTGAAAATCAAGCTTTGAAATTTATAGAACAAGAATTGATTGAGCTAATAAGTAAAGCAAGAGTTGTTAAAAGTTTTGAATTTTTTATGATTAAGGTTTGATAATGTTTTGGGGTTGAATCGGTTGATGGTTTTGGTTTAATTATATGGTTTGTTTGTTGGGAAATTATGTTTTGTATCTAACTGTTATTGTTATTTCTGGAGCTTAGCAGAATTTGGAATAGAGAAGAAATTGAGCACTTCTTTGACACCAGTATTGAAGAGATGTCGGAGCCAAGTTCAGGATTCTTTGGTCAGTGTTTAATGTTGTCTATATATGCTGTTTAATTTATATGATACATATGCTGTTTAATTTATATGATACTAATGGCTGCTACGACCGTGTTCTTGTCAACTTAATTTTGCTGAACTGAATTTATTTTTGCTGAAATCTTAACAAATTTCTATAGGATTGAACTTATTTCTATTAAATTGGACTTGTTACTATTGAACTGGACTTATTTTTATTGAACTAAACTTAATACTGAACTGAACTTATTTTTCCAGAAACTTATTAAAGTAAGTTGACAAGAACAGGGCCTATATGTATATTTGAAATTTTGCAAAATGATGTTTTGATGAACTCATCATTTGGTATGTGGAACCGACAGTGCCAGTGGAAGTGCTGCAAGTCTGCAGACAGGTTCAGTGAGCTGCCGGATGATATACTTGTTTCGATCGTGTCTCGGTTGAGGCTTATGGAAGCAGTGAGGACTAGTGTTTTATCTCCAAGGTGGAGAAATTTGTGGACTTACACAACTGGTACCTTGGATTTTCATTACTCAGAAGAGTCATCTACTTTAGAGAATTGTTTACGCTTATATTACCTTACTTATTTGAAAATACTAGATGACAAGGGGAGACTTTTAGACAAAAGGTCCGAGTTTATGGATCGTGTCAATCACGTCTTGAGCTTGCACAAAGGTGCAACTATTGACGAGTTTGAGGTGTTTGCCAAATCATATGGAACATTCAGAGAAGAATCTATGGAAAAGTGGGTGGAATTTGCTCTTAGAAAGAGAGTTAATAGACTTAAGCTGGATTTTTCATCCATCACCAATCCTGGATATTTCTCCATCACCAAGCCCTTGCTCCACAAATTTGAATCAAATCTTTCTTGTCTAACAGTGCTTTCTTTGAATAATGTAGAAGTTACAGAACAAGTTATATATTATGTTCTACTCAAGTGTTCTGATATTGAAGAATTACATTTGGAGAATTCTGCTTCCCTTTTAGAGTTGAAAGTCCCGGGCCCCTTGCCCTGACTCAAGTGCTTGAAGATTATCAACTGTAACTATCTTAAATGGATGGAGATCCATGCCAACAATATCTTGTCATTTGCTTATGACGGCCTCGACATTCCTATAACCTTTAAGACAGCCCCACAACTAGTTAACGCTTCTCTTTGTGGCCATTATTGTTCCTATTTTGTCCAAAACATTACCAAATATTCCTGCTATATCAAATATGTGGAGTCGCTCAAGCTGGAATTACGGAGCTGTAAAAAATACCTGGTCAGTGTTTGCATCTTCTCAATCTATGTCTTGGACTTTTGGTTTACTGTAGTTAATCTTTATTACTACTTCAGTTTGTGTTTATTTTTCTTCTTGTTCAGCTTTCTGGTACCACATGTTGATGTCCAATGGGCCATTGTTATGGCTTAGTTGGGTTAGTGGCTTATATGCTCGAACGAGTATGTTAAGGGAATTTTGAAGAAACTTGCACTTGTATCAATTGAAAGTTGTGGGTACAAATGGTAATGATACGTGATAATTAAGATGGACATCCCATAAGAATCTACTTTCAGATCATATGTAACGATACGTGTACACATGGTGCTTTTTGAAAATCATATGTTGCTTAAATTGGTAATCACAAGAATCTACTTTCAAATCCCATAAAAATTCTTTTGGTCTCTTAAAGCTTTTCTTTGTTTAAGGCACAATATATCGGATTAGAGATTTAAAATGATGAAGCTTACTTGAATGAAATCACTCATCATTCCTCCCACCCATTTGATGTGAAGAGTTTACATTATGGCTTTCTGCACTCAATCTAACAAAAAGTTAGTGATGTCCTTAGAGAGACTTCCCAACTTATAGATTAAACATCCAATATAGTGATGATGAATAGGAATGGGGAAATGGCTAACATCATTACATTCATCCACCAATTCAGCTCTTCGTGACCTAGTATGAAATTATAAACATCAGGAAAAGAGTCATTCTATATCTCTCCCTGAAATACTAGTCTTTCTTTTTTACAGGAGCTATATCTTACTGTTTAAGTGTTCTTTGTTTTTGCAGAGTGATGAAATCTTACCAGAACTACCTGTCTTTGAAAATCTAAGAGTATTGGAGTTGGAATTGAGACATTTTAGTGCAGAGAACACTTATAACTGTTGCGCTGCTTTTCTGAAGAAATGCCCACTGATGACAAGACTCTCACTTTCGGTAAGTTTGGTTTTTATGACATTCCGACAAATCTATGCTATATTAAAAGGCATTAGCTCTTATGCCTATACTCACATGTTGCTTTCTATCCTCTTTTTCAATGTGTATTTAAAGGGAAAATCTGATTACTGAAAGGCAGACAATTAAGCTTGTAATATAATGAAAGGAAACCAAATTAATCTGATTACTGTAAGGCAGAAAATCTGATGTTAGCATTTCTTGGATAGTAAAAATGGGACAACATCCTAATCTTTGTACTTGGTACATGACAAATGTTCAGTCTTGTTGGTTGGTAGCCCATTACTGCAATTATGTTGTGTAAAACCAGGTTGTTTCGTACCAATTTGTCTCATTTTATTGGTAGTGTTCTGTTATTCCTTTTAGTTTGATATTCAACGCCTTTCATGGATCTGTTCTTGCTGCCTTGCTAGTCATGTCCTCGAAGAAGTTTGATCTTGATATGTTAGTATTTTTTGAATGGTCAGCCTACTTTAGCCAAAGAACTTGCGTGGTTTGTTGAATTTTAGTGTTTGACTTTACAACTGATTTCCTGTATTTGATGCTCAACTATCATAGTTGACGGTCTATATCATGAGCGGAAGTTGTCATTAGAACTCAGCGAGCACTAAATAAACAACTCTAGTGCATCAGTATTCTCTGAACCGATCTTGATATGATATTACACGTTTGTTTTTGCATATAAGAGAAGATGTAGTTTTCAGAATCTTGTTTGTTTGGTTACAATTACAAGCAGTGAAGCCTTTTTTTTCTCATCTCAATCAAACCACCCTACATACCTTCCCATTTTACAAACACTATGCTACCTTCTACTGTACAACTATCACACCATCTTACCCCTTGATCTACCGCCATTGCTATTGCTGCATGCTTTCAAGCAATGTGAGTTCAAATGGTTATAACCAGTTTCTTGAGCGGTGGTGGGCCTAGGTCAGGAAGTCGTAGTATTGTTGGGTCAGGTGGTGGTAGTGGTCTAGTTTGGTGGGGTCAGGTACTCAGGTGGTTGAATGGGTTGTGGATCCTCATAGATCGAAATATCTTTTGGGGGGGGGGGCATTTGTGTTCAAGTGCAAGGCTGCCCCCCGCAAAGTGGCCTGTCTCGTAGAAGAGATTTTGGCTCCGTTTGTTTTGATGGAAAACAATTTTATGGAAATTATTTTTCAAGAAAAACAATTTTTAATGGAAAACGTGATTGCAAAACACATTTTCCATTGTTTGTTTGTGATGGAAAACCTAGGGGAAAAAAGGGAAATGAAAGTAAAAGGGAGTGTAAGGGGATGGGAGGAGTGAACATGGAGTAGTAAGGAATATGGTGGAAAATGTAGCATACCTTGTTTTAGAAAGAAAAATGGTTTTCTTTGGAAGAGAATTTTCACCCTAGGCCATGCGTGGATTGAGGGTAAATAATCAAGGGGTAATAAAAGTCAAACTATGAAAAATGAAGGTGAATTAAAATGGTGACAAAGGAAAAATGAAAATATTTGTGATAAAGGAGAGATAGTGAAACTATTACCCCTCTAAATGAGGGTAATGGTTACCCTATGGGGATGGTGGATAACTATTACCCCCATAATAAAGGTGATAGTTCCCCTCTTCATTCCATTTTCTTCTCACAAATTAATTTATCAACTCCACCACCACTCCATTTCTTTTATCATGATCTCAAACTATATTAATTTTCCTTTGCCACCACTTTATTTCATCTTATTTTTCTTAGTTTGACTTTCATTACCCCCTTAATTCATTACCCCCACTCCAAGCATGGCCCTAGAGAAAATGATTTTCCTTCCCTTGACAACGCAAACAAAGGAAAATAGAAAGAGGATGGAAAATCATTTTCCGGGAAAATGTTTTTCTCCAAAACAAACGGAGCCTTTATTTTTGGGTAATGGTGGTTGTTACTAGTGCTATAATGCTATTAAGTTACTTCATGGTGGAGATATAAGAAGGTATTGCTCTATTTGTTAGATTACACTAAAATTGCGTTTACTTATTGATAATAATGGTACCAAGTAGGGATGTCAACGGGTCGGATTTGGACCGGGTCCAGGCGGACCCGGATCCAGATCCGTTTTCAAACGTTGGATCCATATGCGACCCGGATCCAGCGGGTCTGAAAATGTTGGACCCAGATCCAGATCCTACGGATCCAGGTCTAAAACGAGTCCGAAACGGATCTTCCTGATTCAACAATATTTCCAATTAAAAAAAAAATCAGAACGATAACTCATCAAAATTCGCAATTTAAAAATTGGGTAGATAACAGATACGAATACAAGCACACTTGAGAGTTGAGAGAACGAAAATTACAATGTTAAAAAAATAAAATTCATTAACTAACCACTGTTACTCATCCAAGAAAATTAAGAAGTCCAAAGAAGAACTGAAGACTAAAGGGGTTCAAAAGAATGGAGAGATGGAGCAAGGAAGAAGAAGAAATAAGGCAAAGGGAAGATGATAAACAGAAAGAGTATAGTTATGAATATGAGCATCATCAAGCTCCTAACATTTCAGAAATGAAATCGACGACGAAGAATGCGTATGGAGGTGGGATGTACGCCCTCGAAAAGGCAGATGAAAGACCCTCATGGCTATTGCTTTATCAGCCTTGAATTTAAAGCTTGGAACGGGTGCTAGTATGTTCGAGTTCCGACATGGCTACTGCTTCCTCTTCATCGCCCAACTTCGAATTGAGGTGGGACGTGACAGCTTCGTCATGGATGGTGAGAGAAAGAAGATGGCGAGCATCGAGAGAGAAAAAGGATTGTGACCAGCGAGATTAAAGTTGGCGATTGTCGACGCGTCCGGAGGAGGAGAGATAAGTGGAGCGAAAGTAAAGGGTCGGTGGTGGCAAGTAGGGTCTTGGTGGTGGTGCGTGGGTTATTCTCTTGGTGGTGCACAAATGGTGAGTGGAGAGGCGTGAGAATGGAAGCAGGAGATGGTGAATGGGGGAAGCGTGAGAATGGAAGCAGTTAGGGTTACTTAGGCGTGAAATGTGAATAAAATGATAGAACTTAGGAGAGCCCAGCCCACTAGTTCCCTTTCACCAGTTTTTTTTTTTTTTTTTTAAACGGATCTACGGATCCGAGCCCGGGTCCTGGGTTAGACCTGGACCCGGAGTCTGACAAAAGGACCCGGATCCGACCCAGATCCAACGGATTTGAAAAATTGAGATCCAGACCTTGAAAAACGGGGCCGGGTCCAGGATCATTGCCATTTCTAGTACCAAGCGGGCCATTAATGTTGAAAGTGTAAGGATGTGGAGTAGCTCGGTTGGTAGCTCACCCATCTCGTAACCACAAGGTTGTAGGATCAATCCCTACCCCTTACCCATATAGGCAATGTTGAAAGTGTTTTTTCTCACATTTTATTTATAATATATACAGAACACAAGTGACTTATTTTGGCATATTATTATGGCAGGTTTTTCCAACACATGCTGCTTGTGATTCCAAGGGTGGTTGGTGCACTAAAAGAAGCTCAGACTCAGAGTGTCTTCACAGCCAACTTAAGGTGGTTGAACTAACCATGTTTAGTTGCTATTATGAGGATCATAAACTTCAAGTGATTTGCTCTATTCTTAGCGATCTTCCCTCATTGGACAAGGTGATTTTACGTCGAGATCCCGTACTGAAGAATTTCCATCACCTAAATCTAAACGAATTCTCTAACGAGTTGAAGATGATAATACCTCCCAAGGCTGAGTTGATTATATTCTCTTAGGCCCTTCTTTGCCTTTTCTAATTCGTAGTCTTGGGGACCATAATGTATTTAAGTACAGTTGGTTAGGTATATGGGTTGTGTTTGGATTTTGTGTCGATTATGGTTTATCTAATATATTAATGTTATATAAAATACTATGTAAAAAGATAATATTAATCGAACTATAGCAATAATTTATTCTGGTTGGGTTTGGGTCTGTTTTTGTGTATGGCAAAAACCAACTTTGGGTTGAGGTTTTTGGCTTGTACTCCGTATTGATTGTCTGTTCCATTATGTCTTGTAGTACTATTGTATGAATGTTAACTTTCCACATTTATGTACTTTGTCTGTTTTTAAATGCTAGTAACAAAGGAATTTTTGTGAGATATAAAAAAATTCTTTTGTTGTAAGTATTTGAAAATGGAGGAAGTACTATAAAACTCAAAACTTAATTCAATGTTTTCTCTATCCCTATTGGGGTGTTTATCTTACTATTTTGTGGCTTGATTAGGGATTGTTCGGTATACATATACACACACAAAGGGTAAGCACTGTATGGTTTGGAATTTTTTTAAATTGCTCTGCATTGCAAATTGCACCAAATCGCGATTTGGTTTAGTGCGCGGTTTATGCTTTAATCAAATTATGTACTTACTCCGTTATTTTAATTACAACATTTTAATATTTTTTGTCTCACACTTTAATATTTTACTACGTTTTTTTTCAAATGCCTTACAAAAGTGCTGCAATTAAAAAAAGTCACTGAAAAATAGCGTCTTTAAATTGTCTGTTTTTAAAAAACTTAGTACAAACAAGTAACCACATCTAAAGACGTTAATCAAACAAGTCTTAGTATAAAAATCACAAAATTTAGGAAATTATTATTTAGCTGTAACATTTTTCTTTTTTGTCATTTCTTTCTTTCTATCTCTCCTCTCCAAAAATTATACCGTGAAAATGAAAAAAAAAAACTCGCCAAATTACATCACTAGGGAATGGAACATCAAACTTGGTAACACAATGAGACAAATGGTTACAACTACATCTAACAATTAACATGGTCAAAAGAGCAAAAAGAAAAAACCTTAATTAAGCTGAGAATATCAGCAATAATGAATCCCATGCAAGAATAATAAAGAATTAGGAAATTTCTCCTGCTAGTACCCAGTGGGTATTCTATCCACTTGGTTTTAATTTAAGAAAAAAGAAAAAAAAAAGAAATCTATATGATTACTAATATCAAGAAACAGTGAGAGTAAATGAAGTTTTCTCCTCAATTAATACAGACAACAATGAATACAGTAGCATATTTGAAAATCCTAAAGTGGGATGTCAAGTTGTCAACAGTAAAAAAAAATTAAAGAGCTTTACATTAATGTAGTTATTGAAAACTTAAATAAAAGAGGGAGAAAACATGATGAAAAGGTTGTTTAAAAAAAATAGATTGAATTGTGCTGAGTTGAATTGAATGGAACAAAACACGATAAAAAAAATTGAATTGTGCTGAGTTGCATTGAATGGAACCCTCCATGATAAAAAAAATAAATTGAATTGTGTTGAGTTGAAAAGAATTGAATGAAACAAAACACGATCAAAAGGTTGTTTCAACATATCATATGCTACACAATCCCTACGAGTTTAATACAAACATTTCATTTAATGACGGAGAAAGAAGATTAGGCTATGTCATTAATAACCTTTTATTTTTCATGACTTAAATTAAATATAATAGATATTTCTTATACCATAAACACAATTAATTTGTAAAAAATTTACCATTGAAAAGCTTTAATCAAGATATTTCATATGAGTCTAATATTGGATATATTTCGTATTCCTTTTGTTATTTTAGTTTTTGGGTTGTTTAAAATAACCCGATTGTGATCAAACAAATTTGATTTGAAATTTCGGATATACTATTCGGTTCTTGTTTCATATATTTTGGATTAGAAATTCGAATTTTTTGAGTGGGGTGCATATCAAGTTTAATCCCGATTGAGTTGTTTTGAAAATTTTGATATCAGATTTGGTTTCATGTGCTAAGAGTATGCTCTTTCGAGCTAAAATAGGCGTGAACTAAACTACTCAGAATTGAATGGATATAATTAAATTGAACATAATTGGACTAATTTTAACTAAATGAACTGTTATGAATTTAATGGACTTGAACTAAACTGGATGAACCTGAACTGAAATGAAATACGGTTTTAATTTTCAATTTTCTCTTTCCTATTCTTCGTCTTCCGGCGAGTTCGCCGTTCACCTGACGAAGACGGTGCACTTCGTCGGCCTTCATCTCCTTAGTCGGCCTTCATTTTTTTGTATTTTGTATTTTCTTCATTTTTTTTTTCAGTTTAGATCTGATGTTTAGGATTTCTATTTTTTTGTTTTTATTTTTTTTGAATGAATTATGTAGAGTTTCTATTTTAGTTTAATTTCCATTTTAATTTTTAATGAATATGATATTTTAGTTTTTGGTATTGGTTACATTTTTCATATTTGGTGTGTTTCATAGTTTTATGTTTTATAATATCAAATGTAAATGTTCATAATGTTGTAGTTATGGGTTTATTAATTCATTTGTTGTTTGAATGAATTCCAAAAAATCTGGTTGTATAGTGTTCTTTGTGAAAATATTGCTTGGGTGAAGTACCGAAGTATATGACATTAGAAATGTATGATTTTTTTTTTAAAAAAAAACAACCTCTTGCTGCTGTTGTTTGGTAAAAACAGCAGCAAAGACTCACATATTGCTGCTGTTTTTACCAACAACAGCAGCAATATGTTGCTTTTTTATATTTTTTTTTATTATTAACACAACCTATTGCTGCGGTTTTGGGTAGGAACCGTAGCAATAGGTTGCCTTATTGCTGCGGTTTAAAACCGCAGCAATATGTAATTACCTATTGCTGCGCCCTTTATTGCTGCGCGGCGAAAACCGCCGCAATAGGCCACTTAATGATCGCAGCAATAAGCAATTATTCTACTAGTGTTTACTAAAATACTGAGGACATTGATGATTTTGTAGATGAGCCTTTCACTCCAGAAAACTACAGGGAATCTGATGATAAGACTGATGATGTTTCGCCTTAGTTTATTTATTTATTCATTTATGCTTTAAGGAATAATGTTGGATAATTCGTCCAACAGTGATTTAAATTTATAGTACCTTTATTTTTTTTTAGCAAAAGTACAACATTATGGATTAGAGAAAGTGTTATTAACATATTTGGGAAATAAAAGTTATATATTTAGTTATCCAAGTGAGCAAGGATTTATTTTGGGCACGCGAATGGGAATATTTTTATTTATTTGTTATGATTGAATTTTTATTCATGACTCCTAAACTATGTGTTCTTGATGTGGATATTCTTCATGGATGAGTGATGATGATTATTCTGTAATATTGTCGTAACTTCATGAGAAATTGTTTGTTGATGCGATCTTTATGGTCAAATAAAATATTGCCTTCGTGGAGAATAACATGTAATTATGCATCGAACCTAAAGTAGAGTACATTAATTTCAGGTCGCGCTCTAGAATGGCTAACAACAATAACGATTTAGCTGCTGCTATTCGCCTTTTGGCGGAAAAACTGACCCAAGATAGAGCTGAGTGGTGGGCCGCGTTTGTCGTGAACGCCACCCAACCAAATATAAATTTTCTCCTACTCTCTTTTACAATTAAATGTAGAAGGGAAGTAAGGTTCGTATCCACAGGGAAACAGAGACAAGTTTTATATTTAGCGTGAATTAGTACCTAGATAACTCTAACGGTCGAGCAACCTAATAACGAGGGGGGTTTTCAAAGAGTTGTTATTAGACTACAACTAACTAGCATAAAAATAAAATGAGAAATCAATATGGGAAGATCTTGAATCCGATTAACATCCACTTCAATTCATTATCGATCATTGAACCTCCACTCTAATTATTTCCATGAGTATCTATTGTCGAGAATTAATCTCGCGTTCTCCTTATTCTTAGTTGAATAGCACGATCAGCGTGACTATAAAACCCTAACCAAAGGATAACCTAGTCCGATAGCGTCTAAGTTCAATCCAATAGCAGCAATAAACACAGAGAACCAATAGACCTGTTAACGTCATACAAGCGATAAACATTCAACAGTTGATTCAATTTCCTCAAGAAATAACCAAGACGATCTGCATCTAAGTTACTCCCTAGTTTGCTACCAATTGATAAAAGAATAAAACAATCCGATTTTATTCTTAAATCTAGCATTAGATTAATTACACAATCAAACTAGTAACGTTCCTAGCATATTTATGCAAAAACCATAGAAGACAATCATAGAAATTAAACCATAATCAAAGAAACTAAATAGAGAGGAAAGATCTCACAATAATGCTTGAAGCTTCATATTAATCTCGTTCAAGAACAGTTCAAGCTACAATCGGCATAGCATAAGCCAATTCCATAATTGAAATCTACGAAAACTAAACTAGAAATTGAAAACTAAAAAGAGAAGATAAGAAGAGAAGAATGGAGTGTTTTAGATCCTCTCTCCTTAAGTGTGCTGCCGCCCCCTTGGTCCAAAAATAGAGCTTAGTATTTATACTAAAGCTCAAAAATCAGCCGACAATTACACCGACCTAGGGGTCGCGAGGTGCGAGTCTGGTCGCACCGTGCGATGAGCTACTGCCTTCGCAACGAGCTCAAGAGCTGGGCAAAGCAAGAAGATCGCGAGGTGCGAAGGAACTCGTGAGGTGCGAGCAGCAGGTCGCGAGGTGCGACCTGCGTTGTGCTGCAAGCTGGGCGTGAGTGCTGGGCTTGCGGAGCTGCTTGGGCGAGGCTGCTGGCATGCGGTGCTCGCGAGAGCTTGGTGCGGCTGTGATGGGCTAGGTGCTATGCACGGCTACGGCTTGAGGCGATGCTTGATTGGAACATGTGGCGACGCTTGGCAAGTATACAATGTTGAGTCGTTCCAAACACTAATGCTTCTAGGAGCTCGGAACTTACAACTTTAACTATGATTAATATACAAAATTCCGAACTTCCGCTAAGAGCTAAATAAAACGCAAACGTTAACAATTATGATCAAGACCCTTAGCAAAAAGCACCCAAAATATTATATAAGCACCGTATAACTTGAGCGTATCACTGAGCGTCCCGATTCTGCTGGGGACATGTTTGAGAGGTTAGCCAAAGTTAAACCACCATATTTTAAGGGGCAAGTTGATCATACCTTTTTGGAGAATTGGGTTAGGGAGTTTGAGAAAATCTTTGGGGCGGTGAACTGTCCTGAGAATATGAGAGTAGGTCAGGCTGTGCTGTACCTAAAGGATGAGGCCGATTTGTGGTGGAGAAAATGGGGTTAGACCGAGTCTTTGTTGAAGGTTTTAATTGGGATTCTTTTATTACCGGCTTGAGAGGGAAGTTTTACCCTGCCTTTATGAGGAAACAGAAAGCCCAAGAGTTTATCAACCTTAGGATGGGGAGCATGACCATCTCTGAGTACTATAGCAAATTCATAGCACTGTCGCGGTTTGCACCTGAAGTAGTAGCCACTGAGGAATTAAAGGCTCAAAGATTTGAGCAAGGTTTGACTGAGGAAATCCAGCTGGGGTTAGGTGGTGAAACTTTTTCATCCCTAGATATTGTGTATGGGAGAGCCGCCCACATTTATGGTCTTCAGTCGAGGCGTGACAAGAATAGTGTTGTACTGGGTGAGAAAAGAAAGGATTTCAATGCTGGGGAAATCAAGGGAATTTCAAGAAGAGCCAGGAATGGGAATGGGAATTTCCAAGGGAGGAATAATCAGGGCTACAATAATAAGGGTCAATCTGAGAGAGTGTACCACTGTAAGAAGTGCAGTAATAACCATCCTGGTAGAGACTGCAAGGGAGAACCAGTGACCTGTAACTACTGCCAGAAGAAGGGCCATAGGGAGTATGAGTGCTTTGCTAAGGAAAAGAAAGAGCAAAATGGCAATGGGGGTAGTAACCAAGTGAGGTATGGATTTAACTAGTCGGGAAATCAAGGTTCGAAGCCTGTAGGGGCCCAGAACAACCAGGGGAGCTACAATAAGCCTGCTATTGAGAGCAACAACCAGAACAAGGCTCCGGGTAAACTGTTCGTGATGAGTTGCAATGAAGCTAAACGATCTGCCGACGTAGTGTCTGGTACTTTTTCTATTAACTCCGTGCTAGTTAAAGCATTATTTAATTCGGGGGCGACTTATTCTTTTGTTTCGTCGTCTGTTATTAAAAGTCTGGGGTTAGTAGAGTTTGAGGTAATTGATTTGCCTGTTAGTATACCTATTGATGAGACCATAGAGTGTACCAAGTTGTTCAGAAATTTGCCTCTGAAGATAGGAGATTGTGTTTTCCCTTCTGCTTTGATAAAGTTTATTCTGGGAGACCTATATTTAATTCTGGGGATGGATTGGCTAAGTTTATACAAGGCCAAAATAGACTATGAAGTTCATAGAGTAGTTTTAAGAAACCCTTTGGGGAAATTGACCTCGTATAGAAGTTTTGGGAAGTCCAAGAACTTCGCGGTTATTTCTGCAATGCAAGTAAAGAAGTTGATGAAGAAGTGGTGTCAGTTATTTTTCTGTAGTGTGCAAGATGTGAGTAAAGAAGCTGGGATAAATATTGAGGATGTTCCAATTGTGAATGAGTTTATGGATGTGTTTCCAAGTGAGATTTCGGGTATGCCACCTGCTAGAGCGGTCGAGTTCACCATAGACTTAGTTCCTGGAACTGCACCTATATCTAAAGCACCCTATAAAATGGCACCTACGGAGATGAGTGAACTGAAGACGCAATTGCAAGAGCTGTTTGATAAGGGTTAAGAAGAAAGATGAGATTATGAGGTTATGTATCTATTATAGGGAATTGAATAATGTAACCATCAAGAACAAGTATCCTTTGCCTAGGATAGATGACCTATTTGATTAATTGAATGGAGCGAGCGTGTTCTCGAAGATTGATTTGCGTTCAGGGTATCACCAGTTGAGGGTAGCTGATAAGGATATACCTAAGACTGCATTTAGGACTCGTTATGGTCACTATGAGTTCACTGTAATGCCTTTTGGGTTAACCAATGCACCTGCCATATTTATGGACTTGATGAATAGGATTTTCCATGAGTTCTTAGATATATTCGTGGTTGTATTTATTGATGATATTTTGATTTATTCGAAGAATGAAAAAGAGCATGATGAACACTTGAGGATTGTGTTGGAGACACTAAGGGAAAATCAATTGTATGCCAAGTTCTCTAAGTGTGAGTTTCGTTTGGAGAAAGTAGCATTTTTGGGTCACTATGTGTCTAAGGAAGGAGTCTCTGTAGATCCTGCCAAGATTCAAGCTGTGAGTGAGTGGCCAACTCCAAAGAATGTGTCTGATATTCGAAGTTTCCTAGGTCTAGCTGGCTATTATAGAAGATTTGTGAGAGATTTCTCGAAGATAGCAAGGCCAATGACAAATTTGATGAAAAAGGAGTCAAAATTCGAGTGGAGTGAGAAGTGTGAGGAAGCTTTTCAAATTTTAAAAGAACGTTTGACCTTCGCACCTGTTTTGACCCTGCCTGATGGGAATGAAGGATTTGAGGTGTATAGCGATGCTTCAAAGAATGGTTTGGGATGTGTCTTACAGCAGAATGGGAAGGTGGTCGCGTATGTGTCGCGTCAGTTGTGTCAGTTGAAACCTTATGAGGCTAATTACCCTACCCATGATCTGGAGTTAGCTGCTATTGTGTTCGCCTTGAAGATTTGGAGACACTACCTGTATGGAGTAACCTGTAAGATCTTTACCGACCACATTTGAAGTACATTTTCACCCGGAAAGACCTCAATATGTGGCAGAGAAGATGGTTAGAGTTGATAAAGGATTATGATCTTGACATCCAATGTCATGAGGGGAAAGCGAATGTCGTTGCTGATGCGTTGAGTAGAAAGTCGAGTCATAGCATGAATGCCTTAGTAGTTCCTGAAGAACTGTGTCGAGATATGCAAACACTTAGCCTGAAAATCTTAAATCCTGGGGAGTTCGAGGCAAGATTGAGTGCTTTATGATTGGGGTTGTTAATTTTCGACGAGATCAAATAGGGTCAAGTTGGGGATGAGCACCTAGAGAAGGTTAAGTAAAAGATGAAGCTAGGTAAGGAAGTTGATTTTAAGATCCATGATGATGGTAGTCTGAGATTCAAGGAAAGGTGGTGTGTACCACAAAAATGTGATGAGCTTAAGAGACGTCTTATGGATGAGGGCCATAATACGCCGTATTATCGTGCACCCCGGGGGTGACAAACCGTATAAGGACCTTAAGCGAGATCTATTGGTGGCCAAACATGAAGCGTTAGGTTGCCGAGTTCGTATCTAAGTGTCTAACCTGTTAGAAAGTCAAGATAGATCATAAGCGACCCATGGGGAAGGTTCAATCCTTAGAGGTTCCTGGATGGAACTGGGATTCCATTTCAATGGATTTTGTGATTGCTTTGCCTAGAACAAGGAATGGTAATGATGCTATTTGGGTTATTGTGGACCGTCTGACGAAGTCGGTCGTGTTCATTCCAATTAGAGAGACATGGAAGAAGAAGCAACTTACGAAGACATATGTTAAGCATGTAGTGCGATTGCATGTGGTTCCAACCGATATTATTTCATATCGTGATTCCTCTCGAAATTTTGGCAAAAGGACCAGTTAAATCTTGGGACAACATTGAAAATGAGTATTGCCTTCCACCCACCGACTGATGGTCAGACTGAGAGGACTAACCAAACAATGGAAGATATGTTGAGAGCCTGTGCTATTGACTTTTAGGGTAGTTGGGAAGACCAATTAGATTTGATTGAGTTTTCATACAACAATAGTTATCATGCGAGTATTAAGATGTCACCTTTTGAGGCATTATATGGAAGAAAGTGTAGAAGTCCCATTTGCTGGAACGGTTTTAGTGAGAACATATTATTGGGGACAGAGTTCATTGAGGAGACTGTCAAGAATGTAAAGTTGATTCAGGCTAGAATTCAAGCTGCTCAAGATAGGCAAAAGAGTTATGCAGACTTGAAGCGAAGGGAAGATGAGTTTGAAGTAGGTGATAAAGTGATTCTGAAAGTATCACCAACTAAGGGTGTGATGAGATTTGGGAAAAAGGGCATATTGAGTGCCAAATATGTAGGTCCATATGAGATTCTACAAAGAATTGCAAAGGTAGTTTATAGGTTGGCTTTGCCAATGGAGTTCGAGAAGATGCACGATGTATTTCATATTTCCCAACTCAAGCGTTATATCCCTGATGAGCGTCATGTCTTGGAGCCTGAGAGAATCCAGATTGATAGTAGCCTCACATATGAGGAAAGGCCTGTGAAAATTCTTGATAAGAAGGTGCGTAGTACACGCAATAAGGATGTCAGTATCGTGAAAGTACTTTGGTCTAACCATGAGTCCGAAGAGGCAACGTGGGAAGGCTATTGTGAAATGAAGAAGAAGTACCCGGATTTATTCTTTGAGGTGAGTTACGAGGTTTTCTTTAAAGGGGGTAGAATGCGATGGAATTTCGCGTTTTTTACCAATTTTTATGGTATTTTTATGCATTTTTATGCTTATTTTGGCGATTTGCATATGTTGGTGCAAAATAAATATATTCTTCACATAAGAAAAGGTGTTCATGAGCAACACAAGTGATTTTGAGTTGGCAAAAGAGTGCACATGAGTGGCACAAGTATTTTCTCCTTGGAGAGCTGAGTTAAAAACTTTTGAAAATGTGTGAATTTTTTTTGTGTCAAGTTTCGGGACGAAACTTCTTTTAAGAGGGTAGACTTGTAATCCCCCGTAAGTTTATTGGATTTTATAAATATATTTTAATGTATAGTTATTTATATTTGAATATATTTATGTATTTTAACGATTTATTTCTTCAAAGGTTGATTATTTGAAAGTCAAAGGATTTATTTTAATGATTTATGCAAGTCAAATATTTTATTAAAGTCATGCTTTGAAAGTATTTGAAACACTTATTAGATTTAGAAAAGAGTTTGTAAATGGGTGTGAGGAGCCCAAACCTTTTGGCTTAACCTATAGTCATTCTCATTGAATTAACCCATCAAAGCCCAACTCTTTTATTGGACCCCTAATGGAGGAAACTATAAATACTCTCATTTACACAAATCCCCACACATTAAACACATTATTTTTCTTTCTCTTCCTCCCCCTCACTTTCGGCCCTCCTCTTCTTTCTTCCTCTCTCTTCCTCTTCGGCTTTCTTCCTCCTCTTTCCGGCCGACCACCGCCGACGACCACCGCCTGCACGGCAGCCGCCAGCCGCCGACCCGTGCCGCCGCCCTTGGCTGCCGGTCGTTCCTCCCTCCTCTTTGTTTGGTTGTTATTTCTTCCTCCTCAAGTTTTATATAATGCAAAGTTTGTATCTTTAGGGTTTGTTTTAATAAGTTTATGTTTAAAAGTTATGATTTGATGATTTGTTTATGAATCTAAAATTTTAAAAACTATGTATTGAAGAAATAAAATTTCAGATTTACTTGTTATGTTAAAATAGGGTTTAAAAATATCAAAGCATGGATTTTTAGGGTTTTACATGTTGGAAAATCATAGTATCATGTTATAGTTTATGATTTTGGGTTTTCTTATGATTATAAGCATATTTAAATATGTTTAAAAAGAGTTTTAGTGCTTCTTATGTTGCTGGAAATTTGGAAAGAGTAGTGTTGATGGAGTTTTTATGATTTAAACATGAGTTTTAAGGGTTTTTAATCATCTAGTATAGTAGTACTATACTACGAGGTTGTACTAAGTAAGTTTTAATGATGGGAAAAGTTTATAAACACTTTTAAGAAGGGTTTAAAGTATTTTATTATTGCTGTAAATTCATGGTGTATTGATTATGAATTTATGTTGATCATTTTAGGCGGAGAATTCTCTCTAGGCGATTTTTAAGTCTGTTATAGTGGCATCTCAGTTTGTCTACACAAGGTACGTACAAACCTATGTGTTGATTGAGATAGTATCATGATTTAAGGAAGGAAATTATGTAGTATCATCATGTATAGGAACTATGTTGAGTTCATATGTGATATTTATTATGTTGGATTTTGCATGTTTTATGCTGTGGTGTGAACATGTTGATTATGAGATTTATATTATGAGAATTATATATTATGTTTGTATGGAAGATTGATGTAAGCATGTTGGTTGGGAACTTTATTTTAATAATTCACATGGGGGAATTAATATATCTATTAGTATTGGATCATGTTTGTTCATTGTTCCCTTTTTAGTATTTCACTGCTTTATAAGGACCGAGGGCCTTATTTGGTAACTTGATATTTTCTACCTATGAAAGGTAAGTTGGTTGTTGGCTAGGTTCAACAAATAAGAAAGTTTGGATTAAAGTTGAAAGTAATTAATCTTGGGTTGTTAAGTTGTGTGATCACTTACCTAATCCTAAGATAAAAAGATAAAGTTGTGATTGTTTGTTGATTTTATTATTAGTGTTGATTGTGAGTCATAACAAGTAATAACTGGTAAATCATGTAAAGTGAAACTGGATAGCAATAACTTTAGACTGGTGCACGTCTGAGCGTTGAACAATTAGGAGTTGGAGTACATGGT
Source organism: Beta lomatogona (assembly GCA_947646795.1). Lineage (NCBI taxonomy): Eukaryota > Viridiplantae > Streptophyta > Magnoliopsida > Caryophyllales > Amaranthaceae > Beta > Beta lomatogona. The sequence goes on from CANSNZ010000403.1 coordinate 1,862,530, forward strand.
GAGTGAGCCATGACTTTTCCTGGGGCCGGATTGATCACCGTGTTCTGTTTTATTTAGAAAGGTTCCTCGATATCGTAGGTCATGGGAATACGGAGTCGCGCCCGTATTTCATCTTCCAAAGGGAAGCACTAGTAGAATAATTGCTTATTGCTGCGGTAATTAAATGGCCTATTACGACGGTTTTGGCCGCGCAGCAATTAATAACCTATTGCTGCGATTTTTGACCGCAGCAATAGGCCAAGCTATTGCTGCGGTTTCTACCAAAAACCGCAGCAATAGGTTTATTTTTTAATATTAAAAAACAAGTCTATTGCTGCGGTTTTGGGTAAAAACCGCAGCAATAGGTATGGGTAAAAAACAAAAAAAATTTTTTTTTTTGAAATTTTGGCATTTTTAAATCAACTCTAATAACCAGAATATTGTTGCTAGACAATTTTCAAATGAAAATTCCGAAATATATCTACAATTAATACTATATCTATAATATAAAAACAAAGAACAAAAGATACAAAATGAATAATATGGAAAAAATTAGTACAGCACTCGACAAGTCAGGGAGAAAATAAAAAAATAAAGGGAAAAGAAAATAAATTAGAAAAGGGATTCAAGAGAGGTAAATTAAAGGAAAAATAAAAAAAGAAAGACTAAATTTCTCTTCTTCGTCTTCGCTGCAGCACTCCATCATCATCATCATCCTCCAGTTCACCAAAAAAAAAATCATCATCCTCCATCATCATCATCACCGATCAAAAACGAAAAAAATATGAACAAAAAAATCGAGCCAAACTGGAAAAAATATATATAAATAATATTGTAAAAAATTGAAATAACTGATGGTGTTGATGTTTAGTGAGGACGACGACGTCGTGTAGTGCTTTTGTGAAAAAAAAAATATAAATAATATCATCATCACCGATCAACAAGATCGGCTCGGACTTGGTGCGGACAACGACACCGATGACGACAGATGAGCGATGTTCGTTGATGTCCGGTGATGAGCGATGTTCGGTGATGAGATGAGATGCAAAGAATTGAGATATGGAGAGAGGTGCGAAGAACTGAGAGATGGTGAGAGGTGCGAAGAATTGAGAAATGAGTGGCGTGAAAATCTAGCAGTGAGGAGGAGGGAAGGAGTGAGAGAGAAAGAGTGAGGAGGGAATTGATGAACATGAAACGGCGCCCAAGCCTTTTAAACTTAAAGGGAAAAAAACCCCTAATGACCCTATTGCTGCGGTTTCTACAATAGATTAAAATATTATTAAAAAAATAATATTTTAACTTATTGCTGCGGTTTTTTGTGGAAACCGCAGCAATAGATCTGGTCAAATTAGTCAACGAATTTTGAAAAAATTCCCGTTGACATCTGTTGCTGCGGTTTCCACCCAAAACCGCAGCAATAGGTTGATTTTTGATTTTCCCTTTTATTTTGAGGTGGTTTATTGCTGCATATAGGTAAAACCGCAGCAATTCAGCCGCAACAATAATCAATTATTTTACTAGTGAAGATTGGTTTTAGTTGGACAACTCGGTCCATTGACTACTCCTTTAAAGTAATAAGAATGTTGTTATAGTTTAGTTCAGTTTAGTTCAGTAAAAGTTATATGCAAGTTATTATGTTATTATTTATTTTTGTCTATTATTTATTAGTATCATGTTAGGATTGTTTACTTGTTTTGTATGTAGTACTCAGCTTTGCTGATTACGTGCTTTTGTTGTGTATGTTGATCATGGCTTTGCCTTATTGAGCCTGTGATGACCCATTTCGGTGAGCAGTCTCTAGGGATCAATAGTGCATAGTCCATCTAACAGGTTCGAAGATGATGCCTCATTGGGATCGGGATTTTGGAGAGCTTGTGTAGTTTATATTATGTACTTGTGAGTTATACATTTAATAATTGGTTTAATTTTGTTTTAAGGTTGACTTTGGTTGTTGGTTGGTTTTGGAGTTGACTTTATGGTTGACTAAGTTTATTTATAAAGTTTATTAATATTGTTTTCCGCTGCAAAATTCTGAATAAGCCGATACGTTTTCACACGGGCGATAATACTTTGATAATTCTCTATGTTTTATATTAAAAAGGTATTTTAGAAAAGAGAGAATTGTCGGGGTGTTACAGCTCAATTCACAAACCTAAATTGACATGAACCGTTGCAATAGATGCTCCTACTGCAACGGTATAAAAAACAATCGTCGCATTAGCTAATTTTACCCATTGCCTTTGATTAAAAATGCAGTAGTGACCACAAAACTGGGCTTGGATTTAATAAATAGACTTTATATTTTGGAAATGCTTTTGGACTTAGCTTGTTCGATTGCTCTTCCTCTGGACCGGACCAATTAGGACGGGATGTTTCATCATTGGGTACTTATGATTTTGTGTCTAAATCTAGTCTCTCTAGATTAAAGAATAATTCTCACTCATCATACAATGAATAAACTACCTCAAGCATATTTATACTAGGATTAAAAAGAAAACCTAATGCAATAGAAAACCGAATCCGAGTAGGAAAAACAAGTAAAATCCCGTATCCAAGGAACACCAGGGACAGGTCGTGGCCTCCCTCTCAAGCCACGCCTACCCCGTGGCCTTGAGCTGTACAAAGCACCAAAGAAAGTCATAGCCAGTGAGCACCATGGCCAGACCGTGGTCTTCGCCAGACACCACGCTCAACCCGTGGTCTTCAATTGTTAGGCTATGTAATCCTTTGTTCGTCGTTGTGTTTCTGCCAAAGCTCTAGCTTATCGCGATGTTGTAGCTCAACACAACACACGTACACATACATATGACACAACAATTCCTCGTTTCTTCAGCTACTCGCTTCATGATTAATCTTCAACCCACCTTACAATCTCCCACGTTGAAAATCTGTATGAATGAATATGTAATGTAGCCACGATCTCAACTTGTAATCATCACTCTCCATACATTACCTAGAGTCATCACTCTCCATACATTACTCTCCATACTTTCATAGGAAGCAACACCCAGGCCTCACTTGACCTCGAGTCTTCATCATCACAACACGAACCATAAGGACTCTTCACAGTTCTACGAGCATCCCGACAATGCTCCCACCCGAACAAGACATCCTTCTCTAGGCTCAATTTCTCACGCACCACACTCATGTGTGCCTTCTTCACCTTGTTCTTTCCACGAACCACTTTAGGCGAAGAGATACCGACTTTACCACTACGGTTCTTCTTCATAGGCTTACTGTATACGGACTTTTGACCAAACGACACTCTTTGTGAAGTTTTCTTCATCCCTTCTTTAGCTACCTTTGTCGTGTTCCCCATGGTGTACATCGTTCCGCTGCTTGCATATCGAGCTACTACCATAGCACCCTTAGCAACTTTCCAGGAAACACTTTTGAACACTACCTTGTAGCCGGACTTGTCAAGTTGACTAATTGATATCAAGTTTTTCTTCAAATCAGAGATGAACTTGACATCCTTCAACTCAAACATGTTACCGATTGCAAGCTTGACGCTCACATCTCCCTTGCCTTCAACCTCTAATGGTCTATCATCTGCATGGTACACTTTCTCGAGTTTCTCAAATTTCAGATTTTGAAACAACTCCTTACAGGACGAAGAATAAAACGAAGAATCTGAATCCAAGGTCCATGAACCAGTTGAGCTCTCTGCACTGCTTACCACCAAAGCATCATAAACAAACTCCATTATAGAGTTCGTCGAAGCATCACTCTTTCATCAATATCACTCTTTTCATCAGTATCTTGATTCTCCTTTTTTTATTCCCTTTATCAGTGTCTTTTGCATCCTGACATTGCCTCCTATAGTGACCTTTGTCGTCACATTCTGATATGTCTATTTTATATAGAGTTTTTACCCCCATCCCTCATTGATTATTGGTCTTAATTTCTCTCTTTGGAGTTATTTTTAGTACTAATGTGCTCCTTGTAGTGTGTTTGTAGTTCCAGGTTGATCATTGTAGGAATTAGAATTTCTTGGTGCATTTACTTATCATTTATATCACTACAAGAGATGATTTACTTTTGAGAGCACGAGCATTGAGTTGGAAGAGTTTTGAAGAAAAGCGAATAGTGAAAGAAGTAGAAAAATAACTGCAGTCTACTGTTTTGATAATATCTCAAGTTCTACAAGTATAAATATAGTTATTTCAATTTTATTAGATTCTACACTTCAAGAGCTTTCCAACGAGTGGTCACTTGCCTAATTCTGATAAATAACGAAGAAGTTATGGCGTTTTGAAGATAGAGATTTGTGCAGGCTGATGACCTCCCGGCTGGGCGGAATCCGACCCGGCTGCCCGGGCGCCTTTACTTAGCCAAATTTGATCGTTTGGAGAAGATTTGGAAGAAAACCAAATATTTCAAGACTCATCCCGTGGTCTTCGCCAGACACCACGCTCATCCCGTGGTCTTCTACTGTTAGGCTATGTAATCCTTTGTTCGTCGTTGTGTTTCCGTTAAAGCTCTAGCTTATCGTGATGTTGTAGCTCAACACAACACTCTCACACATAGAACATCAATACCTCGTTCCTTCACCTACTCGCTTCATGATTCATCTTCAACACACCTTACAGTTTGTTGCATTTTTTTGGCGTGGAATATTAAGTGGAGTGGTGATGTATTTGTTTAGAGCGGCTGCACTTTGTGTTGATTCAACGTGAGGATCAAAGATGATAATCGTGGGTTTCAATGATGTAAAGGTTTGATTTTTGGCATTAATGTAATATGAAATAGGTAGGAGAATTGTGCGTGTAGTAATGAGGATTTAGGCAAGGAGTTGAGTTGGTGATGTAGCGATAAGGATTGGTGCTGGATGAATTATGGTCATGTTGGATGGGTGTAATCGGTAATATGATGCTGAATGGTGGTGATGATATACGGTATTAAGTGAGAGAATTTAGAGATTAGGCCGTGTGTTTTTAATTGTGTGAGCCGTGAAGTTTGGAGATGTAGGTTAGGGGGTTTATATAGTGTTAGTGTTTAGGGAGTCAGAAATAACCAAAAACAATTAGGATCTAAAAGATTTTTTTTGAAAAGATTTTAGGAAATAGTTAGAAAAAGATATTTGAAAACACTTGGGAGAAAGATGTTTTTCTTATAAAATATTTTTTTTATTAATATACCTAATTAATAGAATTAATTAACTCTATTAATTAAAATGGCTAGAAAATGGATTTTAGAAATTGGGCTTTCACAAAACTAGTTTTAAAAGGTTTTCAAAGGTGGGCAATTTTAAAACGTTTTGGAAAGTGGGCTGAGTAAAACTAGTCATAAAAAAAGGTTCCCAAAAGTGGGTTATTAAAACGGGTTAGAATATGGTTTTGGACTTAAAATGTTTTAGTTTAGGCTCGTTCTTTATTCTTTCTTCGATTCGGACCAATTAAGATGGGGTATTAGTCGTCATAGAGTGCTAAATGGGAAGACACGATTATGTGTCTACGATGGGGGATAAGCTATAGTTGTTTGCTCAGTGTTGTGCATTTGCCGCTGCCTGTGCTGGTGTCGCTGATGCCGCTACAGTTGTCCAGAGACCTGATTAGTTCTCTTGTTATGCTCCTGTGTTCTCTAATTGAAGAAAACCCACATGAGTTTTGGGTTAATTTTATGAAAGGTTTAATGAGTTTTTATATCCTTTTAATCTTGCTTTCAAATTATTGAATTAATGAGTTATATTCTGGAACAAATTGGTGTTGTAAAATCTATTTTTGCAAAATTAGTATAGTTACCATGATTAAGGTGATTATTACTGTAAATAATATTGATATTGAAGCTGGAATTGGAGTGAGGAGTTCTAGATGATCAGTACAACTCGTTTCATTTATGAACTTCTATAGTTAATATAGCAATTGGGGATGATTTGCTAAATAAGTCAATGATTTATGAGTAAGTTCTATATAAGAATATCAATTGGAATAGTTTCTGTAATTGAAATAGATAAGAAAGTTGCTTAACTTTTTTTGAATGGGAATAGGGGAAATTATCAGTAATAAAACGCCATACGACATCTACAACAATAATAACCCTTTAAATAAAAGATAATCTAAAACATCAATTTGAAGATCTTCATTCATTTTACTAATATAGACGCTTTGGGACCGCTTCTGTGATATGGTACTATTCCAACCATACTGGATAATCGATGACTTAACATCTTTCCTGCCTGATGCAATAGTAAATTGAACTCTAACCTTTGTCTTGATATTCTTGATCTAGAACCAGTGAGTACATTTCCCCACAACCTCAAACCTCCAAGCTGCGAGAATTGTAAAGACGAAACAACAACAAACAAGACTTACAACCCCTACAAGAGAGGGGATTAAAACTCCTAGAAAACTCACAAACAAGAGACTAACATATTAAACAAAACAAAAAAACAAAATGATTGATCCCCACATAACACTGCCATCTTCTTCCAAACATAGGAAGTATACTTTCCAATCCCACAACCCCTACTAAACCTAGAACCTTGAAGCCCTGCTACGTCTAAGCGCAGGAACGGGGTCTTTATCCCTAACCACAGAAGCCCTCCCACGTCTAAGCGTGGGAAAGGGACCCATAACCCTGAACATTAAATCCCTCCCACATCTAAGCGCGGGATCATGGCCCTTATCCCTAAACACTGAAGCCCTCCCAGTCTCCCACGTCGAAGCATAGGAACGGGGCTAACAAAAACACCAACACAACCCAAACCAAACAGGGGAACGGGGAAGCAGGGGAGGAACGACCCTCAGACGGCGACACTACACGAACAGGTGAATCAACCAAACCTGAGTAAATCGAAGCCATAAAACCAACAAAAACAAAATAGGGGGGAAGGGTAAAGATGGCAAACCAAAATACCGGGGAACCACAAACCGGGGGGCGACAAAACGGGGGAACAGGGCGGGGGAGGGGAAGGGAGACTCCCCCATGCCGAGGAAGACAAACGCCGTCGGTGTCCCCGAGTCGCTTCGCACCTGGTGGAAGGGAACACACCAACGTAAGTCGAACTAAAAAATAGAGTGAAAAGGAAACACCGCTCACCAGCGACGAATACGGTGGAACGGTTGTGGAGCAGGCTCGCCAGTGACCGGGTGAGCAGCGCGGGCTCAGGTCGGTCACTAACGGGCCTGCTCTAGTGGCTGTGGAGTGCTTAGGGTTTTTGTGGGGAGGAGAGTTTGGCGAGGGATTTTTTAGTTCCAGATTCTACTTTTTCTTAAGAGAGTTGTTTAACTATTATTGTGGTTGTTGTGGGAGTCCTTGAGAGTAGAGACTAGTTGTGGATCGCAAAAAAGCACAATAAGGAATTATGGATATTTTTGGAGTTGTTATGTATCGATGTCAAGCCACGGAATAACCTTTATGTTCAGCAAAAAAAAATTATTTTTATGCCCATGTGTAGAGTTGCATTTCTATTTTATAAAAGTATTTATATTCTTGATTACGTTATGAATATGACCAATTCCGTTAGTTGTATATGGTATGAAAATGATCGATTTTGGGCCCATAAGATCTTTAAAAGTTATACTTTGACAAAATAGTTAAGCAAATTATTTATTCTTTTACTTCTTGGATGTGTGGGGCATCTCGACTACCTTGTTCAAAGGACTTAAGAATTTCTTCTGAATTATAAGCAAAGTATATGTTACAAATCCGATTTAAGGAACAGACTATTGATATCTATGTTTTGTGATTATACTATTTTGGAATCAAAAAGAGATTTATGTTTGTGTAAGTTGATTCATGATTTTAAGTAAACTATGGATTAGTTATGGGACGGTCTTTGAACAATAAGTACTATTTGAGTGTATTTTTACAAGTGGAAGAAGATGTCTCTAGACAGTATAGAACAACTATCGGGTAAGTTATAAGTTAAGTTAAGTTATGAGTTAAGGGGACATGTCCTCAAAGCCTTGCAAGCAGTATATAAAAGGTAGGCAACGGCCCCATAAGTTAAGTAAGGTGGGTGACCATCCTATAAGTTAAGTTAAGGAGGGGAAACTGCTTCCATAAGTTAAAGACGATAAAGTGTCGCATTGACCATGTCTCTTTATTCGTGTTTACTTCCCCTAAAGATAAGTGAGTAACATGTACTCTTACTTTATGTTTTAAAGGAACTTTATAAAGTTAACTTTCCATGTATTATGTGTATTTGATGAGAAACTAGTGAGCTATATATCTCTTTCCACTCGGAGATCACCCCTATGTTACCAGTTTGCATCCTCAAACATTTTAAGTTGATGTAGCAAATGATCCGAATCATCGGGTGCTAAGTTGGATTTAATCGAGTATTGTTGCACATTACTTTTAGTAAGTCATGATAGCTTTACATATGTTTCAAGGAAAATGTGTTGCTAAGGGTGGATATAATAAAAGTTGATTACGTTGTTACCCAATTATATTAAAGAAACAATCTTATTCTGAGTATTCCTCAAGTTTAAGTATTGCGTGAAAACGTTTACGAACTAAAATCGTTTTGACGGGATGAAGTACTGAAGTTAATGAACTTTCCATTCATTCAAGTTTTATTTGTTTTGTATTTTCTTCAGTATTTGCAGATCTAAGCTGGAAGGCTTTGGATATGCTAGACAGCGAGAAAAGTTTATGCATCTCCACCATGGGTTAAGTGCGATTAGATATATTATTAAGAGTAGTCTTTGTGATATGGGTATATGTTATAGTTTGAGATCTTCATGAGAATAAATATATAATCGTTTGAGATTGATATAACGGTCCGTTTGGTTAGTGGTTATAAATAGTGGTAATGGTAATGAAATTTAGTGTAAATTTGTAAAGATTTTCACATGTCCATGACCATGGGAATGAAGCTTTATCACAAAACATGGGTTTCCCTTTATAAATTTTCATTACCACCCAATACCACATCCCCAAGTGGTAATGGATGGTAATGAGATTTTAGGAAGAAAATGGATATCTTGTGATGAGGTAGCATTACCATTGGTAATGACATTGGATTTCTAGTACAAATTTACACTATAATGCATTACCATTCCCACCATTTATAACCTCTTACCAAACGGGCCGTAAGAGTATTGTATTAGGGGCTATTCCCACAGGTCCAGAGTTGGGTAATAATATTATGTTTCTGTTGCAAATGAATTTAAGTTATGGCTTATCAAATGGTAATTGAAATTTGTAAATGATAAGAGTGATTAGCCAGCAACTCGGGAGAGTGGGCTGCTACAAAAGCCTTGTCCCCCTATCTTAGTTGCAAGCGCAAGTTAAGAGTATCTATCCTCTTTGATGTGGTGTCTTGTAAAATATGTGGTAGGCTTAAGGTGTCGACCCAAGAATTCATGGGGTAACTTGTGTCCGACTATTTACCCGTTGTAAAAAAAATATGGCAATAATACTTAGGGTGCGTTTTATTCAACTGAATTTAGGGGTGTAAATGCAAATGCAAACTCGACTCGATTTGTTAGCATTTCGAGTCGAGCTCGAGTTGTGTCGAGCTCACTCGAGTCGAGTTTTGACCGATCTTTGACGGAGTCGAGTTTTGACCGAGTAACTTTCGAGTAGTTTGCAAGTGTCCCGTCTTAAAAGCAACCACTAGTTAGAAAATTGTTGAATTTAGATTTTTTGCTATTGATAATTGAGTCTTCGAGCTTCTCACGAGTTTTCGAGCCCAGTATTGAGTTGCTCAACTCGACTTGCCAACATCTCGAGTTGAGCTCCAGTTCAATTCGAGCTCACTCGAGCCGAGTTTTGACCCAATCGATCTCGAGTAGCTCGCGAGTTATCTCATCTCATTACATCTCTAACTGAATTATCTTGAACTAATCTAAACTGAATTTATCTGAACTTGCAACAAGAATAATGTTTGAGCCCTTGTAGTGAGCCTGTCCTTTACTGTGCATGTACTCAAGTAAGTAGGTTGATATATAACAAACGAACCTCATTTTCCCTCACATAAGTTATAACTTTTCTTTTTATTTGATCAATTTCTTTAGGCATACTTGCCGATGCACTAATTTAAACCTTAATATCTCTAATTATAAATAAGCAAAGATTACAAAAAGTTGATATTTTGGAAATATATACATTGAGACGAATATAACAAGTTCCCATATGACTCTATTTTTTCTTAAATACAAATCACAAGAGATAGTCAAAATAATGTTCGTGAATAGCGCCAAAGTCAAAATGAGTCATCTAAAAAAACAGAGGAAGTATTACGTGAATTCATTTAAAAATAAGTGAGTATAATTTATGAATTTGGTTACAAGTACTATGACATTTTCATTTAAGAGAAGGTCATAAATTCGTAGTATTACTAAATGGAGAACATACATAAATATCCTAAACAATGTAGGAAGGTGATAATTTGGCGGTGATCGATTCTATTGGGAGATGTTTGAAGGTACCCTGGGAAATTAGGTCCATGATTGACGATGTGTGGGAGGATATGAACTGCTTCCATTAGGTGTCTATTCTTCACTGCTTCAAGGAGGCCAATCAAGCGTCGGGTTTTATGGCGGATTTTGGTCATTGTGTGGCTAATCTTGTGTATTGGTTCTCTACTTCTAATTTATCATTTCTCTTCCATCATCCGTAAAGATGTTGTGGGCTGGTCCTACGTTAAAGGGTTGTCCTTGTTGTTTCTTTTCTGATATAAAAATACATAAATATCCTTCGTATTTAGGTCCTATCCCTAATTTGATGTATTATTTTGAACAACAATACATGAAATTAGGCTGAACCGATATTAGAGGGCGGCCCGAGGATGAAGGAGTGGAAGGATGGTAAGCCCTTTCATCTTTCACCCACAGGTTGTGGGTTCGATTCTCATCGGATGGATTTGGGACTTTAGAGTAGGTTGTATTTAGATACCTTGTAAGAGGGCGTTAATGTAATTTATCTTACCTAAAATTTTAAAAAAATATTAGAGGGCGGCCCAAACTTTTTTTATTTTATTTTGTCTACAGACCCCAACTTGATTCACATCTTCTTGCCTTTTTTTTTTTTCTCTTCCTAATCATGTCGGTCCCAAAAACTGGTTTCACTTTTCCCCCATTTTCTAACTTTTAGTCATTTAGATTTAGTGTTCCGAATACAAAAGTAATCTGTAATCCTACTTGACAAAAAAATAATCTACTTAATTTCGCAAAAATTGAGTTCTTCAACTTCTAGGGTTCCAATTCAATTCCATAGCATAAACATAATACTTCATAAACGAGACAGTAGCAAAGCACAAACCATCAGAATTTTGTATCCCACCAAAAAAAATGGTGTGTGAAAAGTGTAAGTTTTTCTCTTCCTTGCTCTAATCCAATTTTATGATATTAGGTTTTCAATTGCAAAGAAAATTCCGCTGATTCAAATTACATTATTTTCCCATCATTTTTTTAATGGATTAAAGGTGTTAATCATTTGTGGGTTTTTTGAAAAAATAGGTGAGAAGAAATTGGCGAAGGTGATAGTTCCAGATAAGTGGAAAGCTGGTGCCAGCAACACCACGGAAGGCGGCGGCCGCAAGATCAATGAAAACAAGCTTCTTTCCAAGAAAAGCAGGTTTTTTTTCTCTAAATATTTCATAATTAAGTATTTTTATTTTAATATAGAGTTGTATAACCAAGAATTAGTCTGAATTTCTGATGGGTTTTATCCAATTTATCCAAATTGTTGATGGGTTAGTGAATGGTAACGAAGAGAGCTAATTGATTTGTTAAAAAAAATTAATTTAATGAAGTTAAGGGCATTTTAATTGAGAAGTTTCATGAGACTTCTATTGAAGGATTTCAAATGAGCAATGAGGAAAAAAAATAGCCTTGAGTGTATTATGTTCACGGTACACCCAGGTGTATGATGAAAGTTATCTGCTATAATTTGGAGCTGAAGGCTTAGTATCATATTATGTTGTTGAATTTGTCTATTACAATTTATATGGTTGTCTTTAAAAACTCTGGTAGAAGAATTGTGATTAATTTGTTGTGGTATGATTGAGTTTTGATTATGTAAAATTTCTACAAAAAGGTACTATTTTTTGGGTGTAGATTAACCGGTAATTTAGAGCCATTAGACTCCGACTAATCCGAATTTGAGCCGGGACATGCCCAATTAGGGGAATACTTGTACCAACATGGCAACAAGTGCTGTCGCATTATGTGAGACCTCTGGTTAAGTTGGAACAACCCTTTTACCATTTAATCTATGCACACATTGGCAAAAAAGAAAAGGTTCCATATTTCATTGTTTTGATTGGAAATTATACATATATATAGAAAAGGTCTTTGGTATCAACATCTCAAATAGACAAAGTAATGACGATATCAACTACTAAGCAGGTAAACAATGTTCAACATTTTCAACAACATTACCTATTGGCCATAGCCATGGCAGGGTAAAAGGGGTTCTAATAGAAACATGCACACAACTTTACCCCTGCGTTAACAACGAGTTCCAACTGATTATTGATCTAAAACACATGGTAAAATACTACTTCGCAGCAACAATGGAGGGTAAATAGTCTATTGAGCCATATTCGTTTATTGCATTAAAATTTAAAGTCAACGAGTAATGGATCTTTGATGTATATTTTGGCAATTGATACAAGGTAAACAATGAACCTAATAGAACATAGGTTAATTGCATGGAAATCATATCACAAGTCTTGTGGCCCCTATCACAGAAGAATAAAGAGCTCTGGTACCCATGTTTCATAAGTAATGCGACCATCGTAGTCACCTAATATCTTGTAAATGTGCGTGATCTGTATGTGATTCACCATTTCAAGATCTCTTCTCTTTCCTTTGGTCTTTTTACTCTTCATTAGAAGTATAAATTGTTGCTAGTTGCTCCAGATTCATTATGTGTCTAAGTCATTGCTAGAAGTCTATTTTGGAAGCCAGGGCTTGGAAAATCTGGATTATAGTCAGGTAATCATTTTGGAGATTGAGCAAATCTTTCATATGGAAGTGAAGGCTGTCTAGTTAGGGCTTCCGTAGCATTTGGTACACAATCGAATCAGATGGCTAGGGGTTGTGGTCGTTGCCTTTTTTTTTTTGGGTCTGTGTCTTGGATATGGCTTCTATATTCCTTGTTGGCATGGCATTTTGCAAGGAATTGTACCAAGTCATCAAGTTTAGTGCAATGCTATCAAAAAGTTTGGTCAATGACCTTACGGTGGACACCTGCTGTATCCACTATCTTTCCTTCATAGCTATGTAAGAGTTTTCTGAGTTTTCTTTAATCATGTAGTGTTTAGGAAATCTGCATCGGCAAACATCAAATAACCTCATGTTGTCCTCTCATTACTTCAATCATGTGTTCTAGTGTAAGGTATGCTTCATTTCATAGAAATCACAAAAGACGGTCAAAGGAGTGTGTATGAATAGTATAAAAGTCAAACTGTGTGAACTATTTAGAAATGGAGGAAGTATATTGTAACATAGTGCACAATTGTTACATTTCGGATAAACATTGTGTGCATGCAGTTGCGCTTTCCCCTCCCTCTCCTTGTGTGAAAGCCTTAGATCCCTGAGATTTGGTACAATGTTGATGTTGACTTGGAGTACTTTGGTTTAAGTTGTCACTCTTAGCTTCCATATTTTATGATGTATGTGTCACATTCAGTTATCTATATCCATAACATTAGAGTGTGATGTATTGCATCCACTTATACGTTATGTAGTAGTTCATGGCTTTCCACTTCCAGTCTCTTTTCTCTGAGTATTCTGTTATTATCTGTCACTAAATTATACTGCTAACTTTGCAGATGGACTCCTTATGGAAACACTAAATGCATCATCTGCAAGCAGCAAGTACACCAGGATGGCAAGTATTGCCATACATGTGCATATAGTAAAGGTGGTGTACACTTTGATACTCCCTCTGTTCTTTTTTTACTTTTATCATTTGCTTTTTCAAGGTCAAACTCTAAAAACATTGACCACATTTCTATAGTAAATGTACTCCTATTGTTCTATAATAGTTGTTGCAGCTGGACTTTTACGCTATTGACATGCCTTGCTTTGATCATATGTTTTTTTTACGGACATACTAAAACTAACATTACTATGTTAATACAAACATGTTGTTGGATACTACTTCATTACTCGGTGCGTATTTTCAAAATACCAACTAAAGATATTAATGGTTGAATACTTGAATTTGTGCGTGTGCAAACGTTAAAAGTCAAACTAGACAAGTATTCGAGAACAAGATGGAGTAGTGGTTGAATTTCTCAGTGTACACTCGTCTCTCGTTGGCACACGATAGTTCTTTTTTATTACTTTGTGTAATAAGTAATTAAAGATATTGATAACCAAATATGTGCATAGGAAACTGTGAAAAGCATATAGAAGTAATAAAAGAACGGATGGAGTAATATCTTTTCCCCTCCCCTACATTTCACCCTCTTAACTGATGCCGTTATCCGTTTGTTGATGTTTGTGTCTTCGACTTCCTTTCCTGGTGACGTTTATGACGTATCGTTGCGGTATTCTTTCAGGTGTATGTGCAATGTGCGGTAAACAAGTGCTGGATACCAAGTATTACAAGCAAAGCAATGTATGATGCATTTAGGATTCAGCTTGGCCTTACATTCTCAGTTCTTCGAACACGTATTGTCTGACTCAAAAAAATATGTTTGATACTATGTAATCTCTCATCTCTGTTAATTCAATCAATGATTACACAAAGATGTACTATTAATTAATTGTTCCGTTGTATGATAGCTGATTTAGGATATGGATACATTTCCAGGTTTTTAAAAGCTATGGCATGTATGATACAATTTGATTGATTTAACCCAGAAGCGTGGATTTTCTGGTTCAAAAATATATGTGATTTATGAACGTATTATGTTTAATACTCCGCCAATTGCATCAGGCCTAAGGTACGAATACGACGTATTTGCTGGGATATTGATAGTCGAACCAAGCCAGTATTAGTAGTAGTAGTGGTGTCTAGTACCAACTACCAACACATATTGTAGTCCAATTGTTAGGGGCCTTGGGGCTACAAGTTTATAACGTGATTTTGTAATATCGCATACAATCACAGTCCAATGATTTTTGTGCATCTTGAATGAGGTGATTGAGGTCTCTTTCTGTTCCATAGATGTCATTCGTCTCACCAAAGCCTACGAGACGCGTTATTGGATTCGCTGGTGTGAACTGTGAAGTAGCAAAGTGCCACTTGAATAACTATTGATAAAGACCACCATATACACGGTCACATAGAACAGGGTAAAAATACGTTTAAAAATGATCAGTCTAATTACTTTTTTTTTTGCTTGTTTTTAATGATTTTTTGATTTCCATTGATATACAGCTCCTTTAAGGCGACTTGTTATATAAAGTGTACTCGATACTCGATAGTATGATGTGCTATTGTTTTTGGTTGATGTTTTTATTATATCCGTATAAAAGAACTTATTTGAATTGTACAACGTTCTTCGTTTATTATTAGTAGACTTGTTTCTTTTGTCGTGTTTGGCAATGCATAATTTCAATTATTTATATCTTTGATTATCAATAATAAAATAATATAAAAAAGTTCTAAAAAATATGCAATGAGACGATTTCATGAATACCTCATATATATATATATATATACTTCCTTCGTTCTGTTCTAAATGAAACGTTTGCTTTTTCACGCCATCCAACGCGTTTATTTAATCATTAATATCTTTAGTTGTGCACACGTAAAAGATATAAAAAAGATATAATTTGATAGTATGCATCGAGACAAATCTAACAAGATCCCACATGACTATGTTTTTCTTTATATAATGGCGATAAATTAGAGTCAAAATTGATCAATGAATAGTGTCATTTCACCCAATGTTTCATTTAAAACAGAACGGAGGAAGTATATATATTATAAAAGACGGTTTAAGTAAAGTATGTTAATATTGTCAAATGTCAAAACAAGTCAAGTAAAAGAAAGGATGAAATGTTTGACTAAAGAATGATTAATTGTAACTTGACTAAAGAAACACGAATTACTATTATTTGTAGAATTATTAAAGTCAAATTAAAGACTCTTGTTGTTCACTTATTGCTCTTTGTCTACTATCTCTCCATCAAATACATACATGTTCACATGTAAAACTACTTTCTCAGTTTCTAGCCAAAAGATTAAAGGTATACATGTGAGTGAAAATTCACAAAAAAGTATTCTTGCAAATCCCAAACGAGTAGATTGAAATTCCACTTACTGCACAGAAAAATGTCAAGTGAAAATAAAATCCTTCAACGGGAGTTCAGTTTTGTGTATCATCCGCCAGAACCAAGTGAAGATAATCGTTCTGTGTATTCTCCTCCAGACTCAACATCCCCACCTTCTGAGATGCAAACTTCTGAAGATGAGTTTGGTAAGTTTACTATGTCAAACTTCTTAATTAGTAGGAATCTTTATATTTCAATTTGGACCCAGAAAAAAAGAAGAGAAATTGAACTGGGTCGAATTCATGGTCCAGTCTCTGGTTTTTGTATAAAGTTGCTTTTCAAGAGCTGTTGAACGGAGCTTGTACTGAATTTATCACTATGATTTGTGAATACACTCTATACTTACTCCGTTTCTAAATAAATGCAATAATTCTGTTCCAATACGCATTAAGGCAGCGTTTGGTATCATCACCATAAACGGAATGGAAAGGATTTGGATAAGGAGGGGAAATGGTAATAATAAGTGTTACCTTTAATAGTTGTTGTTTGGTATCATAGTGGAATGGAAACAATTAGGAAGTTTATGGTTGAGAAAGGAAACATAATTTGTTTCCACTGGTTTCACAAGGTGGTTTCACAAGGGTAACAAATGGAGAGTGTGTTACGTTTCGGAAATGATATTTGCTACTTATAACTCATACCAAACAATTAGAAATGGAAGCACTTATTTCAATCCCTTTCCCAAATCAAAATAATCTGTACCAAACACCCTGTAAGATGAATCAAATAAGATGACACTTGACTATATATTTTTTTGTACTTCCTCCGTTCTAAAATAAGTGAATCACTCCTCTAAAATAGTTATCACATAAAAGGGAAGTATTTCACTTATTTTCTTCAGAACGGAGGAAATACATTTGTGAGAGAGTATGGGCGAGATTGGTAGAGAATAATGGTTACTATGAAAATTCTGTACGTACTTAGAAAAGGAGGAAGTATTATGTTATGAAAAGTTTTACTTTCTCCCTTTCAAGTTTAAAAAAGAAGTCATTCCGTGAATATGTGATATGTACTATTCACATATTAAAGTGTGATAAAAATAGTAGTGTCGCACATCAAACATGCCCATAATTTAATTCCTATTGGTATAAGGTGATATTTATGAATTATTTGCATATTAAGGTCCTAAATATTCCATAAATGTTTTGATATTCAAAAGTATCTCTCCTTGAAGATTTTCCAACGTTGCTTGACGACTTGGTGTAGATGATGAGATATGCAGCTTGTGACTTTAAGATCTAAGGTTTTAATTCCACCATCTACAAGTTCCTTGGGGTTGGATCTTCGTTGTCCATTCCCCGCCTTGTCTAACTGATTCGACTAAAAGATGGTGAGAGTTAAGGTTTAATTGCGTCACCTTACTAAAGTAAAAAGCCTTCAAGATTTCTGAACCCCAATAATATACTCAATACATTTTGAGTTTGAACGTTTCTAAGAGTTAAGACTATCCCACAAGAAATAGTGATTACCTAGGGGAAATTATGTCCGACATGGTATGTGTCCAAGTGTCCGACTCGGCTATTTTTTAGAACTTTTTCAATTGTTTGGCCCAAAACAAAGTGTCCAAGTGTCCCATCCATATATGAGTGTCGAGAATCTGACACAGGTACTTGAGGTGAAATAAATAGTCCGAGCAACATAGTATGTGCTATATATCTTACATTTTTGTCAAACTACTACACTGTTTTCCATTTTCGAAACTCTCTATTTCGAGTGATCTTCTATGTCAACTAAACAAGCATGAAAAATTTGAGTTATATTTTTAGATTCGGCATCATCGTTAATGAACTTTTCCTTGAACGAATTTGATAGATGAAATAGGCGATGAATTCAAACACTCCAATGCAACAATAAAACTATACCAAGCTGCATTGACTGGTGACTGGGAAACAGTAGAAACCATATGGAGGGAGGATAATGGTTGGATCAACACAAGGATTACAAAGGGAGGGGAAACGGTTCTTCACATAGCGGCAGCTGCCAAGCATTTGCATCTTGTTAAAGAACTAGTAAATATTATGAATGATGATTCTCTGGCTTTAGTAAACAGAGTTGGCAACACTGCACTCTGTTTTGCTGCTGTTTCTGGAGTTGTTGAGATTGCAAGAGTAATGGTTGACAAAAGTCGAACGCTGCCAAACATTAGAGGTAGTCAAGGCATGATTCCTCTTCTCATGGCTGTGTTGCTCGGTCACCAAGATATGGTGTGGTATCTTATGTCCGTCACTGATTACAACTTATTGACGGTTGAAGATGGGATTGAGCTACTTACTGGTGCAATTGATACTGATTTATTTGGTAAATTTCTCAACCCCTCTTTACTATCAATCATCCTTGTAAGAATTGCATTTCAAACCAATCCCTTGTCTGCATTTCCTCAAAACTCCCACTATCCTGTACTCCTGAGTGTATGACTGTATGGTAGTATTTCATCTAAAGTTTACAGCTGGTCCATGTAATTACCAACATTATTGTCACCAAAGTTAGCTTACCAAAATTGCAGTCATATTAAGGATTTAAGGTCATTCAAAGTATGACACAGCATGACCCACAAAGATTATATTTAAGAGTCGATGAAGTGTATATATATGCATCTTATTACAGGTCCAATAATCATTTTTATGTGGTGCAGAAGTAGCATTGCATATTCTACGCAGCAATAGAAATTTGGCTTTTTACCGGGGTAGAAAGAAGGAGACGGCATTGCATGCATTGGCTCGAAAGCCTCCGATGTTAGATAGATATCAACTAAGCATGTGGCAAAGGTTTAAAAAGCAAGGTTAGTTATGTTGTTACTAACTGAAAAGGCTTTTCTATGGCAAAATATATTGAGTGCAATCTTTGTAAATCCTACGTGACCCAACCAATTACCAACTAACCCATTAAAACCTTTAAATGTCCGTATTCTTTATAAAACAGTAATTTAAACCCCCCTTATGGTTTTAGGACTTGTGAGAGAGTTACACTGCTGACATAATGCAACTATTGCTTATGAATTCCTCTATTTTATGCATATATGTAGAATATGTGCGAATTTACCTAGTTACCCCAATATAATACAAATTGGTTGATTTAAATTTACCGCAGGTTGTAGCATAACTAATGTAGAGCCGCAAGTGGTGCTGGAACTAACACAAGCACTTTGGAATGAAATCGTAAAACTAAAGCATAAGGAAATATCTAACTTGATTTGCTTCCCATGGCGATTATTATTTGTTGCAGCGAAGTTAGGAAAGGTTGAATTTCTGATGGTACTCATCAAATCTTATCCTGATATACTTTGGAAAGTGGATGAAAACAGATACAGTATTTTTCACATTGCCGTCATTCACCGCCATGAAGAGATCTTCAAGCTAATATATGAGATAGGAGCAATCAAAGACTTAATAGCTACTTACAAAGATGACCATGGAAATAACATGCTTCATCTAGCAAGCAGGTTGGCACCTCCAAACCGCCTTAATTGTGTATCAGGAGCAGCTTTACAAATGCAACGCGAACTACTATGGTTTGAGGTAATTTTTTTGGTTTGAGGTAATTACCATAGACTAATTAAGCTATTATTTGAGTCAGGAAAGTCTAGGGGCTGCAGTAGTATCCATAACCTCCCCCCGCCCCAACCCCCCAAATCCTTTTTACATTATTTACCCTAATTAGAAAAAGAAGTATAACTAAGCTATTTGCCTATCTTACTTACAAAGTGAACGTGTGTTAATTAATAAAGATGCATTCTCTTCCCCTCACATTCAATTGCACCTCACCAACCCTAAAATTACCGAATGCTTACACCTAATTGTATTTGATCATCCCTGATTGAACCTGAGAAGCCATGTAACTTAACTTTTCTAGGTGAACAAAAGTACCCGAAACATGGTGTCAGATCTTGCCATTAAAACTGGTATATACAATCCATTCCTCATTTTTTATAATTCTTTTTTTGGTAAGGAGAAACCTTGACAAGTGGGGGTAGTAAAAGAAATCCTAACTTGCCAAGGTTGAGAATCGATCCCATGACCTCTTGAAAACGGGAGATATGCTCTAACCACTGAGCTATCCCTTGCTCTCACAAGTCACAAAGCAATTCTAATTGCTTGGTTAACGTGGTTTACTAAAAATGCATTAGCTATATCCACTGGCAAGAGAAAAATAAATTTTATTATGTCCATAGGCAAGGGAGAAATGAATTCTATTAGATTTCGTGGCCAGAGAGATTGAGGGCTGATGGATATAATCAGGAGTTTATATAGTACTCCTCAATTACATAACCTAATTCGCCCATCAATATTGCCCCAAAACATAAAACAGAACAATATTTCCAATTATATAACCTGATTTGCCCATTAGTGCCATACCCTCGTGTTGTGTTGTTTGAAGCGTCAAATTTGAGGCATTCCAACAGGACTTCATTGTGATTGTTTTGGTTGTTGTTGTTGGTGTACAGGCAGTTAAAAAGATAGTAAGGCGAGAATACACTGAAGCTGAAAATGAGGAACATAAAACACCTCAAGCCTTGTTTAGCGAAGAACATGAAGGCTTGAGGGTAAAGGGGGAACAATGGATGAAGAAGACAGCCGAATCATGCGCACTTGTTGCAACTCTAATAGCCACTGTAGTTTTTTCAGCCGCTTTTCAACTACCAGGGGGTGTCAAAGATACAGGGAGCCCTGTCTTAGTGACAAAACCGTGCTTTGTTATTTTCGCCATTGCAAATGCAGTATCGTTGTTCACGTCTACTGCTTCAGTACTGATGTTTCTCTCAATCCTCACTTCTCGGTATGCAGAACAAGATTTCCTTAAATCGTTGCCTCTAAAGCTCATGCACGGGCTCATATTGTTACTCGTTTCAATAGCAACCATGATTATGGCCTTTACTGCTACGTTCTTCATCACTTTCCAAGAAGGTGTAAGATGGGCGGCAACGATTCCCGTTGCTCTAATTGCTTCAATACCTGTTATGCTGTTTGCTTTTCAACAATTCCCACTTTTGGTTGACATTTATTACTCAACATACAAATCTCAATCCATATTTGAACCTTGTAAACCGAGGTTGTTTAAACTTCCATCTCACGAACACAAAATTTCCCCCAATGAAAGACACGTTGATTCCACGTCTCGCAACATTGATATCCCCTTTACAATTCTGGTTCCAGAAGCTTCAATGGATCTCATATTGAAATATAGTCGCAACTCGTTTTCATGGCATCGAGCAGCCTCGTTGATAGTAGATCCTGAAGCTTCTGATCCACCTTCATTTAGTTCATGGCGATTTGGACAATAACAGAAATTGTGTATGTGTGTACATATATATATATATATATACACTTAATTTTTGTTTAATCTTAATTATTTGATCATGTAATATCTTTTTGCTAGAAGGTTAGTTAGAATTTTCATGAAATACTCTTTTGCATAATTGGTCTATTATGCACTAGAAAGTACTCCCTCCGTTCCTTTTTAGTGTTCCTGAATTTCATTTCGGGTGTCCCAAAATGTTCTTCCCATTTTCCTTGTTTCTATTTTAGAACATCACTTCTTACTCTCTCTCTCCTCCTTTTCACATGGGTTTTGATACTCTCATCGCATTGGTTGGGTATAACAAAAATCACTTTATATTATCTCTTGCCTCTTTTCACATGCCCACCCACTTGATGTTCCCATTCTTTTTCATTTTTAATGATAAAAATGCCAAAAAAAACAACTCCCTATGCATGTCCATAATCATTGTTTGATATCATGAATTCCCGTGCCCAAAATGAAACGGGAATCATAAAATGGGATGGAGGGAGTAGATATAGTTCATGAAAAGCTTGAAAACAAAAAAGAGGACTGGAAAGAAGATTTGTGACCTTAACTTTATGTTGGGTGGGAAATAAGAATCTAAGAAAGGATGATGAACTTGTGTATTACTTCCTCCGTCTTTTTTCAGTTGCTACATTTTGTCATTTTTGGGTGTTTCAATTTACTTGCTACATTGGCTAGATATTTCTACTTTTAGTATGTGATACCACATATTATTTACCTTTATACACTTATTTTTGTCTTCATTGCACAAAAAGACAACTACTTTATGCTTAATTGCTCTACTTTTCAATGGTCCCCGCATGTTTCCATGGCAATTGTGCAAAAGTAAATATAGCAATTGTTATGGGGTAAAATTCCAGTCCACGTGGCAATCAATAGTTGGCAACAATATAATTATTCTACGCTGCCACTTGGCGGCAAGCGATCGGTTTGAAGATGAAGCACATAGTGCCAACGTAGCAGGTTGTTTTGGCAGCTCCTAAAATGGTGGCAGGTTGTTCCTAAAATAGTGGCAAGTGGAGGAAGAGGCAGACAGTAAGTCAGTGATCAAATTGGTTGGCAAACTGTTGAGAAGATCAAGGGAGATCCCTAAAAAGTAGGAACTAACAAGTTGTTAAACCGTCATTCTTTCTATTATAAATACTCCTATTATAAACCATGCAAAATAAGTGAATTCTCTCCCACTCACTCGTAACCCTAAAAACTCTATTTCGCCTTACTCAGTTACTCTCTCCATTATTTTTCTTTTATATTCTTAATTTGCCATCTTTTTCTCTCTAAAACCTGAGTTATGCGTCCTGTCAGTCAGGCAAAACCAGTGTACTTGTACTGCAAATTAATATTATTATAGTGGATTCGGAACACCGATTCCCCCGTGGTTTTCTCCCCATTTAGAGGGTTTCCACGTAAAATTGTCTTGTGTTATTTCTTTATTTCTACACTATATTACACGCATTTATATTGCCAAGTATTGCAAGTTAATTGTCAACCCTCTCTTCAAGCAAATTAGCTTTAGTGTGAAATTTTCCCAAAACAACAACTAAAAAAAAACGAAAGGAGTATTTGCAAGTAAAGTCCATGCCAATCGTCTATGCTAAATTTCACCTTGAGGGCGTCACTTAGATGGGACATTAATGGCTAATCTATAAACAATAACACGAAAAGACATAGAAGTGTTGTAAATGACAAATAATAATTACAATCACTAGTTTTTATTCCTGAGCTACGCCTCGAATAATTTTATTTTTCATTTATTAATATTTTACATTGAAATAATAACACCAAATATGACTTGGTTTAGTGGTCAAAACTTTATTATATAAACTTGAGGTTACGGGATCAAATCTTCTACAGTTTTTCTAATTGTTTCTATTGTACGTGGATTACATAGAGTAAATACTTTAAGTGTCTCTTAATATATTAGTATAACCTAGATTTTGAATCCCGGGCTATGCACGGTTTTTTTATGCGGTAGAATTATATTCATGTCATAGCTGTGTGATAACAAATAAGATAAATTATATATTTATTGAGAGACATTTGTAGTAACATAATTACATTCTTAATGAATGATTATTATTTTTATGTAAATCTCAAACTCTATTCAATTATAATGAGATTATGTATTTGTTTGTGGTATGTAGCAAAAGTTATAATACTCAATTGTATTATTGATTTTTAAATAATTTGTTGAAAATCAAACTCTAATTTCTCTTAATAATTCTAAAACTCCTATATTCTTAACATAATTGGTGGAGTATTTCTTATCATATTTAATTCATACTCTTCTTATAACTTCTTAATTATAATATGATCCAAGTATATGTTAAAAGTAAAACATTTAACTTATTTTTTTTTATAGTTGTGAGCAAGTTTCGATGGTGTAAAAGTTATATTTTTTTAGAACAATGTAGTAAAAATTATACTTAATTTATATTGTATAATCTTTTTAGGTTGTCTAGTCAAAATTAAACTTTAACTTTTTCAACATCCAAAATTATACTTCCTCCGTGTTTTTATAATTGCTACATTTACCATAAATGGATGTCTTTACTTGCTATATTTCTTTATTATTAACCATGACCCACATGCCACAAATAAGCACCATCCCCTTTATTTTTGTCATCTTCCTACATATAAATTTCATATATTTGTCATTTTTTCATAAAGTTATGGTCATGCTACCCTTTTTTCTGATTTCCTACATACTTGTTCCCACACCAATTTTCAAGTAATTAAAGATGGAGGGAGTAGATATATACTTATATCTATTAAGAACTGTATTTTTTTCGGTTTCCTTTTATAACTTAATTTTAAAAAATATGATTTTAAAAGACATGTTTTGTTTGATCTCGTTGTACTCAAAAGTTATAACTACATATAGTATGCTATATTCTTATAGTTATTTTTATATGTATCTAAAATAAATAATACATTATCACTCATCTAAATAAATATATTTTCATAAGATGTCAAACTATATTGTGAATGGATCTTATTTCGAAGCATACATTGTGGTCTCTCCAATGGTATACAAATTATAATATTCAAATTATGTAGCAAAATTATATTCAATTTACATAGTATAATAATTGAGGCTGTGTATTCAAACCCAAACTCTAATCTTCACTTATCTTAAACTGCTTACATGTATTTATATCTATTTAGAACTCTATTTTTTTATAAAATAAAACTTTAAAATAATGATATGACATGCTTAAGTGGCGCTCTCTATAATATTCTAAGATTGTTTTTAAAATCAAACTTTAATTTTTTTCATCATCCAAAACTCTAATACATATATAATTTTATCGCTATAGAACTTTATTTTTCTTGTAACAATAAAGTTTCTTAATGAATTTTGTTGAATACTAATTTTGGTTCAATTGAGAGTGACTAAGATTTGAAAGATAATATGTTTTCATAAGTTGTACAACTATATTGTAATTGGATCTTATTTTGATGTATATTTTGAGCGCTCTCCAATGGTATAAAATTTATAATATTTTGAATTACGTACCAAAAGTTATATATAATTTACATAATATAATAATTCAGGTTGTTTATTTAAAACCAAACTCTATTTTTTCCTTATCCAAAACTCCTTATACGTATTTAAATATATGTAGAACTCTATTTTTTAAAAGACAAAAATAAAAATCAATGACATGACAATCCTACTTGGCCCTTTATGCTCTCGGAATGTTGAGAAGCTCCTTATGCTCTCGAAAAGTTTTTTTTTTCTAGATATATATACTAGTGTTGGGACTCGAACAAATGTCCGCTCTCTTTGTGGAGAAGTTGTAGGCTTTTGAAATTTTCACATACCCTATCTGATCGTACTTTTTGTCTGACATACAACAACAAAAGTCATTAGGTAATATGTTTTATTGGATTTTTCTATATGTATGATGATACTTTCAACTTTGTAAATTTTTTATAAAATATAAATCAATGATATTAGTGATTAGGTTTTTCAATGTCTAGGATTATAGTGAAAGTGGTGCAACTATTTTGATATTTTATTTTATTTTTATTAATTGGATTTCAATAAGAAATACCCCATTCGTCCCAGAATAGTCTAAACACTTTTCTTTTATGTTTGTCCCAAATTAGTTTGAACACTTTCATTTTTGACATAGTCCCACTATTAATATATTTTTTCTTTTATACTCCTTTGGCCCACACTTTGCCTTCTATCAAGAAAAAGTTGCCCAACTTTCTCTCTCCTCCTATAAAATATATCCCACCAACTCCTATCACATCTACTTTTTAAATAAAATAACATTTGATAACCACACTACAAATTATCACCTTAAAATATGTGTTCTAGCAAGTATTCAGATATTTCTCGGACGGAGGGAGTAGATATTATAATTTAATAAGTGAAAATTTCTATATTTTTTGTTTGATTGGTTAAATATGTAATAATAAAAAACTTACTCAACAATTCATTTTGGACTCATAAAGTAACCTAAAAATCTATGAGAAAGAAACATCATGAAGATAATAATTATTTGGAGTTCTACTTCTTTAATTTTCTTTTTGCTTCTCCTGTAAACTCTTTATTGATAGAAGAAGAAGGAAAATGTTGATGACCATTTGATTTGGCAAGTCGAGTGAACTTCTGCCTAATTTTGTCAGGTTATTTCTTTTTCATTTATTTGTATGGATAGTTTCTTTTCCCTTCATTTTATACGAATTATAGATCTAATAGGTGTAACTTTTCCTTGTTGCCTTAGTTTCATGCTATTTGTGTATTAGATGATTTGGTTTGGAATGTAATGATTGCATTTGGTGTAGGTTAATTTGAGTTTGATGTGAGTTTTTTAAGTGATTGATTAAGTATCAGTTTTATGAATTAAGGGTCAGGTAGTGGTAAATTCACAAAATTGACTGCACACAGTTTAACATTTTAGTCCAATTAGAAAGGCAAAAGAGAAAATGGAAATCAATTCTATCTATAGTAAAAATGTTCAAATTTCTTGCACATCTTATTGTTTGGTTTTAGAAAAAAAAACGAAGATTAAAAAATAGAGAGGAGAAAGAGAAGAAAGGAGGTGACCCAAATAATGGAAGAGAGACAGAAAATTGATAATATTTCCTAAAATACTCTTTTTCGATCCCTAATATATTATTAAGCACATATATGCCGATAGTTGGGTGTTTGGATCCCCTAGAATTCTAAAAAAACTCTACAAGGTAGAATTTGAGCAATATCAATCATTGGATAAAAAAATCAATTACTCATATTATCTTTCCAAAACCCTTCTATGTTTTCTCATTAAAATCCACCCCTTTATTTTCCCTTCCCACTAATTTGAGCCCATGATTTAAAATGTATGGTTAAGAATTATGATACAACTTTGCCTTATAAAGTTTTATTATAACTCTAGAAGATCCGGACTAGATAGTTGGTGTTATGCACAGCAAATAAGTGACTAATTATTATTTATTACTTAGGACAGTAATTGGTATTGTTGATGGTTTTTTGAGATAGTGTGGGCCATGGAAGATTCTTCTTGTTAATAATTTTCTATATACTAGGTCAAGTGTCAACGTCAACTACTAAGCTCAACTTATCTTTATCCTCATTTTTCCACCCTTCTCTATGTATTTACAAGTTGCAAGTGCAACACACAACTCCAAACCATAGTATCTCAGAAACCAACCATGGATACTCCACCACCAACATTTTATGGCCGTCGGCGTTCTTCTGTGATTGACCCCAATGCTCTTTCCCCTTCCAGTACATCATCTTCGCCGGCGCCGAGGAAGGCCTCGACATGGGATTCTACTCCGGCGCCATCTGATCATCCGGTGGCCTCGGACATATCCAGTAGAAGAGCATCCGAGACCACCGAAGATTATTCTGCCGCGGCGCCGGAATATTCCGGCGCCGACAGCATCTCTGGCAGGAAGGCTTCGGCTTGGGATGATCCTTTGTCCACTGTTAACTCCAGGACTTCTGCCTCGGACATTGCTCAACGGAGAGCTACAGCTATGGATGGCCCGCCATGGGATGGATGTGTTTGCCGGGGCTCCCCCACAATACGAAAGTTTAACTTGGGAGTGGATGTCTGATATTGTCGCTATGGCACCTCCTAGTCACGGTCTAACTTCAGGTAAATGATCATGATCTTTACTCCACTTCTTTTTTCTTTTTCATTCTGAAACTTCTATATTATGATGTACTTTAACCATTTATTATGATCAGTAGTTAATACTTCCACTCCGAATCTGAGTTTGGACTTAGATCGCCCATTAACATGATTCGTAAAAATCAATCGTGGTTCGCAACAAAGTGTTAATGAAAATTGCTCATGCGAAAATCGGGTTTATGTAAATTAGATCAAGGCACATGTTTGGATCGAATTTGCAAAATTCATCGTGGTTGTAGCAAACCAGGCTATTTGCCACCCGTATTGACCGCATATGGACCATATCTATACAGTAATTTTTTGTTCTTTCCCCATCCTGTACTTCATACCATATCTATTTACAGGGCCGGCCTTGGGCCAGGGCAGACGGGGAGGCCGCCCAGGGCCCATAAAACAGCAATACTTTTATAATAGAGAGATAACATCAGGTCATCAAGTAAGCATGGCAAGCTGTTACTTTGGTGAAGATGGTTCTCTTGCTAATTGTAGCGATTAACGCAGTGGTCGGCGGGTCGACTCCCATTCCTGGGAATTCTTTCCTTCCTTAAATTTCTTTTTTCTTTATTTGTTTTGAAGACACTTTCTTAAATGCCTTTCCTTGTTACTTTCCTATTCTTTTTAATTTTCTGTTTCCAATAACTTAACGGAAAAATTGACATGAATAATCCCAACTTTAACCTATTTTTCCAAAATAATCCCAACTTTGGATTATTCCATAATAATCCCAACTTTTAAAAAAACCTTCTCAAAATAAGCTAAACTATCCGTCTGCTTGCCTACAGTAATCTATTTTAGGTCTATAATATATTGAAAATTAATAATTCGGATTATTTTGAGAAGGTACCCCATAAAGTTGGAATTATTCTAAAATAATTCAAAGTTGAAATTATTTTGAGAAGAGTGGTGAAAGTTGGGATTATACATGTCAATTTTTCCTAACTTAACTTGCTTTTTCATATTATATTCTTTTGGTAAACTAATCTTTTCTTATTTATACCATAAAGATAAAATACAAAATTTAGCCTCTAAAGTAATTATAGAAATTTAGCCTCTACCTTAAATTTATGTAAACTATCTTAGAGTTACGTAAAATTATTTATGATAAAGTTCTTCTAAGAGACAAAATGATACTT
Source organism: Beta lomatogona (assembly GCA_947646795.1). NCBI lineage: Eukaryota > Viridiplantae > Streptophyta > Magnoliopsida > Caryophyllales > Amaranthaceae > Beta > Beta lomatogona. The sequence continues at coordinate 1,891,294 of CANSNZ010000403.1, forward strand.
CAACCATTTTTTTTTTACCAATAAATAACTTAATATATTAATGCTCGAAATTGTGTGTTTGAAGATATGAAAGTTAAAGTGGAACAACTAATTTCAATTTTATAAATTGTTGATTTTGTTGGTATCTGTAATTATATTTGATTTCTAATATTCATTTTAGCCGTTGGATGATAAAATTTATTAATCTTTTGATTTAAGTCAATGTTTCGGAATTGATTTTATTTGACAAGTTATTGGTTTGTTTGGTTATTACGGACTATTATATATTAATCGTATGAAATGTAAAATTACTTTCTTGTTAGAGAAACAGCTACTGGTAAACTTTGTGAGCTAGTCAATTCTTAATTAGTTGTTATCCTATAAACATGCATATTACCTTAAGTCTCTTGTGTGTTAGGGGCCCATTTTTTTAATTTTGCTCCGGACCCAATATTATTCAGGAACGACCTTGACTATTTATTATCCACCCAAGATCATATTTTATCTCGAAAACTATAATCAATAACATCAAGATTATAACTAATAACTTGTAAACAAATAATAATAACTAAAAACCATAATTATTAATCTTACAAATATAATTACTTACCAGAACCTTAACTATAACTAATAACATGAAAACTTTAACTAGTAATGTGTAAAAAATTACTAATTACTAAAAACCAAAACTACTAACCTTGCAAATATAATTATTTACCTGGAAATGCTAATTAATTACCCAAAAATCATAACTACTTAAACAAAACATATATTAAGACGAAAACTGTAACTAACTACTTGAAAACATAACTCATAACCCATTGATAGAGGAAAACAATGAGCTTTGAGAATTAAGAATATACTTACTTAACTTTGATGCAACAATGTCGCCGTTCAAGTGGGAGAAACTAAAGTAATACAAAATAGGGCTATAGCAACGGCCTAAATGTGTTGGCAAAGATCCAGTTAATGTTGCCATAGACCTATAGCATCAGTTTATATGGCGTTGCCAATAGGTGGCGCTGCTATAACTTTATGGCAACAATCATGATGCCTTAGGGAACAACTTTATAAAACTGTTGCTATAGTTATCATTAGCAACACTTTTTTTAGGCAACAATTTTTAAGTTTTGCCAACAGTTACTATATCTAAGGCTACAATTATTAACTTTTAGTAACAATTATCGAGGGTTTAAAGCAACATTTTTAGTATTTAAGCTAACACTTTTATTATCTATAGCAGCAATATCAACAGTATATGACAACGTTTATTGCTCTAATATTGCAACACTTTTGTAGTCTATAGCAACATTTCTTAATACAGCTATTGCAACACTTTTACATGAGTCTATAACAACATTTGTATGTGAGTCTATAACAACATTTCCTGATATAACCATCACAACACTTTAATGTGAGTTTATAGCAACAATTTCATACGCGTTTATTTAGTACCTCATTAAAATGAAAATATTATACCAAAATATCCTACTACTACAAAAAGAAAACATTTAGTTCAAATTAAGTTTTACTTATTATTAAAATGAAATATTCATAACAATCATTCTAATAACAATAACCATTGTTATAATATAAATACATCAATTAAGAAAACTAATTAATCTCCAAAAAGAACTAATAGTTCAAGCAATCTAGAACCTATATAGCATTTAATTTATTTGTCCAAAAGAGCTTCAATCTCTATGCCTTCTTGCCATCCTTGTATCTACCTTTCTCTTTCTATCTACCATCCTGTAAACACAAAAATAATAATCAATATAATAGAAAAATTAATGCATGTAATCAAACACCAAAAGCTCACAATCATCAAACACCATAATTTGACAATCATCAAACACCATAATTTGACAATCATCAAAATCGTATGCTAACCCAGATATACCTTAGTGTGCTAAGGAAAAGTTAGCCATTTAGGCAATCCATGAAAGAATCATGCAATCATTAAATATGCAAGTTCAACTAGATATTTGAACATCCCCTTGGCTCCATTATATCAAGTGTAAGAACACCACCATACATCATTAAACGCAATGTAGAATATTACCTATCTAATAGATTGCTCTATAACTTTAAAATATAATATTAACATATTACCATAAACTTCCATTTTATTATATTTTTGAAGAACATTTTACCAAGAAGATCCTTCCATAAATCTAACTTGACAATTCCACTCTCTGCCGAGGATTTCGGCACCCTTCCCATCTTTTAGTGAGATCTGCCCCACTGACTTGGCTCTGAATTGTACTAGGGTGCTTATTTGTGAAGGACAAGCTGCATGAAAGCTTTATAGACAAAGAAAGGGCCTGCCATTGCTGCCTTGGGAATGCTCTATAGGCAGTCCACAAATAATTTCTCACCTTAGAATAAAACCCCAACCCAAAACCATGTATTATGGGGTACAACCGACTTGCCAACTACCCCCAAGCTCACCTCCCCTGCCCTTTCACTCTCCCTTGCATTACTGATTTCACCCAATCTCCTTCAGCCACTCTCGAACTACTCTCTAGAACAATAATGTCCTATAATCCAAATGTTTTCCATTTTGATTTCTTAGAACAGTAATGTCCTACAATCCAAATGTGCCGTTATAAAACCCAGAAGAAAAAAAACACCTTTAATGAGAGAGAAAAAATTATCCCAAAGAGTTAAAAGGGCAGCAGATTGAGAAAAGTCATGGAAGAAATAGAGAAAATCGTTGAAGAACCTGGTGCACCAAGCCACCAACCATGCAAAAATAAACACCATTATAAAGCAGACTAATAGATATCATATTCCAGAATTTCTCGAATTACTCAAAAAGCAAAGATAGTTAACAATCAGTAAATAAAAAGTACATAAACAACAAAATAAATAGACAGAAAGACATTAGATTAGAAGATGAAAATGTATATATATATTCTTGATATTCAAATCCACAAGTGACAACTCCCATGTTGATATTGGGAGTAAACTTATCCCTTTCAACAAATAGCAAGCACACAACCAAACAGTTAAGCAAAGAGCTTTGTGATCATGGAAATGTGAGAGGATGTAATATTACGCTCGTATATAAGACGAACTCTTCAATGTTATATTTTTTGGTAGTATATTAATAGCTATGGTAATATGGCTTTCTAGTGGCGGACTGGTGGTACAGTTTTTGTGGTAGTTAATGTTGGAATTTGAAGTTAATGTTGGAATACTAAGATCTATACCTTATATATTAATACTTAGATCATATCCATATCTCTTTTCCTTATGACATCATCACCTTCACCCTCAAAAATCAAAATCTAGTCTACTCTGTAGAAAATAACACAAATTAGAAAACAAATAACTTTCAATGAGCAGAACAAAAGAAAAACACTTCAATTAGTACGACAATACTTGTGACTATAAAAAAAACAGCAAAGCACCTCAAGACACTCTCTTTCTCTCTCATAAAGAGAAGCATTCAGGAGAGAGAAAATAGAAAGACTCCTCAGTCTTACTGCCAGTACCCACAAATATTTAAAAAACATTGTCTTTTTTCCCTATTGGGATCTCATATGAACCAAACTAGCACTTTGAATGTCCTAGCTAGTAATAGCTTCGACGTGCTATTAATGATGATATGGGGATGAATTTTTGAGTTGTTCAAACAAATTACACTCAACAGAGATGGAGAGAATATGTATCACAAAATTGGAAACATACCTATTGCAACTCCCGGTCCGATGCGACGTTTCATTGTCGGTGCCGAGATGCTACTAATGTGTGGCTTTTTAAAGAACTTTAGAGGGCATATATTGTGGAATTAGAGATTTTTTTTGCGTTTATGAATTGTTAAATGAATATATGCCTACCACAACATAGGCCAACTAATAGATTATTGGCAGATGCACTTGTTAAACATTTACACCGCTACAAGTTCATGGCATCATCTACTAATCTTAAAACCCCAGCATCAATAGAAATCACAACCATATTCGAAGCTTCAAGCAAAAACACTTGCTATGAGCAATCAAAATAACAGTAGCCTCGAGCAGTTTCAATCGTTCCGGCATGATGCTGGGATTCAAAGAATCCTGGTGGGCATCTATTCAAGGGTTGTGTATTGCACACTCAATCTCAAGTAAGAGTGTTATAGCCATTGGATTAAAAAAACTTCCCAAATTCTTGAGTAAAACCAATAATCAGTGCTTACAAGCATTTAGATCAAGAACAATTTGGTTTTCTTTATAACACAACTGCATTATAAATAGGCACTGCAAATCTAAATATTTATATTAAAAAAACAAAGTTTTACAATGTATATAGTGCATTTTAATCTATAATCCAAGTTTGCAATCTAATTGACAAACAAAGTAAAGTTTCTATTGTAATTAAAAAAATTGATTTAGATTCCACATGTAAGAAAGATCAATCTCCACAACAGATGAAAAAATTAACAATCATGGACTTATATACCAACTCACAAATACACGCATGTAAAAAATGCACGAAACAGGATGTACAGTTGAGTATTGGAATTAACAGATGAAATAAAAGAACCCAAATTCCCCAATCAACCAAATTCCCTAATTGACCGAATACCCTAATTAAGAACCCTAATTTAGCCCTCACAAAAATATAAAATTATAATCGGTTAATAACTTAAACAGCAAAATTGTGAAATTTAAGACCAAATTCGAAGAGATACATACCAACTCAAGTTGTTGTTCTCGCCAATTCAGAATTGAATTTCGCCAATTTCGCCCCAATACCCAAGTCAGAAATGCAATCCATAATCGTCTGCTGCTTCAAGAAACGATGATGAAAGAGTCTAAGAGTCGAAGAGAAGAGAAGCAAACGCAGAGAGAGGGTCGAAGCGGCAGAAAGAGAAGCAAACGCAAAGGGAGGGTCTAGAGATGGCCAACGGTGCGGGCCCAACCCATCCATCCACCCCGCCTGGCCCGCCTCTTGGGCCGAGTGTGGTGAGCCCTGGCCCGGTCGGCCCGGCTCGAACCGTGAAATTGGTGGGTGGGCCGTGGGCCGATTTTTTGAGCCCAACCCACGAAAGCCCGCTACTAAAAACCGCCACGGTCCACGAAACGGTCCCCACTCGCCCATGAACCGGACCGACCCATCCCAAGTAATTACAATCAAATCATGTATATTTTAATCAAATTGTATATATTTCAATCAAATTGCATATATTATAATTCAATCAAATTCAAAAATAATGAAATTATTCATTAATATTAATAATTGTATATATTTTAATTAATTTTAAAGATTTTATGTAACAATAATAAATTATTCCAATGATTAAATAATTTTGAAAATAAAAAATTCTCATGCCGGTCCGCCGGCCCGCTAGGCCCACGAACCGCCAGAACCGCTTTCCGAACCGTGAAAACCGGTAACAGACCGGTGTGGGCCAAGATTTTTCAGCCCGTGGACCAGCCGGCCCAAACCGTGAATTTCACGGTCTGGTCTTGGGCCGTGAAATCTCAGCCCGGCCCACTAGGGCCCACGAACCAGCCCGCCCAACCCGCACCAGTGGCCATCTCTAGGAGGGTCGAACAGAGTCTCTTAAAGGGTTTTAGCCTTTTTGGGTGAGCTAAGTCGTGAAAAAAAAGTGGGGAGGGAAAACCCAAAAAATCGCTCTATTGAAAATTTTTCAATAAACCTATTTTTTTTAAACATGTTTTAGATGCATGACAAAAAAAAAAAAAACAGTTGCACTATCTCATCAAAATATTAAAAAATTACAAACTGTTGCAATAAAATAGTCATACTGTATAACTGTTGCAATAGTTTTTCTATAGCAACGTTTTTTTAAAGTCAAAGGCTACTCAAATTAATAATTATTTAACTGTTGCAATAGCTATGATATAGCAACACTAGTAAAACTGTTGCATAAAAGGGCGTTGCTATAGCCCTATTTTGTAGTATAAGCATTATCAAGATTGAAGAAGACGCGAGAAAGGACGTTAGTTAAAAGCTTCAATTGTTAGAAAAAGACCGCATTCAAATCTAATTCATCCTACTTTAGCTCAATTTCACACAAAATTAGCAACAATTGAGATAAAACTCTAACAAATATGACATTGGTGTTTTAGCTTAAAGAAAAAGTGAAAAAAAAGAAGAAAAAAAAGAAAGAGAAGTAGGCCTTAGGTTCCAGATCTGAATATATACAACAACAAGAGAGAGAAATGAAAGTTGGGTGGAGGAGAGAGAAACGTGAGGGAATACAAACGAGAGTTCGTAGAGGAGATGGACATAGAAGAGAAAACATATAAATTGAGGGGGAAATGTGATGTTCTTACGTTAAACTTACCGTAAGACCATCTTTTTTCAAAAATTTGCTATAATAATAATAATAATAATAATAATAATAATAATAATAATAATAATAATAATAATAATAATAATATTAATAATATTAATAAAAAGAAAAAAATAACAATAACAACAACAACAACAACAACAACAACAACAACAACAACAACAACAACAATATAATAATAACTGTAGCAGTAGTAGTAGTAGTAATAATAATAATAATAATAATAATAATAATAATAATAATAATAATAATAATAATAATAATAATTGTAGCAGTAGTAATAATAATAGTATTAATAACAAAAACAACAACAACGACTACAACAACAATAGATGATAGATAATAGATACTCCCTCCGTTTCATTTTAATTTACTCACTTAACTTTGGGGGAAATCCAAGGAGAAATTACAAAAGTATGAGAGAGAAACTGAAAAGGTGGAGAGAGAAACTGAAAAGTGAGAGAGAAAAACTAAAAAGTGGGTTAAAATATTAAAAAGTGGATGACATGGGTGGAAAAAGAGGAGAAAGTCCATGAGACATTTACCAAAAATAGAAAAAGCAACAGTGTGTAGATTAAAAAGAAATGCACCAAAAAAGGAAAATGTGTAGATTAAAAAAAACGAGAGGAGTAATAGATTATAGATAAAAGTGCATTTTAAAAGTTATAATAATCCAGATCTAATAACTTTTCTTTACTTTCTATTATGATAGGATTATAAGTCTAATATAATGGTTCCTTATGGTATTGAGGCATTTAGGAAGTAGATGAACAAAGTTTAAAAAGGTGCATTATCAATTGTCCGCGGTTTCTACACTTAGGCTCTGTTCTTTTAAACTTATTTTGGCTGAATTGAACTGAACTTATTTTATTTTTGCTGAACTGAACTTATTTTTACTTATTTTTGCTGAACTGAACTTATTTTTGCTAAACTGAACTTATTTTTACTTATTTTTGCTGAAAATAGGTCCAAAAGAACATGGCCTTAGTCCATGGGTATAAACACATGGGTGTTAGAAAGTTAGGTAGCTTGGGGATAAAGTCACTTTTGTGGGATGATGGTCATGGACCTAGTCATGAGAGGACCCCAGTGTATTCTGTAATTGCTTGAGATTGGATTGTCAAATTGTAAGATGTATTCCTCCCCCTTTGTAATAGGTAATATTTCCTATGTTCACTCCTAATTTACTCACTTGACTTTGGGAAGAACTAAAGAGGAAGCTCAAAACAGAGAGAGAGAGAAATTCAAAGGTGAAGAAAGAAATGGAAAAAGTGACACGGAGAAACAAAAATGGTGGACAGATAAATTTTAAAGTGAGCTATAAATTAGAGCGGACAACATGCATGGGTAGAAAAAGGGGAGAAAGTAGATGTAACATATTACTAAAACCCAAAAAACATTATTGCGTAGATAAAAAAATAACTAAAATGAAAGTAGGTAGATTAAAGAGGAATGGAGGTAGTATTGATTAGTTAGATGGTTTTAGCCTAGAAGGGGACTTTCCATGTTAAACATTGTGTGTCTTAGTACCACTAATTTTATCTCGATTATAATTGTTGTTCCAATTGTGTGATGGCTTGCCGAGTGATCGACATATGGACGGATATCCCTTTCCTAGCACATCATTTGCATAATTTTTGCACTAGATTTATGTTTCCCCTCTTTCAATAAATCTCATGGGGAAAATATCTTAGACATAGAAATTACGAGAATTTTTTTAAAACATGTTATTATGTAACCATGCCTGGATTTTGCAAGCTCCATCAAAATGTAAATTTTAGATGCTCCTGAAAGCATGTAAATTTATGTGCTTTCAAGCACATTTCCTTATACATATGTTGCATATGTTGATCAAATGAGCAAACAGTGCAAAAAATGTACACACTATGGAGGCTTTGAAATTGAATTATGTGACCAATTACCAAAGTGTTGCCTATATATATAGGGGAGAGATAAAAAAAATCCTTAAAATGAGAAGAAAATATGTGCATCTATTTTGAATTAAATGTTCATGTTTTTAAACTGAATATGCATACTTCGATTTGCGCACACACGTGCGCACATACACATGGTCTTAGGAGAAGATTCTTAAAATGAGAAAGATTTTCTTAAATATTTTTTGAACTATATGTATATTTTTTATACTAAATGTGTATACGACCTCCGTTCATTTTTAATAGTTACACTTACACTTTTCACGCATACCGATGCACTACTTTGAGCCTTTATATCTCTAATTTTGTATTTGTAAAAAATATAAAAAGTCGATGTTCTAAAAGTATATATAGAGACGAATCAAACAAAGACCCCACACGACTATATTTTCTCTTGACCATAAATCACAAATGATAGTCAAAGGGAAATTTGTGAATAGTGTCAGAAGTGAAAGTGTAGTTATTAAAAAGAAACGGAGGTAGTGATTTTTATCCAATGAATTTTTTAAAACTAAATTTGCACCTTTTTTCTCAAGAAGATGCACTCGCCATTTAGAAATTTTCAGACAGGATTTGGACTTGGCAAAGACTAATGTAGTCCATCCAACTTATACACCTACCTCTATCTAGCAGATTTAAGGTTAATACATCATAATTTGACCTTTTAGATCGATTTTTTTTTGGGCCACCATATATTTTAAGAAGATATCCCTTTAGTTGGGATTAATATATAATAATTCGTAGTTGTGATTATTTTGAGAAGAACAGTCGTAATTTAGATTACTCATGTAAGTATTCTTAACTTTTCTAAACATTTGGCTTTACCATTGCCTTTGTTGGAGATTTAGAGTATAAAGTTAGTTTAGTTCATGATATATAGTTTGAGTCACTTGGTAATGGTGTCGTTACTCAAACAATATATGTAATATAACATGCGAGTAGGGGACAACATCATGCTTGTGACCAGTGGGCTTGGCTTGCTCGCACCCCGTCGCGGTGGCAGTAGGCATAGCTTGCTCGAACCCAGCAGCAGCAAGCTGGTCTGGGAAGGAAGGCTGGTCGCGACTCGCGACCACTGTCGCGCCTCGCGACAGGCTGGAGCTCGCGACTCGCGATGCTCATCGCGACTCGCGACGATGTCTCTGTCTTTCGTTGCTCTTTGCGTGATTTCGCGTGTTTTGACGGTTTGTCAATGTAATGTTTCGGATTTTCTGAAGCGTTGTAGCATTGTTATATATATGAGGTCTCTCATATGATGAAGGGTGTTGAGAAAATAACTTCTCTCTTTTGCATACAAACTCTAAAGATCAAAAATCAGAAATTCTTCATCTCTACAAAATCTCACAAACTCATTTTCATTGAATAGTGTTCATAGTAAGCGTGACCACTATTGTCTCTTCTTTGTATCTCGAAGGTGAATTCCGTGAACCCGTGCTTTACAATTAGGGTCGGAATATTACTTTTGGGAAAGTGATCCACGCCTAGAAGATTGTTATCTTGTGACCCTTGTTATTTTCTATTTATTCTAACAATCCAAAAGTAATATCCATAGCAAGATGACTTCAATTCGTGAAATGTCTGCAAATTTTCACAAACTTGACAAGTTCGAAGGTGTTGGATTTCGAAGATGGCAGAAGAAGATGCATTTCCTTCTCACTTCGTTAAGTGTGGCGTATGTTTTAAGCACTCCCAAACCCGAGGAAGTGGAAAATGAAACTGTTGAAGAAATTCGGAGGAGGAGCAAATGGGAGAATGATGATTATATATGTCGTGGCCACATCCTTAACGGTATGTCCGATGCTTTGTTTGATATTTATCAATTTGTTGAATCCGCTAAGATTCTTTGGGAAGAACTAGAAAGTAAATACATGGCCGAAGATGCTTCTAGTAAGAAATTTCTTGTTAGTAATTTCAATGCATTTAAAATGGTAGACTCTAGGTCGGTAATGGAGCAATTCCATGAAATTCAAAGAATCTTAGGGAGTTTTAAGCAACACAACATTGTGATGGATGAAACCTTTGTTGTTTCCTCTATAATTGATAAATTACCACCCGGTTGGAAGGATGTTAGGAATTCCCTTAAGCATAAGAAAGACGATATGAATGTTGAACAATTGGGTGCTCATCTTCGGATTGAAGAGGGCATTCGGGTCCAAGATGGACAAAAGGATGTCAATCCTAATTCTTCCACCGTTAACATGGTGGAGGATGGTAAATCAAAGGAGTCTTCTAATCCTAAGAAGAGGGCTAACAATTTCACCAAAGGCAACTATGGCAAGAAGCCTAAGTTTGGTGGAGGTGCTCAACGAGGTTGTTGGGAATGTGGAAAGCCCTGGTCATTTCAAGAAGGATTGCACCATTTGGAAGAAGAAGATGAACAAAAAGAATGGTGGGAATGGCGAGTCTAGCCAAACCCATACCAAGCAAGGTATGTGTACACAAGTTTCACTTAATTCAAATCTGAATTTTGTGTGTATGATTTCGAAATCTTTTGTGTACGGGATGATTGTTCATGGTGGATCGATTCGGGAGCATCAAGACATGTATGCAAGGAGCGGTCTCTATTCAAGACTTTCAAAGAGGTTGAGAATGGAGAAGTTCTTTACATGGGCAATGATTCTACGGCTAAAGTTCTAGGTGTAGGACAAGTAGAATTAGTGTTTAGTTCCGGAAAGCCTCTTATTTTAAGAGATGTATTGTATGCTCCGGAACTTAGGAGAAATTTAGTCTCCGGTGCTACTTTGAATCGGTTAGGTTTTAAGATGGTGTTTGAAGGCGATAAATTCATATTGTCTAAGGGTGGTACATTTGTAGGACTTGGTTATCTTTGTAATAGTATGTTCAAACTAAGTATTTTGAATGCTTTGAAAGATACTTGCTTTGTTGTTAATGACAACTCTTCTCTATGGCATAACGAGGCTTGGTCATGTTAACTATAAAAAGTTGTATTCCATGTCTAAGCATGATTTGATTCCCTCTTTTGATCCAAGTATAGAGAAGTGTAGAACATGCATGTTAACAAAGATAACTAGAAATTCTTTTCCAAACAATGTGGAAAAAGATACTTCATTGCTTGATTTGGTGCATAGTGATTTATGTGATTTTCATAGCACTCCTTCCTTGGGGAACAAGAAATACATGATAACTTTTATTGATGATTATTCTCGGTTTTGTAATGTATACTTGTTATTTACTAAGGATGAAGCCCTTGATAAATTTAAGATCTATAAAAATGAAGTTGAATTGCAACTAAGTGACAAAGTTAAACGGTTTAGAACCGATAGGGGTGGTGAATTCTATGACCCGAGTTATTTTCAATCTATTGGCATTATACATGAAACAACAGCGACTTATACACCACAACAAAATGGTATAGCTGAAAGAAAGAATAGAACTTTGCAAGAAATGGTAAATTCAATGTTATCCTATTCGGGTTTAAGTGATGGTTTTTGGGGTGAAGCTATGTTAACGGCTTGTCATATTTTAAACCGAGTTCCAATGAAAAGAACGAGGTTACCCCATATGAACTTTGGTATAAAAGAAAACCAAACTTGAGTTATCTCAAAGTTTGGGGATGTCGGCAATTGTAAAAGTGCCGGAACCCAAACGTAAAAAGTTGGGTGAAAGGGGAGTTGAGTGCATCTTTATAGGGTATGCTCTTCATAGCAAATCCTATAGGTTCTATGTTATAGAACAAAATGACTTTTGGTCAATTCACACTATTGTGGAGTCAAGAGATGCAATTTTTGATGAAAATCGTTATTCATCAATTCCTAGACCAAAGGATATCACTCCTAATACCAATATTCAAGCAATTGATCAAATTAATATTGATCAAGGAATTGGTCTTGATCAAACTAACATTGATCAAGAAGTTGATGAACAAACTCTTGATGAGAATGTTGCATCAACATCATCACAACCTAGGAGAAGTAAAAGGGCGAGAAAAGAGAAATCTTTCGGCCCGGACTTTCATGTATATTTGGTTGAAGGATCAAGGAATTCCATAGTGACTAAGTTTCCATATATATTTAATGTGGAAGAGGATCCTTTAACGTTTAATGAGGCTATGAGGTCTCAAGATGCCGCCTTTTGGAAAGAGGCAATTGATGATGAGATGGATTCCATCATGGGAAATAACACTTGGGTTTTAGCTGATTTACCTCCTAAGTGTAAACCAATTGGGTGTAAATGGATTTTCAAAAAGAAAATGAAAGTAGATGGAACTATTGATAAGTTCAAAGCCCGTTTAGTGGCTCAAGGTTTCTCACAAAAACCGGGTATTGATTATTTCGATACATATGCACCCGTTGCAAGAATCTCCACTGTAAGGTTATTAATAGCTCTTGCGGCTATTCATAAGCTTGTGATCCATCAAATGGATGTCAAGACGGCGTTCTTGAATGGAGAACTAGAAGAAGAGGTTTACATGCGACAACCGGAAGGGTTTGTCGTGAAAGGTCAAGAGCATAAAGTATGCAAGTTGATTAGATCTTTGTATGGGCTAAAACAAGCACCTAAGCAATGGCATCAAAAGTTTGATGAGGTTGTGTTGTCTAATGGTTTCAAATTGAATAATTCAGACAAGTGTGTTTATAGCAAATTTGATGACAACGGTAATGGTGTCATGATTTGTCTATATGTAGATGACATGCTGATATTTGGAACGGATTTGTCACAAGTTGAGTGGACAAAATCTTTTCTATCTTCACAATTCTCCATGAAAGATTTGGGGGAGGCAGATGTCATCTTAGGTATAAGAATTAAGAGAGACAATGAAAAATTGATCTTGTCACAATCTCATTATATCGAGAAAGTGCTCAAGAAGTTTAATGTTAGTGATTGCTCTCTTGTTTCAACTCCTATGGACCCAAGTGAAAAATTATTGCCAAATGATGGCAATGCCGTGTCTCAACTTGAGTATGCGAGGGTTATAGGTTGTTTGATGTATGCTATGACGAGTACTAGGCCGGATATCGCATTTGCGGTAGGGAAATTAAGTTGGTATACTAGTAATCCTAGTATGGAACATTGGCAAGCTATTCGTCGAGTGTTAAAGTACTTGAGGAAAACCATGGACTATAGTTTGTCCTATAGTGGATATCCTTCGGTTTTAGAAGGGTATTCGGATGCAAGTTGGATCTCTAATAGAGAAGATCATTCCTCCACGAGTGGATGGACATTCCTCCTTGGGGGAGGTGCGATATCTTGGGCTTCCAAGAAACAAACTTGCATTGAGATTCTTCAATGACATCGGAGTTTATAGCTCTGTCATCGGCAAGCAAAGAAGCCGAGTGGTTAAGAAATCTCATGTTTGAGATACCTTTGTTGTCAAAACCAATATCACCTATTGCTATACATTGTGATAGTGATGCAGCATTGGCAAGAGCTTATAGTCAAGTGTATAATGGTAAGTCAAGACACATTGGTGTGAGACATAGTTATGTCCAAGGACTTATCAAAGATAGTGCTATCACTCGTTGACTATGTGAGGACTACGTATAATCTAGCGGATTGTTTCACTAAGGCGCTAGCTAGAGATACGGTAAAGAGGATGGCAATCGGTTTAGGATTGGTGCCTTTTGGAAATCACGAGTAAGGGAATCTTAACTTAACGCCCAATAAGACGTTGGGTCTTGAGTTCAATAAGATTAATTTCCTTATTTGATGGTTGAAAGAACTTGTATAATCATCCAAGGTAAAGTTCTTTAAATCTGTGATGATTTAAGAGGTTGTTTAATCTTAATAGGTCTCTTGACATTGTGCTTTGTCACAGGAGCATGCTTTTCTAAGAGATCTACCTATGTAAGTGCGAAGTTTGGCCGCTTCAAGGAGCTAGTGAGGCATAGCTTTGATGCACTTATGAATTGATATGGACACATGGCTAATTAGTGTCAAGTATATATTGAAAATGAGTAGTTAATCTTGTGTGTGTAATATCTTCAAGTTTTCATTATGTGTTGCTAATGGTTCAATCGTTTATCGACACCATTTGGATACGAATGCTTGGAATGTGTATTATACTAAGTGGAAGTTCAAGTCTTTGTACACTTTCATTTATGCATGAGGTTGTTTTGTTATGATGATGTTTGTGCAATAACTATTTATGTATACTCTAAATGGGGGAGGATTGTTGGAGATTTAGAGTATAAAGTTAGTTTAGTTCATGATATATAGTTTGAGTCACTTGGTAATGGTGTCGTTACTCAAACAATATATGTAATATAACATGCGAGTAGGGGACAGCATCATGCTTGTGACCAGTGGGCTTGGCTTGCTCGCACCCCGTCGCGGTGGCAGTAGGCATAGCTTGCTCGAACCCAGCAGCAGCAAGCTGGTCTGGGAAGGAAGGCTGGTCGCGACTCGCGACCACTGTCGCGCCTCGCGACAGGCTGGAGCTCACGACTCGCGATGCTCGTCGCGACTCGCGACGATGTCTCTGTCTTTCGTTGCTCTTTGCGTGATTTCGCGTGTTTTGACGGTTTGTCAATGTAATGTTTCGGATTTTCTGAAGCGTTGTAGCATTGTTATATATATGAGGTCTCTCATATGATGAAGGGTGTTGAGAAAATAACTTCTCTCTTTTGCATACAAACTCTAAAGATCAAAAATCAGAAATTCTTCATCTCTACAAAATCTCACAAACTCATTTTCATTGAATAGTGTTCATAGTAAGCGTGACCACTATTGTCTCTTCTTTGTATCTCGAAGGTGAATTCCGTGAACCCGTGCTTTACAATTAGGGTCGGAATATTACTTTTGGGAAAGTGATCCACGCCTAGAAGATTGTTATCATGTGACCCTTGTTATTTTCTATTTATTCTAACAGCCTTTCCGTAGGCTGGAACTTTTTCTCGTTTGACCCTTTGCTCTAGTATATCAGGATATACATATACAACTTCAAGATACGTACATATGTAAATTTTTATTTTGCTTTTGGGTTCATACTGTCCTCCAAAACTTTACGCTCTGATCTTCCTCCTGTTTTGTTATGTAGACAGCAATCGGGTCTTTTATTCTGGCAACATCAATCATATATTTGAAATCCACAATGATCAAAGTCTCCCAATCGTTGATATTGAAGCCATCATAAGTGCCTATGGAGTTGAGACCGCCAGTATTCAGATCGTTTTGAACGAAATAGATCCTCAGAAACTTGGGACATTTAATGTAAACAACCAAAACAAGCAAAATATGCTGGCGTCAACCATCGAATTTGCTCCTCCGAAGGAACCCCTTCGTAACCTAAGGCATGCAAGCAAGTGTTTTCAAAAAAATTTACTCCACTAGCCATTATTTTCAAAACCTAGTTTCCTCTCTCTCCCCTCCAAAGAAAAAAAACCCCAAATCCTATCTCAAAACCCCCTTTGGGGAGGCCGCCACCTAGCCTCACGACTGGTGTAAGGTGTGTCTCCCCTCCCTCCGCGTGTTTTCTTTTGTTTGTTTTCTTTGTGTTTTCGCCCCGATCTATTTTCTCATCCCATAGTTTCTTTGCCCTCATCTTTTTTGCTCTGGTTAGATTGTGAGTTGTGGTTTTTTCCCTCCCATCTATTCTGATTAGAGAAGGTGAGGCAAAGTGTTTGATTGTGGTGGCCCTAAGGCGGTGATCTTCCTTTTCAATAATGGTTTTGTCTTCTCATCTGGTAGAAGTTTGTTCTTTCTTTTGTTTCTGCTATGTTTTATGGTTGTTTCAAGGGAAGGTGTGATTTGGAAGATGAAAGATCTGATCTACAACAAGGGTCTTGATATTCAAAAAGTTACAGCACGTTCAGTGAAGATTCAGTTAAAGATGAAGATGCGTAGACATCGATTCAAATGAGCTCGAATAGTTTTTCAGTTATCTTCTTTGGATGATGTATTACTTGTTGTTTTCATATCTTCTTCCGTATCCCATTTATCAATCAATGTAGATGCCGGATGGCTTTTTAATGAATGATAATTTTCTTCCTGTCAAAAAAACAAAAAAAATTTACTCTCACCGATCCATTTTGCTGGCTATATCATTGCCGTCCTTAGAGGAAGATATCTAGGTGAGAAACACTTCTTTCTTTGCTTTCTATATTTTTCAGTGGTCATACACACACAAGCATTTATAATAGAGACTGACCACATACAAACTAAATACAGTATCGCTCTATAAGTAGAGTAGTAGTCAATCAGACGTATCGGCTCCATGTTAACCTATTGATAGTATGGAAGTAGGCTTGGGCTACCTAGGAAGGCGAGGAAGAGTTAAAAGTTTGACCACATATAAGCCTAATGAAGATTATATTCTAAAACTAATTTGCAACGGAAAACTCGAACAACAGGTGATGGCACAGTGGTGTTGGCATTACCTTCCATGTGATCCCATAGATAATGGGATCAATTCTCACATCTTGGAAGAGCGATCCCTAATTTTCCCTTGCTAGTAAGGGATTTTAATTTACCTATCTAAAAAAATAAAAACAAAGTAGTAGATTTTAAGCAAGTGGTGGTTGCTAGCATTCTGGCAGCTGTATACACAGTTTGGAATGAAAGAAATAATGCTCTGTGGAACCAAAATGTACATACAATAGATGTGGTTGTTAAAAATATCCAATACATTGTAAAGCATAGAATTAAAGCTAGGTTACCTAGGCGTATGATAGATAAAGATGTTGAATGGTTGTATAGTCTGTAGTTTGGTGTTGGGTGGTTGTTGTGTCTGTTGTGTTGGTGGTGTTTCTTGTTGTTTTGTGGTGTTGTTGCTACTCTCTGTAGCATTTGGTTGTATTGTGGTTTATGAGCTATAAAATCTTACTTTCCAAAAAAAAAAGTAGTAGATTCGTCCAATATTGGACAAATCACATGTATATGCAAACAAGGGGTTCGACACTCCGATTTCTGCCAATTCCTAAATTCGTCCTAGCTAATCTATCTATACTAATATATTAAAAGGCGTTCCTAAACAATGAATAGTGCCACAGGGCGTTTTACTCCATGTAATCCACATACAATAAAAAAAAGGAAAAATTCACAACAATAATCCCAACTATGACCACTCTTCTTATATTAATCCTAACTACATGTTATTCCAATATAATCCAAACTATATGAGTTGTCTTCCCAAATTGATCCATTACCTGTTATAACCTATTTAGCAGGTTAGCTCATCCACGTGGCGTAAGCTGATTCGTGGATAATTTTTTAAAAATTATTTTTTTCTCTCTTCCTTTCTCTTATTAACTATCACCTCCACTATTGAAGCACCACTACTTGTAACCCCCTAAAACTGACCTCACCCACCCCGACAATCACCACCACCAACCTGAAAACCATCACACCCTCCAAAACCACCCCATACCCCTAGTCACATCCTTAACCCCTTAAAAACAACTAGACCAACCCGAAAAGCATCCGACCCACCCTCAGAACCATTTCCTTCTTCCCTAGCTAGGCCATTACTTCCACCATAGCTAGGCCAAGCCACACCCGGAACCATGCCTACTCCCTCGAAAATCATTTGCTGCAAACAACAACCACCACGCCACCACAATTACCAATTTGCATATCACAACCACAACACCTCTAACCTGGACTGATTAATGGCAAAAAGAGCGAATAATTCGTCATCGAAAATAATAGAACTACCGATTTTGACGCCATTGATGGAAACATCATTAGCCAAAAGGAAGAAGTGATGTTGAGCGAGAAGTGAGGCAATAGACTCGGGGAGTTGGAAGCCATAGGAGAGAGCTTGGAGGTCGGCGAAGGAGGTCGGCAAAAGTTGAATTGGAGGAGAGAGAGAAGGATGGCCGGAGGAGAGAGAAGGCTGGCCGGATGAGAGAGAAAATGAGAAGTCGAATGGAGCGAAGAGAGTGACGAAAGTGAAGGTGGAGATGAGAGAGAGGAGGACAGAGAAAATGGAGTTGGACCATTGATGAGTGAGTTTGAAGGTTTGAGGAGTAATCTTGCAGAAGGAGATTCTTGAAGAATTGTAGGCGGGACAAAGATGGTGGCTGGGTAGTTGGGTGTAGGAGATACGTGGTGGGTTGGAGAGGAAAAAAGAGAGAAGAGACAAGAGAGAGTAAGGATGAAATAAAAAAAAAAGTTAAATCTAAAAATTTACCTGTTTAGTAAGTTGTTGGTCAACTGAGATCATTTTGAGAAGATATATCCCATAGTTTGGATTATACTGGAATAACATGTAGTTAGGATTAATATGGGAATAGTGGTCATAGTTGGGATTATTGTTGTGAATTTTTCCTAAAAAAAATTAGAAATTGCATAGTATAGGGTTTGATCCCGCGACATCAACAATATATATTAAAGTCTTAACCACTAGACCAAGTAATATTTAGTGTTATCATCTTAAAGTGTAATATTAATAAATGAAAATTTTCCTTACCCGGGGCGTAGCCCGGGCCTAATAACTAGTTAACAAGTAATAGTTGATTAATAAGCAAAGACATAGACTCCAAACTTTCACACGCGAAGAGGATAAACCTAAATATATAGATAGAAATTTTTTGATAAAGGATTTCAAAATTACATTTACTATAACATTAAGTTTATGTTTTTTAAAAGATAAACTTGGGGCTTATTAGGAAGAGTAGTCAACCGAGACTTACATGTGATTTGTTCTCAACAATTAGATTGACCTACCTATTTTTTTTAAAAAATTAATACATATTATAAGCATTCAATAATAATAATAATAACAATAATAATAGTTAAAGTGGTATATTTTTTTTGAATATAATTAAAGTGGTAATTAATTAATATATAAATTGTGAGACTGGATCTTTGATTTTGTAGGGAAAAGAGGCAAATACAAGTGAGGGCAACAATACGCTTTTTACCTTTTATGAGAGTTCAACACTACCAATCCAATTAAGCTTGAACGAAAACAACAATCAAGCACAAACCCATACAACCGAAACAGCCCACATACATAATTAACATCATTAGCCCAAATAAATTATGGAGTGATAACCTCAACAAGTTTGTTGCTATATATCATGTACTTGTAGTTGCAACTCCATTCAAGCATTACGCAGTGAATCTCCAAAAATCATATATATATATATATATATATATATATATATATTAGCATTTTTTGCACACTATGCTTATGTGTCATATTAACATTTTTTTCTCAATTAATTATTCATCAGTACTACGAAAAATTTGATTCAAATAGACATTTATAATTATTTTTTATTTTTTTAATATGTTTTTATTAAATGAATGTTTCGTTGGTTTATTTAGTTATTTGTTCATCATTCAAATGTAGTATCGAGAGAAGGAAATATAAAGAAAAGAAAGCATGTGCTCAAATAAAGTGAAAGAATTTGTGTATCAGATTCAATCGTTGAGTGGTAAGCTCGGGAAAGGCAAGGAACCCATGAACTCCGTGAAAGTAAGCTATATATGTTGATTCCGGTAGCGAAAGTGGTGCTTTGGTTGTTACTCATGATAGGCTCAAGAGTAAGAGTGAATGGATAATGGACTCGGGTTGTTCTTTTCATGTGACACCCTACAAAGACATGTTCACCTCATATGAGGAGTACAATGGAGGCACGGTCACCATAGGAAACAATGCAACTTTCAAGGTGATCGGCATAGGGTCCATGGGCATCACGATGTTTGATGGCACTGTTAGAACTTTGTCCAAAGTCTGCCATGTTCCAGAAATGAAGAAGAACTTGATCTTTGTTGGTACTCTTGATAACAATGGGTGTAAGTACATAGCGGAAGGTGGAGTATTGAAGGTGATTAGGGGTGCACTTGTGTTGATGAAGGGCATTAAAAGGGAAAGCTTGTATGCATGTGTTATAAGGATCCATGTTTAGTGGTTCGGCTAATGTCTCCACCGGCACTATGAGTGATGACAATACCAAGCTTTGGCATTTGAGGCTTGGTCATATGGGAGAGCAAGGAATGTCCGAACTTTACAAGCAAGGAATGCTAGAAAATGTGAAGCTAGGCAACCTTGGCTTTTGTGAGCATTGTGTATTTAGTAAACACAAGTGGGTTATCTTCTAGCCCACAAAGGACATCTTGATTACATCAATTCGGATTTATGGGGTCCCTCTAGGAAGACATCTTTGGGTGATTGTAGTTACATACTTACGATAATTGATGATTTCTCTAGGAAGGTGTGGTCATTCTTTCTCAAGCACAAGGATGATGTGTTTGATGTGTTTCTTCAATGGAAGACTATGATTGAAAATAAGACTGACAAGAAGATCAAGGTTTTGAGAACCAACAATGGCCTAGAGTTTGTTGAAAAGAAGTTCACTAAGTATTGTCTTGATGAAGGCATTATTCGTCATAGAACTTGTGTTGGGAGGCCTTAACAATATGGTGTTGCAGAGAGGATGAATAGGACTCTCCTAGAGAGGGCAAGATGTATGTTCTCACAAGCCAAGTTTGGGAAGATCTTTTGGGCCGAAGCGGATGCAACGACATGCTATTTAGTGAACAGGTCTTCTCATTCCGCCCTTAACTTTAAATCTCCTTAAGAGGTATGGTTCGGAACTCCTTGTGATTATTCTAATTTAAAAGTGTTTGGTTGTTCGGCCTACATTCATGTAAATGAGGGAAAACTTCTGGAGATGTTGTGTTTGATAAATCATGTATGATCATTCCGGAGAAGGAGCTTTCTATTTGTAATGATGTAGGTTCATCTCATGACACCGAGGAGAAGGTGGAGCTTGAAAGTGCTTCACATGATGATGCTCTCACTCAAAAGAGGCATGTTGATGGTTCACCTCAAACCCACCGCAAGACACTTGTTAGTGAGAGGGAGATAAAGAAGGCAAATCAAGCCTCCTCAAAGATATGTTGAGGAGTGTGACTATGTGCAATATGCTCTCACCGTGGCAAATGAGGTAGATACATTTGATGATCCATGCTTCTACAAGGAAGCAATGTCTCTACCCGATTCAAGCAAGTGGTTGATGGCAATGAAGTAAGAGATGGAGTCGTTGCACAAGAACAATACTTGGGAGTTAGTTGTTGCACCTAGGAAGAAAAAGATTGTTGGTGTAAATGGGTGTACAAGAGAAAAGAGGGTACACCGGATTCCGGAGGTCCCGTCTACAAGGCAAGAGTTGTGGCAAGGGGTTTCACTCAAGTTGAGGGTGTTGATTTTCATGAAGTTTTCTCACTGGTTGTGAAGCACTCATCCATTAGAGTTTTGTTTGCCTTGGTACTATGGAAGACTTGGAGCTACACCAACTTGATGTTAAGACCGCTTTCCTCTATGGGGACTTGGAGGAGGAAATCTACATGAAGCAACCGAAAGGTTTTGAGGTTGAAGGGAAAGAAGAGCATGTGTGCCGTTTGGTGAAGTCATTGTATGGGTTGAAGCACTCTCCTAGGCAATGGTATAGGCGATTTGATTCGTTTATGTTGGCTCATGAGTTCACAAGAAAACTCCTATGATAGTTGTGTCTACTACAAAGAGCTTGCAAGTGATTCCTTTATTTACCTTTTGCTTTATGTTGATGATATGTTGGTTGCTTGCAAGCATTTGATTGAGGTCAACAATTTGAAGAAGTTGTTGAGTAGTGAGTTTGATATAAGATTCTTGGTGAAGCCAAGAAGATACTTAGGATGGAGATTTGGAGAGATCGATCTAAGGGGGCGTTGTACCTTAGCCAAAGGAGGTATGTTGAGAAGGTTGTTGAGAGGTTCTCAATGAACAATGCAAAACCCGTTTCTACTCCTCTCGGTTCTCACTTCAAGCTCTCAAAGGAGCTTTGTCCTCAATCCGGAGAAGAAGAAAGGGCCATGGCTCACACCCCTTATACTAGTGCCATTGGGAGTGTGATGTATGCCATGGTATGTTCTAGGCCGGACATTGCTCAAGCGATGAGCATGGTGAGCCGTTATATAGCAAGGCCCGGGAAAGGGCATAAGGAAGCTTTGAAATGGCTTCTAAGGTACTTGAAAGGTACCTCACATGTTTGCTTGGAGTTTGGCCAAGATGCAAATGGTGTGATTAGGTATTGTGATTCGGATTATGGTGGAGACTTGGATGATCGGAAATCAACTTCGGGTTATGTGTTTACCTTGAGAGGTATAGTCATGAGTTGAGAATCTTCGCTACAAGATGTTGTAGCTCTTTCAACTACAGAAGCGGAGTTTATGGCGATTATCGAGGCATTCAAAGAGGCAAAGTGGCTCAAAGGTTTGGTTGGAAAGATTAGCTCGTGTTCTAAGGAGGTGTCCGTATTTTGTGATAGCCAAAGTGTCATTCACATGGCTAAAAACCAAAACACATTCCATAGAAGAACGAAGCATATTGATGTGAAGTACAACTTCATCCGGAATGTCATTGATAAAAAAGAGTTGACATTGATGAAAATCTGTACCGAGGAGAACCCTTTTGACAAGTTGACAAAGCCTTTGCCAACCACTAAGTTCACTTTATGTGTGAACTTGGTTTGTCTCTTATTTGTTGTAGGCCCCAGTGGGGTAGAGCCTTGGAGTTTGTTTAGTGTTTTTGTGTTATTGGAGGTGTTTCGAAAAATTCGAGTCAAGGTGGAGAATTGTTGTATTAGGCCTTGGATTTATTAGGCAAGAAGGAAAAAGATGAAGAATATGTGGAGTAGTGCAGTGTGCCGGACGCACCGACGTGTGCATGGCACGCAGCTTCTGTCAGGACTAGGAGCTTTCTTCCTTCATCGGCCGGGCAGGTGTGTTGAGGGCTCGGGCGGGCGGTCCAGCCCCGATCGAGAGTACCCCCCTGTCCCGTGGTTCCACAGGAGTTTGAAGGCAGGAACTTTGATATTTATGTGCCCGGGAGGGCACGTGTTTAGCCCGGGCAGGTAGTTTAACCTGGATGAGCGGCTGTTTGCTCGGGCGGGCTATTAGGCCCTGTTTTCGTGTTTCACGTTTTAATCCAAATTTTTCCGGATTTTCTTTGTTTTGTTTTAGGTCATTTTGTAAACTTTACGAGGTCATATATAAGGCATCCAAAAGTCATTTGAGAACCTTAAGATTCAAATTAACAGAAAATAGAATTCTCACTCTCTCCTCATCCTCACTCTCTTCTTCTCCATTGTAATTCCTCCATTAGAGGCTAAAGAAAAACTCCAAGGTTCTTGCTTGTGGATTTAGGTCAAGGTTGACCGGACCACGTTAACTCTTTGTCTCTCTTTATTGCTTTTACTTCTCATTTTGAAGTTAACTAGCAAACCTTAGGTCCTATAAATTGTATTTATTGCTAACAAGTATAATTATTAATAGGAAATTCAAGTTTTTATTTTTTCTTCTGATTGTGTCAATCAAGTTATATTGTTCACTTAATTATTTATCAGACTTTTTCACACAAATGTAAGAAGAGGAAATCATTCTCTTTAATTTAATATTTAATTGAAATTTCAAATCGTTTCCATTATTAAGTTGTTTAATATATATGGTAAGTAGGAAGAAGAAAATATTATTTCATATATATGACATTTTATATTCATTAAGGGTATATTAGACTTTTTATAAGAGAGACACCATCTTCCTCCCCCCTTTCACTTATTTAATTTCATTAAGGCTATATTTTGTTGATATGTTATTAGAGATTTCATCCAAAAAAAGATAATTGTATTGTATATGATTGCTATAGTTTGATTACTGAAAGTTGTTAGTGTCATTAATTGAAGCAGGAGATGAACCTCGATTTATGATTTTGGGCATGCAAAGCATACTTGGTGTTATGGAGGGTTCCAACAATAGCAGACTTAGCACTGAATATGTAAAAGCTTTTACAAGAATATGGAAAGTAGTCGATTAAGAGGGCTTTCAAGACTTTCTTCATCTGGCTGATGACTATTTCTACGGAGCAACATCTTGTTATCACTTTTACAATTTATTGTACCGCCGAGATGTGTTTGGAAAGCAGCGTATACAAATATTTGATACTCAAGAGCCGCAAAATCAGCTATTGTTCTTCCCCTTTAATAGACAAAGATGAAGATGGAATTCTCTCATCGGACGATCTTCGCCAGTTTGCTGCTATCTTTGGTCGATTTCCGCCAGAGGATGCTATCGATCACACGATCCGTAAGCTTGACATGGATGGTGATGGTATGATCAACTTGGAGGATTTTGGTCGTGTAATGGTGCCAATTTTAGATGGAATGACATGGGAGTTTTGGCTGGTTGCTGTCTTGCTTACTTTGGAGCTTTAGTTAGCTACTTATTTGATACATAACTGGTTGGACAGAAAGACTTTCATCCTTTTTTTTGTTTTCTCTAAGGAAGACTACATGATTTTACTCCTGTTAAAAGAGGAGTTTTTTGCATGTTGGACCTTTTTTTATAATATATATGTTACTTAGAGTTGTAATGGCTAATTAC
This sequence comes from Beta lomatogona, assembly GCA_947646795.1. Classification (NCBI taxonomy): domain Eukaryota; kingdom Viridiplantae; phylum Streptophyta; class Magnoliopsida; order Caryophyllales; family Amaranthaceae; genus Beta; species Beta lomatogona. The sequence goes on from CANSNZ010000403.1 coordinate 1,915,849, forward strand.
TAGGTAAACTAGTTCATAAGATTTTTATTCTGCATTTAACTCAAACTCCAAGTACATGGTTTTTAAAATGCTATAAATAAGAAGACAAATACACAATTTTTTTTTTTGTGTCTGAGTTGAATATTAAAACATTGATTGTGAGTTTTACTCAAATCTAGGTTCACAAATTCTTATATGAGGTTAGCCACATGTATAATTATGCGTTCGTGTGGTAACTACAATACTCATGGCCCTTTATTTCATATGTCAAATCAACTGCCATTTTTATGTTGTAATCATGATGTTTGTCCTGTTGGTTGTTCATTGATTACATCCATTACTTTCATTTAAACGATGACTTCCATTGACTTTCCCGTAACTTCTTCTTTGCTCACTGTAACTCGAAACTCTCTACTTTCCTAGGTTTCTCTCTTTTCCTTTCTCTTTTGTGGCCATTTTTTAAGTACACCTTTTCATATACTTCATGGATTATTTGTTTGTAAACATGCCGAAATTGAAGATTGTTACTCGTGGAGGTGAAAGCGGAGCAACTAAATTGATTGAGAAGCAATCATCAGGTATATTTCTAAGTTCTTTTAAATTGCATTTTTTTCGTTAAGTATTACTTTTTGTATGTGTTTTTCAAAATTCATGTGATTTTGTGATGTGATTTTCATGTTTTTTGTTTGATTTTGCATGTGTTTTTAGCTTTTTTTGGATTCTTCAATATTTTTTTGAATTATTTTTAGTTTCGTAACTCCTATTGCACTATCTAGTAACCCTGTTGTTTCTTATGAGTAACCTTGTGTATTTTTGTGGATTTTGTTTTGGTTATGTATTTTTTGAAGTTAGTGCAACCTAAATCACAAAATCGTAACTCATTTTGTTTTCTATAGTAACATTACCATCTTTTGATGTTATATTGATTCATGTTTTGCATTTGTTGTGTTTGTTGACTTTTTTAAATTACTTTTAGTTGTATTGAGGTTATTATTAAGTTATTTGTCATTAATAATTTTAAGGTTACTAATTGACATAGTTAGAGGTTAATGATTCAGTTAGCCAATAAAATTGTTTATGAGGTTATTGATTAACATGTTTTGAGGTTTTGCATGTGTTGTGTTTGTTTATTTTTTCAAATTATTTTGAGTTACATTAAGGTTATCATGAAGCTATTCACATTTTTTGAGGTTACTAATTGATATAGTTAGAGGTTATTAATCAATAAATGTGACGGTGAGGTTACTGGCTGACATACTTATAGGTTACTGATCCCGTTAGCAAGAGGTTATTATTCCACGTTTTATTTGAGCGCCCGCTCCTAGGTCGCTCCTACATTCTGCCTATCTTTCTGTTTTTGGTGAATTCGAACAGAGCGCCCACTTTATTCTATAGAGGAGCCTCCGCTCCCTTCTTGGTTGGGACAGATTTGTGCATGGAGCGAGAGGATGACGTTACTGGTGGAGGTGTTGTTTGGTGTGGTGAAGGAAGATGATGATGATGGTGTTGTGGCTAGTATGGGGATTTTTACGTGTGGTGTAGGATAAGAGAATGTTGTGGTGTAGGATAGACTTTGAACGACAACTCTAAATTGCACACATCATATCTCCAAAATGCTCCACCTACAAGCAAAACCAAAACACAAAGAGAGAAATGACATATATACAAATAATAAAATGAAGATAAATAATAAAAAATGAGAATAACTAAAAGGAACTAAACCTAGAAAATTAAATACGAAAATTACACTAAACCATCTATAAATTACTAAAATAAAGGAAATAAATAAATTTTGAAACTAAGAGCTATAAGCTAGTAAATAAAACTAATTATTCAATTAAGCTATAAAATATAAAAAGAAGAAATAAAAGCTAAAATAGATGGAAATATATGAAAATAACAATGAAAACAATCTAAAAACTACTCCTAAAAGTGATATAAATGGCACTTATCAATTCATCAGTGGTAAGATTCCCAAACCCTCAGCTGATGATGATTTTTTTTTTGAAAAATGGTATAGAAATGATTGTATGTTACGGTGTTGGCTGACTGCTAGTGTTACACCTAAAATAGTTGAGCATATGCTAATTTGTAATAGTGCAAAGGAATTTTGGGAAGAATTAAGTGGAATATATGGGCAGTAAAATGCACCTCAGTTATACATGCTTAAAAAGGAACTGAATGTTTTTGGGCAGGATAACATGAGTGTGAGATAGTATTTTGGAAAACTAAAGGGTTTTTGGGATGAACTGAGTAGTTTAGAAGGCTACCCATAATGTACTTATGGAGCCATGGAGAAATGAGCATGTGCTGTCATAAAGAAGTTAAGTGAGAGAGATGAGAAGAACAAGTAATTAATTTCCTCATGAAGCTGAACATTGGATACGACAATCTGAATGGTCCTTCAGAGAAACAAAAAGAAATTTCTGGAACCCTTGAAGTTAATAGTGAAGCGAGTGCACTATTTGTGGGGAAGAAAAAAATTTCATATCCACATCAAAGGAACAGTGGACAAAATGGAAACACAGGAAGATATGGAGGAAGAAGAGAAAGCATGGAAGAAAAGATGAGGAATATATGTCAGTATTGTAACAAGAGAGGACATTTGGAGGACACTTGTTTCAAGAAGAATGGGTTTCTTGAGTGGTTCACAATTCCACTAAAGCCAGGAGGGAAATATGTTGCAAATGGTGGGAACACAGATGAAGGGTTTGGACCAGAGACTCTTTTTGCTATGTTGTGGAGGAAGGCAACACAAAGGAAGGAAAGGAGGATTCAGAGCTCATAAGCAGCATTATGCAGCATGTGGTGTCTATAATGAGCAAGAAATAAACAAGGAGCAAGTAGTTGAGGTACAAAGGAATATCATGCAATTCAGCAGGTATGACATTTACATCAAATGCATACTCTTAATATGATACTTGATAAGAAAGCATGGATTTTAGATTATGGTGCATCTGACCATATGGGAAGTAGAGAATTGTTTTTTGAATTAAGAACTTTGAGCAAGGAAGTAAGAGTAGGAATGCCATATGGGAGTACCAGGAAAGTAAGACATGTTGGAACTATTGTGCTTAGCCTGTACATAGTTAATTCTTTAAGTTATACATACCAAATTTTAAGCCCAATTTAGTTGCTGTGAGTAAAATTATGGATGAAGGGAAGATTAAAGTGAGCTTCACTGACAATGGATGTGTGTTGTAGGATTGTTCTATTGAGAGAATTCTTGGAAAAGGGAGAAAGATATATAGGAGGATTGTACAAGCCGGAGGTGTGTGAAGGGAAGCAAGGAGAGCAGAAACAGGAAGATTTGGAGATATGTAATAGTGTAGTTTTGATTGACAGAGCTTGAAAAGCTCTAAACTTGATACATGAGAGCGAGATTAGGTCATACTTCTTTATCCAAAATAAAACATTTAAAGATGTGTGATTGTAAGGGATTGGCATATTATTTTTGTGATACTTGCTGTTTAGCAAAGCATCACAAACTACCTTTCTCTAAAAGTAGTTCTATTGCAAATGAAATTTTTGAGATGTTACATGTTAATGTGTGGGGACCTTATAGGACCCCAACTATGTCAGGAGAAACATATTTTCTCACAATTGTTGATGATCACTCTAGGGCAACTTGGACTCACTTATTATCCAATAAGGAGCAAGTTAGGGAAATATTGAAAAGGTTCTTGACAGTGGTAGAGACTCAGTTTGGAACTAAAGTAAAGTGTGTATTAGGAGTGACAATGGTATTGAGATTTTGCAATTTGATTGTCTTGAGTTGTTTGCTAGCAAAGGCCTTGTGCATCAGAGAAGTGTTCCTGGAGTGCCACAACAAAATGGGAGAGTTGAAAGAAAGCGTAGGCATCTCATTGAGACTGTCAGGGCTATCAAAATTCATGCAGGGTTGCCAAGCAAGATGTGGAGAGAATGTGTACTTGGCAACACACATTATTAATCTCCTACCATCTGTTGTGATCAACTGGAATACCCCATATGAGAGATAATGAAGAAATCACCAAGTTAGATCATCTGAAGGTACTAGGGTGTTTATGCTATAACACCCATAGAAAGGGAGATAAATTTAGCCCTAAAGGGACTAGATGTGTCCTTTTGGGACACCCTAGTGGGCAAAAAGCCTATAAATTGTATGATTTAGAAAGCAAAAGCATATTTGTATCTAGAGATGTGATTTATAGTGAGGAAATTACTTAAGCAAAGTTCATCTGATTTTACTACGAATCCAAACAGTATATCATTGGTGTTTAATGACACAGATGATGATGATTCTAATAACACCAATGGAAATACTCCCATGTCTACTGACATTTCTGTCATGAGAACATAGGAGATGAAAATGTGCAAGCAAATGACTTGAATGATTCAGAAAGTGAAGATACTCATGCACAAGAAATAACACCTGGAGTGGGAAAAAGTGATCAATAGACCTGTAAGGGAGAAAAGAGTACCTTTGAGGTATAAATACTATATCATGGAATAGCAACGGAAAAGAGAGAAAGAGAAGCAAGGAGAAACTCTTGTGAGCAGCAATTTTGTTTTTGGAGACTTGACAAATATTGAACATTACACAGCAGAGTATACAACATCTCTTCACAATATGCTACAGGTGAGGGAACCAAACGCTTATAAAGGATGGGTGTAGGCAATGCAAGAAGAATTGCAAGCATTTGATAGGAATAAAACCTGGAAGATTGTGGAAGTGCCAGAAGGGATGAAAGCACTTGACACCAAATGGATGTACAAGGTCAACTGGAGAAATTAAAAGATAATAAGGCCAGGATTGTGGCTATAGGAGACGAGCAAATTGAAGGCAAGGATTATAATTAAGGCAAGCTTTTCCCCAGTGGCAAAGTTTGCTACTGTTAGGATATTAATTGCTTTAGCAACTGCTAGAAATTGGGTTCTCCATCAGCTAGCTAGACATAAATAATGCTTTTCTCCATGGGCATTTAGAGGAAGATGTTTAGTTAAAACTCCCTGCAGGATATGAAGGAGTTGAAGTAGGCAAGGTGTGTAAGCTAAAGAAAAGCTTGTATGATCTAAAACAAGCTTCAAGATGTTGGAATTTGGAGCTTGAAAGAGTGTTGTTAGGACATGGCTTCACTTAATGCCAGAGGGATCATTCCCTATTTTTCAGAAATAAATAAAGTAAGATTTGCATCATGTTAGTACATGTGGATGATCTTTTGATGAGTGGGGATGATGAGACAAGCATTGCTAAACTGAAAAAAGCGCTAGATGATTGTTTCACCATTAAAGAACTTGGGCATCTCAGGTATTTTCTGGGAATTGAAGTTGCTAGAAATAGCAAAGGAACCATGATAAACCAAAGAAAAAATGCTTTTGATATTGTCAAAGATGCAGGGCTAGCTGACTGTACCACAACTTTTCCTTTTCCAAAAGGTGTGAAGCCTTCCACTTACATAGGATAGGTCTTGGAAGACCCTAAAATATACAGGAGATTAGTTGGCAAGTTATTGTCTCTCAACCGATCAAGACCTAATTTATGCTTCTCAGTTCAATAATTAAGCCAATATGTTAGTTGTCCCAACTGACATGGGACTCTTCTATTCGTCCAATGTTAAACACATAATATATGGCTATAGTGATGCTGACTGCAGTACTTGCATGCATATTGGTAGGTCACTTATGGATACTATGTGTTCCTAGGCTCATCTCTTATATCATGGAAAATAAAGAAGCAAAAGGTAGTGTCAAAATCCTCTTGTGAGGTTGAGCTTCAAAGGATGTCACAAACCACCAGTGAATTGGCTTGGGTTCCAGGTATCATTGAAGATCTACATATACACATCCCTCAAGCAATTCCTCTTTTCTATGACAACAAATTTGCTGAATACATAGCTCGCAACCCAGCTTTCTACGAGAGAACCAAGCACCTCAAGCTGGATTGCTACTATGGCCCTGTTCTTTTGGACTTATTTTCAGTTCAGTTCAGCGCAGTTCAGTTCAGTTCAGCCAAAATAAGTTCAGTTCATTTCAGCCAAAATAAGTCCAGTTCATCCAAAATAAGTTCAGTTCAGTCTTGTCTAATGTTGTAATTATTATTATTATTATTATTATTATTATTATTATTATTATTATTGTTATTATAATAACAATAATTATTATTATTGTTTAGTATGCTTGTCTAGCAAGTAAGCTATATGTTTAGCTTCCTTGTCCGACAAGTAAACTAGTTTCCCTTCGAGGTTCTTCACTTGGAGACTTGTGCAATAATGTCTGAGCCTGTCCAGTCCGATCCTGAGCTTCGTTCCCGAACCTGCAAAAAGGGACCCACCCTGGAGGTTTGGGTGGTGGTTCCCCCTCCGAAACATAAGTCAAATATCAGGAGTTGTAAGGAAAAAGTAGATATAGAGAGAGAAAGTTAGAGAGTATTTTTACAGAGTAAGTTTACACTGTTTGCATTGAATGCCCTTTCTCCTGATTACAGGGGTATTTATAGTTTTTGTAGTATGACTACTGTCCTTTTAGGTTGCCCTAGAATAGTGGCACCTGATTGGCTAGGCAATTAAATCATAACACTTGGCAGGCTAGGATAGGGGATGGATCATCAACCAATCACCTGCAGCCATTTTAAGGATTTGGGTTCTGACTAAACTTTGGGCCAAAAAAGGTGAGTCATTTCTCCCATCTGGGTATAACCCAATGGTTAAATCATTTTCCTTTATTTTCTCTGAGATGACACGTGTACGGCCCTGATGGACCCAAGTGTCTCTAAAGGAGCCGTAGATATTTTAGGCTACAACATTTGCTCCTAAAAGGGTTTTTACCGTTGGCCTATCTGACGGTTAAGGCCCTTTTATTCGAGGTAGTTAACTCAAATTCAAAAAAGAGGCAAAGACGCGCCCTTTTTTGGGCCTTACCGGTCATAATCGACAGTTTTAATCATTCCCGGTCACTCTAAACCAGCACAACGGGTTTTTCACCTCCCTATATATATGCTTGGTGTGTCTTCATTTAATCATTTTCACACCCTTGAGAGAAATTTTCTAGAGAGAGAGGTTCTGCAATTTTTTTTAGAGAGAGAGAGTGATCGTCCAATCTCCGTTTTCTTCACCGAATCGTCCAAGCGTTTCGTCATGTATCTTTTCTTTCTTCTCTATTTTTGTTTCTTTATTCTTTATTTTTTTCTTGGAAAATCAATAAAATGGATTCCACTTCTTCGTCAAATAATCCTGGCCTACCAAGAGTTTGTCTTGACCTTAGAACCGAGAGTACTTCTTTTTCGGTACATTCTAGAGTTGGGCCTATTTTGGCCGAGTATATATTTTTTTATGGTTTTGGCCGGCAAAGTCAGACGACCCAGTCTTTACCTGTGTTGGGTAATCTGGCACGCGTCAAGCAAACGACCCGTCTAAGACGAAGGGTAATACTCCTGACATATAGTTCAAATGGAGGAATCTACTAGACGAGTTCCAGATGAGACGAGGGAGGCCCAAAGTGCTCAACCTTTGGGCTGGCCTCCTTCCCCTGACCACAGTTTTGAAGATCCTGAAATAAACCCTGAGGCCAGTCAATCTGGCAGGGAAATCGATATGGAGGAAGCCGGCGAGGATAATAACGGGAGTGAATCCGGCACTGCCGAAGAGTCGGACGAACCCTCCACTACCTCATCTGAGATTAGGAGACACTTAGATCCCCTTTCTGACCCTGGCTTTATCTTAGTCAATCGTAAATGATTAGAAAAGATAGGACCTGACCCCAGCTACTTGTCCACTTATATGCCCATGCCGGGCTTCTCTTTCGTCATACCTAATAAGGACGCCACGATTTTGAGCGCTCCCAAGAACCACTTATTTGTTTACAAGCTAGCCTTGTACGCGGGATTGAGGTTCCCTCTCCACGACTTTATAGAACATGTGCTAAGGTATTATAACATCGGCCATAATCGGTTGGCGCCTAATGCACGGTACAACGTCTGCGACCTTCATAGCCGTCTGCGAGCTACGCGGCCTGGCTCTTTCTCTCCAGGCCTTCACCCACATAACATTATGCGGCTAAGGTTCCAGGTGCTGTGGACGGAACGTGGCTCAGCATCTGCATCCGCCCCGACTTTCTCACCGCTTGGGGCAAGCCGTCCAAGATGCACGACTGGAAAGCCGACTTCATCTTCTTACGAGCGGCCAACGACTTTGCCATTGAGGGCTATCGTTTTTATAATCGAGCCGTCACGAATACTGGGCGAAAGCAGTCCTGGTTGGAGTTGGAGGACCATTATGACGAAGAGGTGGTGGACTACTTTAGAATAAAGGAGCATTCCAGGCTGGGTCAGACATCCTTTAAAGGGCCAGCTAACTGGATACCCTTTAAAGAGATGTTTTATGACGATAACTTTTTGGTCGCCACCGGGTTGCGGTTGGCCGTTGATAAAGGTATACATTCAAAATTTCTAAGTAAAATGCCTCGTCCATAGCCCGTATCGGACTAACCCTTTTACTTCTTGTTGCAGAATCAGCCAGCGCATTTCTCAAACATTCTTGGACGGGAGATATCAACATGTCCAAGCTTACTGACAACTTGTGGAAGGAGTTCGCCAAGTCAAGTGCTGAGAAGAGGGTTGAAACTCTGGTAAATGCAATTTTTTTTTTGGACGAGGGTCACTCGGGGAAGGAAGGCGTCCAAGATTGGACAGCTACCTTCCCCAGATCTTCCTCGTCTGGAACGTCTAATGGCCTTGGACGGGGATCATTCTGGTCTGTCCAAGTTGGCCTCCAATACTAAGACGAAGATCACCCGAGGAAGGAAAGCGTCCATGCTTGGACGGCTACCTTCTCCGGATCTTCTTCGTCTGAGTTGCTTAACGGCTTTGGACGAAGATCATTTTGGTCCGTCCAAATTGATTTCAAATACTTGGACGAAGATCACCCGAGAAAGGAAGGCGTCCATGCTTGAACGGCTACCTTCTCCGGTCTTCCTCGTCTGAGTGGTTTTGATTTTCTTGGATGAGGATCGTTCTGGTCCGTCTAGTTTTTGACGGCTTCCTGCTTTGCACCACTCTCGTCTTGGAACATGAAAATTCTTTAGACGAGGTTACTTAAGTAATTTTGGCCGGCTTCATGCTTGGACGACCTCATTCGTTGGTCAATTCTCGTCCGGAGCTCAATAATTCAATTAAAGTTTAGTTCTTTGGGCGATCAGGTTAATAACTTGTTTATTTTTGCAGAAAAATGCCTCAACCAACAAGCCCCCGCCTGGGAAGTCTTCTTCGTCCAATAAGAGACCTACAGCGGCTCGGGATCAGCCTCCAGCTAAAAAGCCTAAGGGCTTTACAAAGAGGAAAACGGAGAAGACTACTCCGTCTGGCAAGGCAGTTGGAGAGAAAGCCATGCATCCTCCAAATGACAAGGTTCTGAAGGAAGAGCCGTCCGCTGATTCCCCGGCCGTAGGGGAGAAGAGTTATGTTCCTGTTGATCAGTTGGATGTAATGCCAGCTAATCCAACTTAGGTCAGACCAGACTCGACTTTGGCACTGGTTATTCCGGGGCCGAAGACGGCTATAGACAACTTCCCGGGCTTCAGCGCCTCGGTGGCAAAGCTGGTCTCACAGATGCCGTTATCCGTTAGGACGGCATCCTTATCTTCAGGTGAGTCATATTATCCTAATAGAGTTAGGACGGTGCGGGTCGATGGACGGTCCATGAGTCCGTCCAACAGACAAGCCATAGTCATTCCTATCAAGAGAACTGACTCCCCTCCCCTCTTTTAGATAAGGGCAAAGGACCAGCTTCACCCACGGCTGCTCCCACAGTAGACTCGGACGAGGAGTCTTCTGCTGCTTTTGTCAAGATGTCAAAAGCTGAGCGAGATCGGCTCAAGCAGGAGCTAATCAAATGCTACCCTGAATCCTATATAAAGAGGTTGAGGGGAGCATCAGCTGGGCATGTGGGCTACATGTCACAACTTCTTTGTGAGGTATAGTTTGTTCTTGCTTTTTTTTACGTGCTTATACAATTCTTTATACCTTATAACTCGTCTAATGCCTTATTTCATCTTCGTATTTCCAGCTTACGGCTCGCAGTATTTTGGCGAGGAGTGAGCGAGGGAGCTTAGGAAAGAAAATAAGCAACTCGTCCACCAGGCTACGACGGTTGGCGACAAGGCCATGCACGACATCGAAATGGCTAACACTCTCCACCGCCAATCAAGAGAGGCCTGGGAGAAGAGATCAGCAGATCTGGAGTCCAGCAACAAGAACTATCTTGTTGCTATCAACAAGCTGTACAAGGACCATGACCAATAGAAATTGGCCTTGGACACCGTCTCAACCGAGTTGAAAGGCGAAAGCGATACTGCTCTATTGGCCTTTGTTCAGGCGAGGAGGGAAAATATCCTCCTAAGGGCGAAGAATGCCCGTCTGCAAAAGGAAGTCGCCAGGCCTTTGATGACGCTAAAGAAGGCTTGAATCAAGTCAATAAGACGTCCAAAGACTGGGTCGTCAAGGCTTTTGAGATGCTGGCCGAGCCTAGTGAGGTCCCTAGCTTTGTTCGGCGTTTGGAATTTCAAGAGAGCGTTCACCGTGCCATGGTGTCTGCTGAAGAGCCTCCTGAATTCTTGGACTCGGATGAAGAGGTTGCGGACGAGGACCCCTGAGGACGATCAATAAACTCCTGCTGAATGAGATGCCTAGTTTTAGGTTTATTTTTCTAAGTTTCTTGGCTTGTTTGCCGCCGTAGCTTTATCTCTTCTTTTCATTTTATACTAAGCTTGTAAGTTGTTTTGACAAGTATATAATGAAATGACCTTTTGCCAATGCTTGTCCTTTCTTTTATTGCACTTAAATTTTCATCAAGTATAACTGAGACTCGTCCATCTCTTCTTGGACGTCTTTGCCACTTAATGAAACAATAGATGCCTCTTGTCCTAGTTTTTAGACGACCTTCAAACATTCCGCAAATTAGCGCAAGTACAGATGAGACTCGTCCTACTTGTCTTTGGACTCGTCCTGACTTTTGAGCGGACTTTAAGCTTTGTGAAGGAAAGGGTGAATGTCATCCTTGTCTTTGGATGATCGTCAAACTTTCCAAAATGTAGCCAAGTATAAACTAAGACTCGTCCTGACTTTTGGACGGTAAGCAAACTTTGTTAAGGAAAGAGTAGCATCCTTGTTTTTAGATGATCGTCAAAATTTCCAAAATGTCGCCAAGTATAATTGTTACTCGTCCTTCAGACTTTGCTCTTCCTAAAAGTTCCAAGGGTATTCCCCCTTCTTGGACTTAACGCATCCTTGTATTCTGGATGAGCCATGCCCCAAGAAGGAAAGCGGCCAATATTGGCCGAGCAAACCTAAACTTCATTGTTTAGGACGGGCTTAGTTTCTTGTGGACGATTTATATATTGCGGTTTATGGACGAGCCATGTTTATGCAAGCGGTATGAAGAACTGAAATGGGGAGTAATGTAATCAAATGCATTTGAATTTCATTAAACAAAACGTGACTTGTATGATTCACCAAAAAACCGTAGCTTTACATTCACCAAAAACACTAGCTTCACAAGATTTCCAAAAAAGTGATATGTTCAACTACTAATTAACCCATAATGAGGCAGTTAAAGAGTTGCAAAATATGAAATTAAAGTAAAAAAAAGCAGTAGCTTCACATCATTGTCCAAAAAACAGTAGCTTCACAACTTAGGGGTTGTTCTTGCTCTTCTTAGCCTTGGTTGCACCCTTGGATGTTGTTGCAGCTCTTTTCTGTCCCTTTTGTGAGCTGCTGCCAGGGACATCTGTGGGTTGTTGTTCTGATGTTGAAGGACCACTAGCAGCAGCAGCAGCAGCAACTTCTTTCTTCTGTTTGGCAGTGGCTCCTCCTTTGCATGTTCTGGAACTGTGTCCAACCTCCTTGCAGTGACCATACTTCACAGTGCTGCTCCTTTTTTCCTCTTTTCTTCTCACATCTCCCTCTCTTTCTCTGCTTACCTGGCCTCCCAGCACTTCTTGAGAAATGGGGGGGGTAAAATTTTAGGAATTTTAAATCAGGGCCACTGGGTTGAATCAAGCATTGGGTGCATGTGGTTTGAGTAGGTTCTTTTGTAGGTAGCCCCTTTGTAGTAGGTAGAGACAAAGTCTTTAGGCTCTAGTCTTTGATCAAAATTAACCCTAAGCCCATGTTTACATGGAATACCAGTCCCCTGCCACTTCCCACTGCCACATTTCATGTCCTCTAGGTTAATTGGGAAATGCACATGGTCTTCCCTAACCTCAAGCTCACCCCCTCCTGCTTGTACCATGTGGCAGAACCTAGCTTCATCAATCTCTGATTCAAGATCCTTGTGGCATAATCAGTCAAGGCATCAGGGTCCATGGCAATTGCTTTGTAAAACCTGGACCCAATTCTTTCCATGCACCAAGACCATATAGCTGCAATGAAATATCATAAAAATCAGATGACTGAAATTAAACTTATTTGCAAATAAATTAGGCACAATGGGGTGGGGAACATTACCTTCCAATAAAGACATGACAAGGAGGTCTTTAAATGGTTTTGTGCATGCATTAAAGGTCTCCACAAAGTTGGTTGTGTTGTGATCACAAACAACTTCAGGGTCAAATGCATGTCTGGACCATTGCCCCTCTACCTTGTTCATGTACTCCAATGCATTGACATCAAGCTTGGTTATCTTCTCCATAGCCTTGTTGTAAACATACAAGTTATATGCATCAGCAGCAACCCAAAAAAGTTTGTGGAAAGCACTTCTACTAAACCCAACATTTTTGCAGTTTGCATAAAGATGCTTGCATCATATCCTCCTTGCAGCATCAGGGAAGACTTCATGCAAGGCACTTTCAACTTCCTACATTTATGTACCATACATTAGCAATAATAGTAGTGTAAGAAAACAAAAACAAAAAAACACAGAAACAAGATGACTAACCCTCATTCTGTCACTAATGAAAGTCCAATCTGATCTCTGGACTCCTTCACTGTTGAAAACTACTCTCATCCAAATCTAATACCCTAACATCAAACCTACGTCCCTTGTAATCACAAAGCAACCAAATATCTCTAACCCTAAGCATATCACAACATGCATAAAGTAAGGAAAAATTGCAACATGCATAAAGTAAAGAAAAAACTCAAACTTTGAACAATCAACAATCACAAACTTAAACCCTAAAAAACTGTAAATTTCAAGCATTTTAATCCAAAATTATAACCATTAACTTCACAAATTTACAGTAAATGCACCAGAATTGAGAGAGATACATACCTATTCATTTTGAAGATTCAACCCAGATTTTCTTCAACTTCCAAATGCACCCAATTCCTCTTCAAAATCCGCAATTCAGATGCGAACAATCCAGTTTATGAACCTTGAACTTCGCACTCAAATTCCCAGTCTTCTGATTATGCAGATTTCCCAAAAAAAATTTTTTGCGATTTTTAGGGCTTTTTTGGATGAGAGATCTTGAAAAACAGAGGTTGCGAGTGAAGTGAAGAGGAAATACGAAAGGTCGTGGGTTGGGGGATCATTCTAATGGCGCCAATTGTGACTGATGGCATTTTTGTAAATATGCACTAACGGCAGACTAACGCCGTTCATCATTAATGGCATTTGGTGCAATTTAGTTAAACCTCAGGGGTATTTGGTGCATTTTTCAAACAATGAGGGTACCTGGTGAATTTCGTTAAACCCCAGGGGTACCTGGTGAAAAAACCGTATTTTTTATTAGAGAAGAGAGAAAGTTGGGTAACTTTTTATTGATAAAAGGTAGAGTATGAGTCAAAGATGTGTAAAAGAAATAATATATTAATAGTGGAACCATGCCAAAAATGAAAGTGTTTAAACTAATTTGGGACAAACATAAAAGGAAAGTGTTCAGACTATTCTGGGACAGAGGGAGTAGTAGTTATTTTGATATTGAGGAATATTAGTAGTTGTGATTAGTAAATATAGCTAATAAGTAGCTTTTGCATCATTTATAACATTCGTTGCTAAGGGTGTGCAGTTTTGGATCGAGATCGGGATCGGAATTCGGACCGGAACCGAACCGGACAGGAAAGGAAAACTCCGGTCCGTTCTCCGGTCCATGGAAATTTGGGATTCCGGTCCGGTCCGGTCCAAAACCGTAATTTTCGATCCGGATCGAAATTCCTTTTTTTATTTGTAAAAATAGGTTTAAGGGTTAAAAACAGTTTAACACTTAGAAAGTTAAAACCTCATATTTATTGCCTTTAAAATTAATGCTTTTAGAATTATTAGATTTTAATCCATCGAATTTATAGATATGATTAAACCTAAGCAAAAATTATTTTTTTAAATAAAAAAATGCAAATTCCGGTCCATCCGGTCCAAAACCAAACAGGATCGTCCCGGTCCAAACAAATTTCATATTCCGGTCCACTTGTCCAACCGGTCCGGTCTGGTCATGGACTAGTGCACACCCCTACTCGCTGCACCAAAGCCAATAGTTTGTGGTGTTTTGACTACTATTCAATATGATTTGTGGCACTTTGTGCAGCAAAGCCATAATTTGTGGTGTTAAAACCAATTTTATCTTTTCTAAAAGGGTTTTTGTCAGAAAGTACCTTATACAATATGATTTTTGTAAATAAGAACCTTAAAAAAATGTTGTCAAAAAACACCTTATAAAAGGTTTTTTGTTGTGAAATGGCACCTTTTGCCGGATTTTAAGAGTTGACCAAACTCTCTGGCGTTGACTGGGTCACGTGCCTTGAAGGTGATCATTAAACCCTCTCAAAATCCCTCATTTGAACCAGTTAAATAATTTTTCCCTAATTCGCTCCCCAATATGCCTGATTCTCTTTCTTCTTCCTTTGCACCTCCATAACTCCCCATTTTCCATTCTCGCTCTACTCCTTCTTCTCGTCTTCAGTTTGGTATACATTGTTATAGCTGGGATCAGTGGGAACTGCAACCATCCTCTATGATGGTTGTACGTACGTACTAATGGCGATATTAGGGTTCATGCACAAATAGGAAGAAGGAGCCATTATCATTTGTACTGCATTATCATAAATTGTTGGTTCATTAAATTTGGGGCATTATCATGATACTATGGATGCATGAACATGGGTCTTGTAGTTCCCAGGACTTGAGGATTTGCAAATGGTTACTTCGCAAATCATATACGAGGAGGTTGTTGCTGACCATGTAAAGAAAGAAAAATGGAGATTCAAGGAGGAGCGAGAGGGTGAAGAGAGATATTAATAGGGTTGGGGGGGGAATTTGAGATTATATGTAAATGGAGGTTAAAATTAGGGATTTGGAATGATTTAATAATCATATGTAAGTCACGCGACTAAGTCAACACCAGAGAATTTGGTCAACTCCCAAAATCAGGTAAAAGGTGCCATTTCATAACAAAAAAAACTCTTATAAGGTATTTTTTAACAACATATTTTTTTAAGGTACTTTTTCAAAAAAAAACGTATTATATAAGGTGCTTTATGACAAAAAAAACCCTCTAAAATGTAGTGTTTTTTTAAAAGTTTGTCATAGAAGTTTGTTTTTGAAACATTTCCCTTTTTTTTTTGCTTGTGAATGAACTTAATTTTAAACAAAATAACTATTGTGTTGAGATAACAGTGGAAATGTGAATTCCACTGTTGAGCTATAGTGAAGTCCACCGAAATGGACTTTCACCTGACATGCATTTAATGCTTGTTGGGAAAATATTCTCCCATCCGCTGCAATCGTTGAACTTGTGCAGATGTACATAGTTAAATTTTTGCCTATAAACACCGCCATTGTAAGAAGTGAATTGGCTCATTCATGTATAATACATCCTACGGATATATATTTATTAGTACCTTCTCTCTATTATATATTTCTCACAACACGTTATCAGCACGAATTTGCTACCGAAAAAAATTAAAGGTATCTTTAAAATCTTTACATCCATTATGTTTTAAGTTCTAAATTTTTTTCCTGCAAGCCCAACCCTTTTACTATCCGAACATGGATCAACAAAGTAACGAGATTAACATTGTTTTACACAATGTCTCTGTCTCGGGTGTTTAGTTTTGGATAGAGCGAAACAATGTGCCATTCACTACCAACCCAGCGAGGGGAACTGTAAGACAGCCCCGACCCAGTACCCTTAACGACGATACAAATACCCATACCGGAGAAAACCCACAAACCCCTGTTCCCAACACCAATAATAACCCTCATATACAATCAACTGAAAATCAACCTCCACCAAGTAATAAAAGAAATAGGGATGAACAGGAAGGAGCTAGTAGTAAACATCACCATGCCACTAACTCAGAAAATAAGTAATTTGATAATAAAGCCACCTTCATGGAGGACAAGAAAATTTATTTTACGTTATATATTTTTTTTTTTTGCTATTGAACCGCCTGTATAGACGGGTTAATTTTTTTTTTTTAACTTGCCGCCTATAGGCACAATTTAAATTTTTTTTTTTTTACTTGCCGCCTATATGGACGGCCTAATGAAGTGATAAAATTATTATCTCTTACATGTGCAATAATGTTATATGTATGCAGGAAACAAGCATTCAGAACACTACTATATATTACTGTCTCTAATCTTCTTTTTTTTTTTTCGCATTTGTAGTTACATATATTATATTACCATTTTACCAACATGCATAATAGTAGACCAATTTAGTACATATGATTTGCTCTAATATATATTTGCCAATAAAGAGATCTTAAAATTTTATTACATTGTATATTTTTAACTGTAGACGAACTACACAGTTAGGGATAACCCTGTATACACTAGTAGAATAAATGCTTATTCTTTGTGATCATAAGTGGCCTATTGCGGCGGTTTTGGCCGTGCAACAATTAAGGGCGCAGCAATAGGTAATTAACCTATTCTTTGCGGTTTTTGACCGCATCAATTGGTCAGCTATTGCTGCGGTTCCTACCCAAAACCGCAACAATAATTTTTTTTAATAATAATATAAGCCTATTGCTGCGGTTTTGGAAAAAACACGCATCAATAGGTGCAAGTACAAAATTTTTTTTTCGTTTTTTGAAATTTAAATATTAGAGTAGTTCTCAACAAAAATTACAACACAAAAATAACTCCAACAAACTACACATTGAATTCATATATTCAATAACATGATAATCTTACAATAATTACCAAAAATGTAACAAACATAAAAATCGAAAAAATAAAATCAGCTACACTAAAAAACAAAAATACAAAAAACATGAAAAGAAATGAAAAATAACGAAGGATTAAGAGATCTGAAAAACAAACTAAAACTAAGAAATTCAAGAAATCTCTATTAAAAAAACAGAAATCCAAGAAATCAACTTACTGCACTAACGAGTGAAGAAATCAAACAAAATCAGTCAAGAATGAAAAATAAACAACCTCTAATTACAACCAACCAACAACCTCTAATTACAAAATATCAAAACTGAAAATCATCAACACGCAACACGCCGGCAGCTACTAACACGACATCGGACTTGAGCCGTCACTGCTCGTCACACAAAGAGGAGAGAGAAACTCATTAGGCCACTGTGAAACTCGTCGGTTGTCAAGGATTAGAGACTTGAACCGGATTTCGACGGTGATGAAGAGGAACCGCAACCAGATTTTGACGAACACAGGCAAATTTCGACGTCAGCGAGAGTGGATGCGAAGTGGTGGTGGGCGAGCGGAGGAAGGAGTTTGAGAGAGACGAAGAGGAAGGACGCTTGAAGAGGACTTTGAGAGGAGGCGAAGAGGAGAACGACGTACGCTTGAAGAGGATAGAGAAATTAAAGGAGTGAAAGGCTGAAATTGAAAAAAAACCCTAAGTTTGGTGGCTTTTAAAAGTGAACGGAGATATTGCTGCGGTTTTTAAAACAACCGCAGCAATAGATTAAATATTAATAATATTTTAATGTATTGTTGCGGTTTCCACCTCGAACCGCAGCAATAAGTGTATTTTTTATTTTTCCTTTTTTTCTTTTTATTTTTTTTGTCACCCTTTGTAGTTTTGTAACCCCCATAACCCCCCTAATCATTTCTCCTTAATGAAACTATTAACTTTAACCTTTAAACACTCAAAATTCTGATTAAAAATTAGAACTCCATTGCTGCCCTATTACAAGAAATTCGGACATCATCATCTTCTTCATTCTCTCAAAATTTTTCATTTTCTACTTTTCATCTTCTAGATTAAATATCAATTGTTCGTGACTTGTTCTACTTGCCTCTTTCTTGTACTTGGTGCTTGGGGATTGAAGAAGGAGAAGGGTACACGCCAATAACGGGATTTTCCAGTAGTATTCAGCTCACCTCCGACGATCCAGGTAACTAGTAGTTATCTTAGAACCATAGTGATTAGGGTATTATTCGGTATTAGATTATTACACTAAGAATTATTTAAAATACTTTTTGAATGAAATTATTGACGAAATTTGACATGAATATACTTGATGCATGCTGTGTGAATACTGTATAAAGAAAGATAATTTCCGTCTGATTTTTTGTATTTATATGATTTAATTGGTGTTTTGTGCGTTTTTAGCTTATTTGCATAATAATTATTAAACGAATGTTAAAATTGCTGAAATTATTTTTCTTGGATCATGTTATATGTGTAGTATGTATTCCATGCCTTAGAATAATTTTTTCCTCTTGTTTACCGGTTTATTTAATTGATATATCTGTTTTTACAATTTCGTTTCTGTCAGTATATAAATCATGAAAATTATTTATGGAGGCCGAAAAATTCATTTCTTTGTATATTATATATTTACATGAGTTTATTCATGTTATGTAAATTTTTGGCAATTTTTGGGCTTTTATTTTTATTTTTAATTATTATATTGGCTTTATTGAGTAATCTGTATATTAACGTTTAAAAATACTTTTGGAGTCCGAAAATTATAAATAAAAATTTTAACATGTCAATAGATCCATTAGGGGCGTATGATAATTTTTGTGTGATTTTACTGCTCGAACTTATTAGTTTAATAATTATTATCGTGTTTTTGTTGTGAAATTGAGGATACTCTTTTAAATTATTTGAGAGCTTGTTAATCAGAAATAATTTGTAATCTATTATGTTCTTGGTTGCTGATGTTCAGTAGGTTGCATTAAGTATTATTGGGTATCCTTATGTTTATGTTTGATTTATGAAAGAAAATGATTAATAGTTACTACTCTTTTATTGAATAAGCTTTGGAGTTAATTGGTGATGTATTTTTGATTGATTTGTTGGTGCTGTAAAAAATAGTTTAATATCATTGTTGATGTTTAGAGATGTTCAAGTGTTTATTGTGGGAGACATTTGTTGAAAGTTTGTAAGTTATTAATTTTGAGGAATTATGAAGAGTTTTTTTTTATGAATTATGGGTATAAGGCCGGGTGGCATTCCTTTTTGATGAATATTTTAAGATGAATGATACTTTGATGATATGCATGATTTTATTTTGAGATAAGAATATCCGGTGGGATAGATGTAGTCCCCGGTGAAGAACATGCCAACCACCTGGTTTGCGAACTAGGGGTACACTTGGTTTAATTGTTGTCTTCCGAGCGGTCAGGGATTTCTGCGTGTTCTACCCTGCATCGGGAGTTTGGCCATTCTTAGACACAGGCAGTGGGGAACGTAAGCCCATAGATTGACCTGGAGATTGCGATCTGACAAACCTTAGGAAGTGAATTGCGATTCATTGGCGTTCGGTTTCTAACTCAATAACTTGTTGTACTTTTGTTTTATTATTATTTAAGTATTCTAGAGTTGATTCACTTACTATATCTTGTTTACTTGATGTTGATGACCATTTGTATTACGTATGAGCTTTATGGTTTTTAGATGCATGTTATAGTTATAAGGATTGTATGATTTCCTTTCTTATTAATCTATTTCTGAATCGTGCTTTGATTGCTTTTGTTCGGGAGAACTGCTAGTTACTCCCCACCGACCGTGGAATTATTTAATATATCCTTGCAGATGGAAATGACCGCTAGACTTGTATTTGCTTGGGCTAGCGAGTGAGGGTTTGTAGTGAGAAGAAGCTCCTGGTAGTCTTTTTGGTAGATGAGTTCTATGCAGACCATAGAGAGTCCTACTTTTGGCTAGGTTTCCAGGACATTTAGTTTTTATTTAAGTTTTAACGGGAGACTTGCATGTCTCGTAGTTTTTGGATTGATGTTATGATATAATTTGGGATATTTCTTTTAATTAGAACTATAATGTTTTCTCGGATATTACTTTTCTTTTTGGAGCTATGAAACTTTGGATTGAGGTTATCTTTAATTATTGTTTTAGAGTAGCATAACCGTCCTGACGTTTTTTCCGCTAACGTCTTTTTAATAAATCTTGATTTGATTTTGTTTAGTATGTTAGTAGTAGAAGGACGGGGTGTTACATACGGGCTCTTCATCCATCCATAAAATAAATGCAATAGAAAGCTTTGATCCACCAGAAGGTAAAGCTATACATAGAGGTGGATGCGGTAATTACAACGGTCGTGGGAGAGGACGTGGTAATTACCGCGGCCGAGGGTGTGGACGTGACAGAGGCCGATTTTCCCCAAGAAATAATAATTTTAAAAATTCTGATAAAAATTGGGGACAATCGTCTGGAAATCAGAGGCAGACGTCCTACAAAGGAAAAGACACTTGCCACAGATGTGGTATGACTAGGCATTGGGGTCGCACATGTCGTACTGCCAAACACTTGGTAGACCTATATCAAGCTTTAATAAAGAACAAGGTGAAAAATGCTGAAACAAACTTTGTTAATGAAGCTACTACATCCATTGTCAGCCTTGATGTTTCAGATTTTTTCATGGATGGTGGTGAAACTGAAAACAACTTTGTCTAAATAGCAATGTATGAATATGCTTAGTTTGTTTAAATTGCTTCAATATTCACTTTAATGTATTTGCTCTTTGATTATTAATAAAATATGCATTTTCTTATACTGATCATCATATTCATTATTTATGAAGATATGGATTTACCAGAAGTTGGATCCAAAGAACAATGTCTTCTCGACAGTGGGACAACACATACCATATTGAAAAATAAAGAGTATTTTTCAAAAACTACAATATTTCAATCAAATGTTAACACAATCTGGGACAACCAAGTTAATTGAAGGCTCTAGGAAAGCCTGCATTATATTTCCAAATGGGACAAAATTGAAAATCAATGACGTATTATATTCGAGTAAATCTCGAAGAAACCTCATAAGTTTCAAAATTGTACGTCAGAATGGTTACCATTTGGAAACGATGACAGTGAACAAAGAGGGATTTATATGCCTCACGGCAGAAAAATGCGGCAAGAAATACATTTATGAAAAATTGCCAGCAATTTCCTTAGGACCATATCGCATAGATATACGTCCAATTGCAATTAATATGATAACTAAACAGAAGTTAGATAACAGAAAATCATTTACTCTACGGCATGACCGATTAGGCCATCCTGGCACAGGAATGATGCATAGAATCATTGAAAACTCAATTGGACACTCTATAAAGAATGTCAAATTTCATCGGTCAAATGAATTATCATGCTCTACATGCTCACTTGGCAAATTGATAACCATACCATCTATAAATAAGATTGCCACTGAATCTCCAACGTTTTTAAAAAGAATATAAGGAGATATTTGTGGGCCTATTCACCCAGCATGTGGACCATTCCGCTATTTCATGGTATTAATTGATGCCTCTACTCGATGGTTACATGTGAGCCTTTTGTCAAGTAGAAATGTTGCATTTGCAAAACTTCTGGCTCAAATAATTTGATTAAGAACTCAATTCCCAGATCATACAATAAAGAGAATAAGATTAAACAATGCTGGGGAATTTACATCCCAAACTTTTAATGACTGTTGCATGTCTATTGGGATTGTTGTAGTGCACCCTGTGCCTCATGTACATACACAAAATGGCTTGCTGAATCATTAATTAAGAGACTACAATTAATTGCAAGATCATTAATAATGAGATCAAAATTGCACTCTTCTGCTTGGGGTCATGCTATATTACATGCAACAACATTGATAAGATTAAGGCCGACAACCTATCACAAATTCTCACCGTTACAATTAGTATCAGGTTGAGAACCGAATGTCTCACATTTAAAAAAAATTGGGTGCGTTGTACATGTACCTATTGCTCCGCCCCAACGTACTAAAATGGGTCCACAAAGAAGGATGAGAATATATGTTGGATTTGATTCTCCATCAATTATCAAATATTTAGAGCCAACAACTAGCGATTTATTTACGGCTCGATTTGCCGACTGTCATTTTAATGAGTCAGTATTCCCATCCTTAGGGGGAAAGATAGTGGACCCACAAAACATAAAAATAGAAATTACATGGAACGCATTGCAAATGTCGTTTCTGGACCCGAGAACTAATTCTTTTGAACAAGCAGTCAAGAAAATTGTTCATTTGCAAAGTATTGCAAACCAATTGCCAGATGCATTCACAGATACTAAGAAAGTGACAAAGTCACATGTACCTGCTGAGAATGCCCTGACACGGATTGAAATTCCTAGCGACAATAAGGCCATTGAAAATGAGTCAATAGCACGTCGAAAACGTGGTAGACTACCCGGTTCTAAAGACTCAAAATCGAGAAAAATTAAAAAGCATGGTGAAACAACGAACAAAATTAATATAAATCCTCCAACGGAGCATGATGAAATTCATGATGAAAACAAAATAAAGATAAGCATGTCCCAGAAGAAAAGGAACATGAAAGCATAGACAACAATGAAACTTCAATTAATTATGTTTCTACAAAGAAACAATGGAATCGAAAAGATGTTGTCTTGAATGAAATCTTTGCTTACTCCATATCGGTTGCAAGCAGAATTGAAATCACTTGAAAACCGTGAGGTATTCGGACAAATAACCCAAATACCAAAAGGTGTAAAACTAGTTGGGTACAAATGGGTATTCGTGAGAAAACGAAATGAGAAAAATGAGGTTACTAGATATAAGGCAAGGCTAGTAGCCCAAGACTTCTCGCAAATGCTAGGGATTGATTATGATGAGACATATTCTCCAGTAGTTGATGCAACTACACTAAGATTTCTGGTAAGTTTATCAGTTTTGAACGGATTGCAAATGAGGTTAATGGATGTAGTGACTGCATACTTATATGGGTCACTTGACACAAATATTTATATGAAAGTTCCTGATGGACTAAAACTACCAGAAAATCACATGCCCAAAGAGATGTTTTCAATAAAATTGAAAAAGTTACTCTATGGGTTAAAACAATCTGGTAGAATGTGGTATAATCGTCTTAGTGAATACCTATTGAAAGAAGTATTTAAAAATAATCAAAGCAGTCCTTGTGTATTCATTAAGCTATCTAAATCAAGATTCGCCATCATTCTTTGTCTATGTCGATGATTTGAATAGTATTGGAACTCCTAGAGAACTCGAAGTGACTGCAAAGTACTTGATGAAAGAATTTGAGATGAAAGATCTCGAAAGGACAAAATTTTGCCTTGGCTTGCAAATGGAACATTTGAGAAATATGATTTTTGTCCATCAATCAAACTATACGAAACAATTCGACATGTTTTTTCATGGACAAATCCCACCCAATAAGTTCTCCAATGATAGTGCGTTCCTCGAATGTAAAAGATGATCCATTTAGACCACGAGAAGAAAACGAAGAAATTCTTGGTTAAGAAGTACCATATTTAAGTGCAATTGGTGCCCTAATGTACTTAGCTAACAATACTCGACCCGACATAGCTTTTTCGGTAAACTTGTTAGCTAGATACAACAATGCACCAACAAAGAGACATTGGAATGGAGTCGGACATTTATTACGTTATCTTCGAGGAACACAAGACCTTGGATTATTCTATCAGTCGAAACCAAATGCGTCACTCATTAGATATGCAGATGTTGGGTACCTATCAGATCCACAAAAGGTTAAGTCTCAATCCGGGTATCTATTCACTTATGGAGGTAATGCAATATCTTGGAAATCCTAAAGCGGACTTTGACGGCCACATCATCAAATCATGCGGTATTAATTGCTCTTTGTGAAGCGAGAAGGGAATGTGTATGGCTAAGGTCAATGATCAAGAATATCCAAGAATAATATGGAATGGAAAAAATAACAACAAATCCAACTATCATCTACAAAGACAATACTGCATGTATCACCCAAGTAAGCGAAGGGTACATCAAAGGAGACATAACTAGACATTTATCACCAAAGCTCTTCTTCACTCATGACCTCCAAAGGAAGGGACGATAAACATCCAACAAATCCAATCATGTGAGAATCTTGCAGATTTATTCACCATATCCCTTCCGGCGAAGAAATTTGAAGATTGAGTCCGAAAAATTGGAATGCGTCATCTTTGTGATATATGCTAGATTCAGGGGGAGTATTATATGCGCAGCCGATCTTTTCCCTTCGATCGGTTTTTTTATCCCACCGGGTTTTTCCTGACAAGGTTTTTAATGCGGTAGTTAATTTAAGCATATATGGATACATAATAGTTGTACTCTTTTCGCTAGTTATGGATTTTTCCCACAGGGTTTTGCCTAACAAGGTTCTTAATGAGACAACGTCTATTATGAGTTATCGGTGGACATTCAAAGGGGACTGTTGAGATAACAGTGGAAATGTGAATTCCACTGTTGAGCTATAATGAAGTCCACCGAAATGGACTTTCACCTGACATGCATTTAATGCATGTTGGGAAAGTTTTCTCCCATTTGTTGCAATCGTTGAACTTGTGCAGATGTACACAGTTAAATTTTTGCCTATAAATACCACTATTATAAGAAGTGAATTGGTTCATTAATGTATAATATATCCTATTGATATATTTCTATCAGTACCTTCTCTCTATTATGTATTTCTCACAACAGATTGGAGTTTTTGTCGTAGGCAATAAATCAGAGGAAACATCAATAAATAATGATTGGAGTTGGACATTAATGCTTTTCAAAAGAGAAAAACAAAAGGTGGTTGTGAGACTTGTGACTTGAAATAGTAACAAACCTAAGTTAGATTCCATCGTCCGACTTCAACGCGCCTTCCAAAAGTCTTCTCAATCTTCATGTCAAAAAGGAAAAAAAGATCTTCTCAATCTTGCCAAAGCCACTGAAACAACTACATGGTTGTTTATCTAACGCATTGAATACAAATGGGCATGGAAATTAGTTGATTAAAAAGAACATTGTCGGTGGTTCTTTTGTGAAGGAATATGTCGGGACAACAACAGGCACCACCTTTCACCTCTAACAGTCATGTAGCGCTTTCTATCATTCCTTCAGCGGCCTTACCGCCGTCACCGCTGCCACCTTCTTCAATTCGTGAGTTCTTTTTATTAAATATATTTAGATATCCAAATATACTTTGCAATTTTGTTGTTTTATCTGCTTATAATTCTTACTAAATTTTGGTGTATATGCATGGGTTATACTAAATTTAGCAGGTTATTGTTGATTTGCTCGCTCTAAAAACACTTGCTTGCTGCTTGATTTTCAGTCTAGACTCTAGAGTTACCCATAGCGGTACTAAGGGGAAAAGAAAAAAACAGAGTAAGCGGAGTTCTTTGGATTCATTTAAGTTATGGGTTAGAAATCTTGATGGATTCCCTAAAAATAAACAAACATAAAAAAAATCTTAACGGAGTAATTAACATTGGGGTATAATACAGAATAAATAAAGTTCAAGGGTTCAACTTCAAAGAAAAAAAAACATTAGAGATACAATGTAGAGAACACAAAAATACAGGGTACCCTATTGAAAAACCCTTATGCATTAGAATCTAACTTATAGGGAGTGTTATGGGAATTATGTTTGGTAAGAGTTTGATTAATTAACGTGCATTTTCTTCTCTAGAATTCTCATGAACTTATTTGAACTTATCTAGAACTTAATTAAACTAATTTGAATTTTTTTTTTGAGGGGAAACTAATTTGAATTTATTAGAACTTACTGAAACTTATTCAAGTTTATTTGACAAGGTGTTAAAATTTTCTGAACTTATTTGAACTAGCTTGTATACGTAACAGGTGAGTCATTCACTTCAGTTTTGATTCAAATCACGTCAAAGTTGGGTTAGATGATATTGGATTCATAGTCAACTAGTTTATTATAGTAAATCTCTTCGTCTTAAAATTCGGGTTGGATACATTGAGTTGGCGATTATTCATTTTTGGGCCGGATAATTACTGTAAAGGTAGTTATGATATGTGTATTTACAAGGGCATAGAATGGTTCCCTCCTAAGCACTGTCCATTATGATTGTTAAGCTAGTGAGGGTAACTCAATTGAATAGAGGTGCCTCATGCTTTAAGCTCACTTGAATATTATAGTGCATTACATTTTTTCCTATTATGATTGCCGTAATGCAATTTATTTTCTCAAAACTACATAAATAATAGTAGACATAAAAGATGCCATGTCCTTTGTTTCAATGTTTGCTCTGTTCTGACAACTATATGACACAAGCAGCAAGCACCAGCAGAGAGAACTTCTTGAAATTTGGCTTGCCACTTTACCAAGCTGCTCTTCAAGGCCGCTGGGCAGCTGCTGAGCAGATTCTGCAACAATCCCCCGATTGGATTCGACAACCAATAGCAAAAGGCAGAGAAAGAGTGCTTCACATCGCGGCAGCAGCTAAACACACCCATTTTGTAAAAGAACTAGTTAAGCTAATGAATGAGGATGACTTAGCCTTAAAAAATATTCACGATAATACAGCCCTTTGTTTGGCCTCAATATCTGGGGTTGTCGAGATTGCTGAGATCATGGTGAAGAAGAATGATGCACTTCCAAACATCAAAGGTAGCCAAGGGATGCCACCACTTCAAATGGCGGTCTTGCTAGGACACCACGATATGGTCCAATACCTGAGGCCTATCACCAATGATGATCAATTGGAACCCCATCATCGGATTGCTATGCTTACTAGCTGTATTGACACTAATTTGTTTGGTAAGTTCCTCTGTTCTGGTTTAGGCTGCATTCTATTCACTTGAACTTATCTGAAGTGAACTTATTTGATCTGATAGGATACGATCATACTTGATTTCACATTATATTCACACCTGAGGTGGATATGATTGGATCGTTAGACCTGAAACTTAATTTTTTAAGCTGAAAAGAATGCATCCTTAATATACTACTTAAATTCAAGCCTAGCTAACTGTATATGTGCAATTGTGCATGTAGATGTTGCAATTGAGATGTTGGCGAAGCATCCAGAGTTGGTCACTCTTCGTGATGGGAAGCAAGAAACAGCTTTACATGCATTGGCTCGGAAACCCATTAGGCCTGGCTCTTATCATGATCGCAGCTTATGGACGACACTTCTAGGATTAGGTAATTATTGCCTCTTGTCGTGGAGTTGCTACACAAAATCAACTCGTCTTGACTGCAACTTGCCTGTGAGACGCTTCATGAGTCACCCTTGAACAATATATTAACATAATTTCACCTATTTGAACTTATATTAACTCATCTGAACTTATCAGAACATGCATGAACTTATAACATATCTGATCTCATGTGAACTTGTCTAAACTTATATTAAATTATTATAACTTAATAAATTTTATCAAACCTCATCTGAATTTTATTGCTTATGAACTAAACTTGTGTGAAATTATCTGTCATAATATAAGTAAAAAGAAGATGAGGAGAGCCTTTTAAGTGACTGATTTATAACAAATCACTGTAACATAGTAGAATTTATCCCTTTAAAAAGTGCAAATTTATGTTTTCTAGGTGGTAAGGTAACTCAAGAAAGAGTGCAAGAACAACCAACAGGATTACTACTAATACAAAAGCTCTGGGAAGAAGTCATCAAAAAAGATGACAACGAAATCTCAAAACTTATTGGTTCTCCTTGGAGATTGATTTTTGTTGCTGCAAAATGTGGTAACGTAGAGTTTCTAACAACACTGATACGTTGCTATCCCGATCTAATTTGGAAAGTCGATGAAGAAAACCGTAGTATCTTCCACATTGCCATCTTAAATCGCCATGAAGAGATCTTTCAGCTGATATATGAAATAGGAGCAATCAAGGACCTGATAGCTGTAGACAAGGATACTCGAGGCAATAATATGTTGCATTTGGCAGGCACCTTGCCTCCTTCTCATCGCTTAAACTGCGTCTCAGGGGCAGCTCTGCAAATGCAAAGAGAACTTTTGTGGTTTCAGGTAATTACTTGCAATTATATTTTGTACTGTCTGTCTGATATTGCCTAAATTCTTCCATTTGCTACGCGGGATTATGAAAGGAAGAAACAAAATAAATTTCTCTGTTCTTTCCCAATAAACTATCCAAATTAAATGTAACACGGAAATGGCTCAGAGATGAAAATTTATCCGGTACTAGGAAATCTCAGGTTCCAACCATTTCCGGGCTTCATTAGTATGGACAGGTCAAATGTTTTGGAATCAGGAAGCCTCAGTTTCTAGAGGATTCCGTGTTATTTCATTTATTCAAGCCATGAATTTCTTTAAAGTACTAGTATTGTTTCTAATTATGATTTCTAGTTTCTTTATATCATATCATACTCTTATTTCAAATCATTTTACAGGCAGTAGAAAAGGTTGTGAGGCCAGAATATGCTGAAGCTGAGAACAAAGACCACATTACACCCCATGCCTTATTCACCAGAGAACATAATAATTTAAGAATAAAGGGAGAAGAGTGGATGAAGCAGACTGCACAATCCTGTTCAGTAGTCGCCACCCTCATTGCGACAGTTGTCTTTGCAGCGGCTTTCACCCTGCCTGGCGGGGTTGACAGCAAAGGAACCCCGGTTTTTGTAAACCGGGCATCCTTCATAGTCTTTTCCTTATGCAACGCTCTATCTTTGTTCAGCTCCTCTACTTCAATACTGATGTTCTTGTCAATCCTGACTTCTCGGTATGCGGAGCAAGATTTCCTCAAGTCATTGCCTTTGAAACTCATGACAGGTTTAATTGGGATGTTCGTTTCAATAGTGACGATGATGGCGGCCTTCACTGTTACTTTCTTCATCACTTTTCATCAAGGAGTGCAATGGATTCCTATTCCCATTATTCTGTTTGCTGCTATTCCAGTAGCTCTTTTTGCTTTCCAGCAATACCCCCTTTTGTTAGATATATATTGCTCCACTTATAGATCTTGGTCTTTATTTCAACCAACAAAACCAAAGCTTTTCGCAAGTTAGTTCCAGGTACTAACAATCCCAGAATTGTTGTTCTCTAAGCACACCTATTATTGCTTTGTCCAAGGACACTATTCTATTTCTCTTGTTTACGAATAAAAATTGGGTTTTAATGTAATGTAGTGCTAACGACTTGTTTTGCAGGAGATAATGAATTCTGGCAAAGACAATGAGTACTAGAACTATTTTGTATACTAATATATTAAAAGGCGTGTCTGATAACGTATAAACATAATGCCAACTAACAAAAGTAAATTGGCTTGCAACAAGATTCAAACTCATGACATCTTGCTATTATACATTGCATAATTACCATCTTAACCAACTTTTAATCATGCTTTCAATATCCACATTAGAATTTTTGTACGTCTTAAATGTTGAGTTTTTTTTATTTTATTTTAATATGAATGGAAAAAAATTGCATATCATGTTCGGAAAAACATACCACCTAGAGTAAAGCCCTGGCCCAAACACTAGTTATTGAAACAAAACACGTGTTCGGGAATGGTGTTTCATTAAAATTGACTTTACCACGAATTTTTTTTTATATATTTCTTTTTTGTAAAATTACGTATAAATTCATTAACAATATCGACATCTATCATTGACTACTACTCCCTCCGTCCCATAATATAGTGCTCACTTCTCATGTTTCATGAGAATAAAGGAAAATGAAAGGAGTTTTAGGATTTCCTAAATACATCTACTTAAATATAGATTTTTTGGGTACTTTTGTCTTGGAACTAGTTTTTCTTTTCTTTTTCCTTTAAAATAAAATGAAAATGCAATAAATGTTCATTGGAATGGTGTAAAATAATAAATAGGGGCACATATTTTGAAAGAAAGGTAGGAGTTTTTGGAAAGTTTATGTAGAAATAAAGGACAATTGAGTCCAAACAGATTGATAAAAAAGAATATAGGCACAACATTTTGGGACACCAAAAAAGGAATGTGAGCACTATATTATAGGACGGAGGGAGTATATGTTTAATTGAAGCCTTTGGTTTCTCTCTTCTCACCGTCGCTAAGTTTATCTCGTTGAATGCTATTCAGTCTGGGTTGCGCCGTTATATCAGTGTTAGGCTGTTAGCTTTTGTTCCAATAGCACATTAATTCACAAGATGTATAATAAATACAGTCCTATTACTTTCATTAATTCATCCCCGTCAGAAATCAGAAGGTGGACAAAAATCTTTTAGGTTTGAGCGGACATTGTTACATCTACTCACCGGGTAGACAACCCAATATTAATAATACATTATAAAAATAATAATTATATTGAATTGGATTCCATTACCACAACCTTCAACAAGTCTTTATTAATGATGGGTAGTCTACCCGATGGGTAGACAAAGTTTTTTCGTTTTGAGCCCACGTGAATATGTGATGAGTCTTAGATATCTCATGCATGTACGAAAACTCAAATATATAAGCACAAAAATTTGTGTACTCCTTTTACGCCGCAGTTTTTATTCATTGTTAATAAAATTGTTTTAAATAAGTCAACCTTTGCGCGGTCTTCTCGTTTTAAGTCTACCTTTTGATTATCACTGATTGAGTTAGGCTTGTATGTCTGTTTTTCTTCTATTGAGTTTTTAACTTGTTTGTGACTTGTTTAGTAGGTTACTTATGATACGTGTTACAATGTCCCTTCTTCTAAAAACAGGGCGAGGGTGGGGTGGGACATTGTAACACGTATCATAAGTAACCTACTAAACAAGTCACAAACAGGTTAAAACTCAATAGAAGAAAAAAGTACATACAAGCCTAACTCAATCGGGGATAATCAAAAGGTAGACTTAAAATGGGAAGACCGCGCAAAGGTTAACTTATTTAAAACAATTTATGTTTTATGGTTAGTTTTTTTTTTTTTTTGATAAATACGTTTTATGGTTAGTTAGAGGAGTACAAAAGTACCTCCGACAAAATATATACGGGGTCATCCAAATATTTTCCAATTAATAACATTGCCAGGTACAATTATACTTTTGTTTTTGGGCCCCCTTTTGGGAAGCCCGTGGTAAGATGAATTTCCATTGCGCCTCTCACACATGGTCACTCGCCCGGAGGCCCAACAAGCCCCAAACCCCTCCTCCCCCAACAATATTGAAATTTTGCTTCCACCAATATTGAACCTTGGTCTCCCATGTAGGAGATAGGAAACCATACCATTGGACCCAAGGGTCCTTGGTAGGTACAATTATACTGGATATTTAATCTTTGCAAACTAAAGGTTTACGATTAGGACGGGGTAGCAAAACCTTTTCTTTTTGTTTTTGAAGTTAGGGAGATATTACTTACATATCAAAGGTTTTATTATAAAGTTGCTAGCATTTTTTGCACGCTATGCATATGTGTCATATTAACTTTTTTTTTTTCAATTAGTTATTCATAGTGTTACAAAAAAATTGATTCGAACAAATTTTTATAATTTTTTAATATATTTTCTTAAATTAATTTTTCGTTGGTTTTTCTAGTTATTTGTTCATCATTATTCAAATATAGTACTGAAAGAAGGAAATATAATGCAAAAGAAAGCTTGTGCACAAATAAAGTAGAAGAATTTGTGTATCAGGTTCAATCATTGAATATCAATAAAGTGGAAGAGTTTGATTTATATAATAGAGATTACCAAATAATAATCAACATTTAGGTTTTAAAATATTATAAGTATAATTATCAATATGAAATTCAAGTTTTTATTTTTTCTTCTAATTGTGTCAACTAATTATATTGTTAATTTTATTTTTTGATCAGAGTTTTTTTACTCAAAGTTTTTCTTTCCCTCCTACTTTCTCTCGGTGCACAATGATATTGTGCACCGTAGCCATGGCAAAGAAAGCTGGAGGTTGAGGGGAAAATGCATAAAAGCCTAGAGGTCCTTCAGATTCTCAAGTGCTTAAGACTCGTTCAATTGATGAAATAATTAGTATTGAAGCGCTGCAATTTGGTGATGGAATTGGGGAAATTCTCACTCCAAAATCTTCAATTCAGAGTTTGAAACAACAACCTGAGATTCGTTCATCCTTCAATGAATGGCTCGATTAGATTCATCGTCAATCTAGTGCCAAATCTCATCCATCATTGAATCCAGATGTTGAGGTAATTCCTAGTCCTCTTCCTATTTTGTGTGATTGGAGAATACTGTTGTTGATAGTAATGTGAATAAGGATAGGAATTCTGGTGCTAATTCGGAAATTTGAATTGATTTTGATGATATAAAAGAGGAAGTTGATTTTTGGAATTCTTCAAGTGTTTGCTATATGGTTGGTGCTAACCCTCCAATTCATGTTATGGAGGGGTTTATTCATCGTATTTGGAAGAATTTCAAGGTGGATAAGGTTCTTTGTAATTGAGAAAGGTATTTTCATTGTGCGATTTTCTGCTACGGATTCTAGGGATAGAGTGCTAGCTGGACATTATTTTTTGGATTTTTTAACGAGAATAATACAAACTTTTGGCCGTTCTCTCGCAATAATACAAACTTTTAATTATTTTTTAATAATACAAACTTTTGATCAAAATTCCTCTAGTAGGATAATACCGGTTGTTAACTTGTTGTAGGAGGTAACTAGCTGAGGTGGTTCGGGTGGGTGGGGGATTGGGGGAGGAGGGCAAAGAAGAAAGATCATTTTGTAATTTTTTTTACTTGTTTTACCGGTTACAAGTCAACTTGACCTACTGGCGGAATTTTGATGTAAAGTTTGTATTATTAAAAAATAATCAAAAGTTTGTATTATTGCGAGAGAACGGTCAAAAGTTTATCTTATAATAAGCCCTTACTAATCAAACCATGGGAGGCTGATATGGATTACAGTAGAGAGGAGTTAAAATCTGTGCCTGTGTGGGTTCAATTGAAGTTGAACATCAAGTATTGGGGTGAGAAAACTCTATATAAGATTGTTGAGGCAATAGGTAAACCTATGCAGAGAGATGAAGCTACAAAAAGAAGAGTTAAAGCTCAATTTGCAAGAATTCTTGTGGAGGTTCCTTTGTCTAAGAAGCTTCTTGACCAAGTTTCTTTTATGAATGAACATGGTGATAGAGGCGTGGTTGATCTTTGTTTATGAATGGAAACCGGTTATATGTGATTCCTTCAAGATGATGGGTCGTGTTGCTACTGATTATAGAGTGAAACAGAAGAAAATATGGAGAGCTAAGCCTCCAGCAAATGATGCACGTAAGACTGTCAATCCTGGTATTGGGGCTAAAGAAGTGGTTGTTGATCCTGATGGATTTTAGAGAGCCTTAAAACCAATAAGGGTGAGAACATCTCTGGTGAAACCAACAAATACATCTAATAACTTTCAGTTATTAGAAGCATGGGAGCCTTCTGGTGTTGGTGATGTTGTTGAGGATGGTCTGATGGCTGAAATGGGCGGGGGACCCTCCCAGCAATCATGGATAGATTATTAAGTTGGAATATCCAAGGGATTAACAGCTCAAATAAGCAAAAGGATGTACTTAGGTTCATCCAAAAGCATCAAATTGGGCATGTTGGTCTCTTGAAAACGAAGGTAAAGGCTTGCCACCTTGGTAGTCTGGTACCCGATTTTTGACTGTCTTAATTAACGGTATGAATTCCACAAAAGTCTCTCATTGGACTATGAATTTTTAGAAATCTTTAAAGTCGCTACCCTATTTATTATCTGAATAGGGACATATTTATTTAATAAATCATTTTTAAAGTCAATTTCAAGAAATATCATTTAAAACGAGGATGACTTCATATGGATAAGGCTTTTTTGAAAAATTGGTCTTTCATACCATGAGATAGGGTTCAGGGTTTAGGTTAAGAGGTGCGAACGTCTATAACTCGTCTCCTCTTCCGTTCTACAGAACGACTCTTACTAAATGCGTTATTTTCCATTTTAAAGTAATCATGACTATTAAAAATAAAAAGAAAATCAGATAGTTTGCACAT
This sequence comes from Beta lomatogona, assembly GCA_947646795.1. Lineage (NCBI taxonomy): Eukaryota > Viridiplantae > Streptophyta > Magnoliopsida > Caryophyllales > Amaranthaceae > Beta > Beta lomatogona. Next base: position 1,949,914 of record CANSNZ010000403.1, read on the forward strand.
ATACACATCAACCATTTTTATTTAGGACCAATATATCATTTGTACATAGTAGGTTTGAGCACTGAAGTTGCACTACGTACCAATCATTGCGGGATTGGAATCCACTCATGGATCAAAACCATTGAGTTCGATCTTATGTCTCACCCTAAATGGCCAATTCCATTGGAGAAGAAAAGGAAAGAATAGATTATGAATAACTCACCTTTAGAATTAAACAAATCTATTAGGAATAAGGAAATCACTCCAATTAGTGATTGAAAAGGGGTTAAGATAATCACTTTAATTAGTGACTAAATATGAAGGAGGATCAAAATAATCACCTTAATTAGCGATTAAAAATGGAGGTTAAGATAATCACCCTAATTAGTGATTATTCAAGGCTTAAGATAATCACTCTAATTAGCGATTAAACGAGAAAAATATTTGCCCTAATTAACGATTATTAAGGTTTACGATAATTACTATAATTAGTGATTGAATGAGAAAAATAATCGTCCTAATTAACGATTATAAAGGTTTAAGATAATCACTCTAATTAGTGATTAAATGAAGAGGTTTAAGTTAATTACCTTAATTTGTGATTAACCAAGGTTTTAAGATAATCACTCTAATTAGTGATTAAATATGAGAAAAGGTTAAGCTAATCACCCTAATTAGTGATTAACCAAGGTTAAAGATAATCACCTTAATTAGTGATTAAATGAAGAGTTTGAGTTAATCACTCTAATTAGCGATTAATCGAAGATTGAAATCACCACCTTAATTAGTGATCACATTCACGATTTTCAAGTGGTCTTAGAGGTTTGCTTCCTAATTGAAGGCTTTTGAGAAATCATCTTAATTGAAGATTATTAAGTCATTTGGAGACAAAATGATCAATTTGAGGTCGAATTTGGAGATTTGTGTTTGGCTAATTGGAATTTGGCCATTAAAAGTGAGACACGTGAAACGGCCTAAAATCAATTCGGAGATCATAATTACCAATCTAATTATGTCAAATTATATGATTAGTCCATTTCAAGATGGAGAACAAATTTAAAAATGTAGGATGGATCATCATACAATTTAACTTAGTTAGATTTGCAATTTTTCCTCTTAATTGAGATTGGGTCGTTTGATTCATATACTATGATATATTGGCCCAACATGCAATATTTGTACATTGGTTGCTCATTTTATTCAAAAGGTTGTGGAATTATTTATGAAAATTATGCATAAACATCTCCATGTTTTTTATTAATTGAGTGATGTAATAAATTTTTTACAAATAATCATTATTACAACAAAATGTACCAAATCTATGTTCTATACAAAATCTTCAATCTTAATCTTCGCCATGATGCTCCTTGATCTTCATTTCCTTGAATGGCCTTTGGAATTCATGTTTATTTGTAAACTTGTGAAAATTAGAGATTAATTAGCCTCTTTGATTTTTATTGATTTTTATTTACATGATAAAATGAGTCATTTTAAGAGAAACTTAAAAATTTCATGATTTTCAATTAATATTTTTGTGCGAAAAGAAAACAATTTTTTTATGAAACTTGAGTTAATCAATTCAATTGCACTTTTGTTCTGTACTGACTTACAAAATTCATAACTTTCTGTACAAAGCGTTAAACTGAGCATGTCATACATCTATGGATATGTCAGTGAGTTCTTTATGCTGTGTCAAAATTTCACAAGCTTTTAGGGGCCAATTAAATTATGGTGAAGTTTATGCCAAAACTGGTCAAAACAGGACCTTTATTCAATTTGTTCTTCGAAATCTAACTTATTCAACTTAGTTTGAAGGGAATTTTGGTATGAACATTCTTGACACTTTGAAAGACTAGACTGGAAAAATCAGTGTTCTGGAATTTGGGGATTTACATGAACGTTTTTGTAAAAATGATATAAAATTGTATAAAATTCATATGAACATGATTTTTATGTTTTTGTTAAAGCCACAGATGTCTTATTTAAACTTTGTGTTTTTAGTTTTGTCAAAATGATTTTTATTTTGAACTTTATTGTCAGAACAATCTTAGGTGGTATTGGACAAAATCAGTTTTGCACAAGAAAGTTGTATGATTTGTAATTATTTGTACAAAATTCTTTTTTTAGAAATTCCAAAGCCCAGTTACTGTAAACATCTTGCACTTGATAGAAAAAATATTAAATCCTACAAAATATTAACTGAATGCAGTTGAAAAAATGAAATAAAGTACGAAATTAAAACTGACCATAATTACGGCATCACATTTTTTTATGGAGATGTTTATACACAACTTTTCTTGAATTTTTTTATGAAAACATTTTTTGGTTATGAAAAACAACTTGATTAAGGAAAATCACATAATCACATTATTTCCTAAGAGTCTCCCCATTAGAGTTGACTATTCTAGGTGGGGTTATTTAAGGTTGGGAACCTATTAGGACTTGCTCATACCCAAATCACTCCAAAATTGAAAAAAATGGTAAGAAGAAACAAGAAGAAAGTTAGTAGATGATTGAAGAGATAATAAAAAAAATAAAAAAAACCTTCAAGTTTACCTTGCTAGCTCAATGATGCACTTCCTTTTTGCAAATTTTTCTACCTTTTCATGTGATTTTTTTAATTTCTAAGTGAGTTTCTAAATCCACTTAATTACTAACTTAAACTCTTTTTTTGTGTTTTTTCCTTTTGATGAACTTCTTTACTTACTAATTATTTTCCTAACTTTTACTTTCTTTTTCTTGAATGTGATTTTTAGAGGAAGGAATTGAAGTAGAGATGATGAGAGTAATAGTGAAATTAAATTTAATTTTAGATCCACTTGTGATTATGTGATTTTTTAGGGGAAGGAAGTAGCGAAGATGAGTGTAGCTCAACTTCTCTCTGAAGTAAAAAAATGAGGGTATTTATAAAGAAATGAGGGAGATGAACTAGGGTTTCAAAGTAGAAAATCATATATTTAACCCATAAAATCTGATTTTTCTCATCCTTAATCACCCTAATGACATCACTCTAATGACCCCACCCTAATGACATCTTCAAATTTCTTTGAAAACACAAATATTCTTATTCTTTTTGGATTTTCTCATTAATGAGGGAAAATCAGATTATTCAAAAAATATTCTTCCCTAAACACCTTAATATGTAAAAAAATGCATCAAAAAACGTGCAAAAGTATGCTGATTAGAACGCTGCGCCAAACGCAGGAGTCAGCGCTAGGCAAAACGCCGTGCTCTAGGCGCAATGCTCTGCGTCTGGCGCACAATCATACGTCTAGCGCATGATCGTGTGCCTGGCGCACAATCGAATCTTCCCGAAAAAAATCCGGATTCTCCCCTCTTAGACATGGGATTTGATTCTGATTCTGACTTCTTTTCATGATTCTTATTCCCTAACTAATTGATAAAGGATGTGATTAGTGGATAAATAATATATTCGTAATCTTTATCCAATGAACAATGACTTGACCATCAAGAAAACTGATTAATACTGGTTTTGGGATACGACTAAAATCCCGACGCCTAATCGCGACTCGTTTTTTTCGAAAAACTCACTTAAGACAATTAACGAAAACTCGTCAAATTAATAAAGAGGAGAATGATTATACTCCGAATCATTTTATTAAAACGGTGATTGTAGTTATTGACTACGACTCACGTAATTTATATTTCCAAGCCGAAACAACATGACTAATACGCAAAAATGGAAAACCATACGACGGAATGAAACTCGCGCTCTGGGAGGAAACATGCATTTGACGGGGTGCGCGCTCCATGATGCATGACAGTTTTCGTTATTTTTATTTCTTTGCAAAATCTTTATTTATCCGAAAAAGGGGTTCAAAATTTATTGTCTACAGAATGCCCCACATTGGCCGAATTTTGGAGGGAATGATGGCTAATGTTTGAAAAGACACAAAATTTTGATAGAAAATTTCCTTTGAGATAACATATTCTCCATAAAAAATAGTTATCACTAGTGCTATGATTTGCGTTGCTTTATGTAGAAAATCCCAATTATTTTTCTAAAACTGAAAATGCGACTTTATCGTCGTCTTTGATAGAAAATCCCAATTAATTTTCTAGAATTTTAAATGCGACTTTATTGTTGTCTTACATAGAAAATCCCAATTAATTTTCTAAAATTGAAAATGCGACTTTATTGTCATCTTACATAGAAAATCCCAATTAATTTTTTGAAATTTTAAATGCGACTTTATTGTCGTCTTTTTTAAGTCTTATCAATTTGTCTTTTGTTAATGCGAGAGACTCCGACAATAAGAAGGTTAACTCAAGATTTTTTTTTTTTACAGTTTTTCATGGCCTTGATGCCAAACAAATTATCAAATCACCATCACTCACTTTTTATGACTCCATGTGTTATCATGTCACGTTAAATTAGGACATTGTCAGGTCATGTCACTTAAAAGGGTTGACCTAAGCTTATTACCTTCTAGATAAACTATGATGGACCAAACATCATATGACAAAATTTTTTATCTGTTTTTCCCAAAATCTTTCAGAATTTTTTTTTTTTGCGTAATGCTTATTCGCTTTATCGGAAAATGATGATCACTATATAAAATAGATTGATCAAGGTCATTATTTTGGATGATCATTAGGAAAAGGGGTTGTATCAATGTTCTTGATTCATCATTGACACAATATTTTTTTTCGGCTTCAACAAAAAGTTGCCAAACCACAAATGTTTGGTCATTAGCCATGGCATGAATCATGGATGATCATCTTTTCCATCTATAAAAGGGGCATGATTTTTCATTTCCAAGTGCAGCATCTTCACTACTACAATCTTTTCTCTAATTTTTCTTCTTTCACAAAATGGCTCCTAACTATGAAGAAGCTAATGAAATGGGGAGTCGGGAGAAAAAACAAATCTCGGGGGTCACAAAGAATCACTACTACATTTTTAATCAAAGGCAATGGGTAAAATTAGCTAATGCGACGATCATTTTTTATACCGTTGCAGTAGGAGCATCTATTGCAACGGTTCATGTCAATTTAGGTTCGTGAATTGAGCTATTGCAACGGCTTTACAATGACCGTTGCATGAGATAGATCTATAGCAACGGTTTAATAAGGGTCGTTGCATTAGGTGAAATTACAACAACGTTTTAATATGGGTCGTTGTAGTAGACATTAGTTTTGGCAACGAGCGCCAAATTCCCACAATTCTCTCTTTCCCTCTATTTTTTTTTTCACGAAATTCTCGAACCTTTACAAAATCTTTTAGAGTGATAACGCAATTCCTAACTTTTCCTAAAACAAGGGAGAAAAGAGACTCATGCACAGAGAAGAACTGATCGATCGAACAAAAACCCTAAGAGTTCACGAAATTTTCCAAACTCCCAAATCTTTCAACTTCTGGGAGGAAGAGGAAGAATTCACGAAATTTCTTTCAATACAATTCCAGAATTCTTCGAGAATTTACGGATATCAGCACAATTCAAGTCTTAAACGCAACAAATAGGCGAAATTCTTCAAGAAAGCCGAAGCAAAGAGGCAAAATTCGGATTATCAATCGATCTTCAAAAGGTATGTTCTTTAATTCCAATTTTTATGCGAGTTTTAGTGCCCGTGAGTCATGGGATTTCTCGGAATTATGGATAGCAGAGGCGAAATTTCGATTACTGCAGTTAATTGAAACTTATATTGGCCTAAATTATATTGGAATTAAAACTTGAAAATATTGAAAATATATAGTTGAAATTCGGATTACTGCACTTAATTGAAACTTGTATTGGAATTAATCAAGAAATTAGGAGTATCCCTACTAGGATGGGGCTTAGCTGTCGGGTTGTTACTGTGGAGACTTTGTGTGGGGTGTGTGGAGCTGCGCATGAGGTGGGAATTCACGCCCTTCATCTGTGCGGGCTGGCGAAGGGAGTTTGAGAGTTCAGCGGGATCGAGAAAATGATAAAATGAGCATTTGATTGCATACCGTTAATGTTCAAAGTTTATATTAACAATTTGTTTTAAATTTTGAGGATTTTTATAATTTTTTCAAATTGGATGCTGACTTAATGTTCTGTTTTGCAACATATCGTTAAGGAACAAAATGGATAACATAGATAAAAAGTGGTGGATGCTTCAAAGACGGAGTGCTGAATATGAAGAAGGAGTTGAGGAGTACATTAGTAAGTCTTTTGCTATTAAAGCACAAGGGAACCAGATTTGTTGTCCTTGCAATGTTTGTCATTATCGTTATTAGCAGTATAGAAACGTTGTTAGGAATCATATCATTGTTAATGATTTTGTTCCAAGAACTGATAAGTTGTTAGACTTAGATATAAATATTGAAAAAGAACAGGATGTGACAGAAGAACATGATGCAATATTAGACAGGAATGATGACATAGAGGGGTTGTTGCATGATACATTGAGAGAAGGGCCGAATGAAGATGCAAAGAAGTTTTATAAATTAATAGAAGAAGGTCAACAGTAATTATATCCTGGTTGTAAGAAATTTTCCAAACTGTCCTTTCTTATTCATCTATTCATATACAAGTGTGACCACAAGTTGAGCAACGTAGCAATGTCGGCTTTGTTAGGAATATTTAGAGACACGCTACCCGATGCAAATTTGCCCAAGTCTTTTAATGAAGCAAAAAATGTTTTAAGAGTATTAGGGCTAGATTGTCAGAAGATTGATGCATGCCCTAATGACTGTATGTTGTATTGGGAGGAGCATGCAAATGCAACAAGTTGCTATGTTTGCAAGACTTCAAGGTGGAAAGTAACTGATAAAGAAAAGACTAATGGGAAGGATTATAAAATTCCTGCTAAAATTCTAAGGTATTTTCCAATTAAGAAAAGGTTGCAAAGGTTATTTATGTGTACGGAAATTGCAAAGTACATGATATGGCATAAAAATAATGATTCAGAAGATGAGCTATTAGAGCATCCAAGGGATGGTGAAGCATGGAAAAAGTTTGATAAGAGATATCAAGACTTTGCCAAAGATGCTCGTAGTGTGAGGCTTGGGTTAGCTTCAGACGGGTTTAACCCATTCCACAATATGAGCATTGTACATAGTACATGGCCAGTGATATTGATCCATTATAACTTACCTCCGTGGTTGCTTACGAAGCCTGAATTTTTGATGTTAGCATTGCTTATTCCCGGTTCCTTATCCCCCGGAAATAATATTCATGTTTATTTGCAACCACTAATCAAGGATTTGAAAGAATTATGGGAGGTTGGATTGGAAACTTACGACTCTTTAAGCCATCAAAGGTTTGATATGCGTGCAGCATTGATGTCTACCATTAGTGACTTTCCTGCTTATGCAATGTTGTCTGGTTGGAGCACAAAAGGGAAACTTGCATGCCCTGCTTGTCATTATGAAACTGAATCCTTGTTCTTCAACAAAAGCCACAAGCATTGCTATATGGGTCACCCTACTTTTTTAGATTTGTCCCCCCCTGGCGTCATAATAAGAAATATTTCATTGGAGTTACGGGGCAAAGAGACCAACCAATGCGTTTAACGAGAATCGAAACTAAGGAGTTACTTTGTGATTTTCGAAATAAATGTGGAAAGTTGCAAAAGATAACGAAACAAGAAAGGGAAGTTCCATGGAAAAGGGTACCAATATTTTTTGAACTTCCATATTGGAAGCATTGTTCACTTCGCCATAATCTTGATGTAATGCATATTGAAAAAAATGTATGTGATAATATCATTGGGACACTATTAGATTTATCTGGAAAGAGCAAAGATCATGCTAATGTTCGTCAAGATTTGAAAACCCTAAATTGGATGCCTGAACTTCATCCTCAAGTACTAGAAGATGGTAAGGAAGTATTCCCAAAATCGCGCTTCTCGATGTCATTAGAAGAGAAGCGATTGTTTCGCCGGGTCATTAAAAATGCAAAGCTACCACTTGGATATGCTTCAAATATCGCTCGATGTGTGCAAGTTGGTGAAAGGAAGATCACTGGATATAAGAGTCATGATGCTCATTTTCTAATGCATTACTTGCTTCCTGTTGCAATCAAGACAACTTTGAGCAAAGATGTTGCAAAACCTTTCCTAAGGTTGTGCGCCTTTTTGAAGGGCATATGGAAGAAAGCTATCAACCCCAAAGATCTCGACTATTTGCAAATTGAGATTGTTGAAACTCTTTGTCAGTTAGAAGAGATTTTCCCACCTACCTTCTTCGATCTCATGGTTCATTTACCAATTCACTTGGTGGAAGAAATTAAGCTAGGTGGTCCAGTCGGAATTAGGTGCATGTATGCAATAGAGAGGTACCTCCGAGAGTTAAAATCTAATGTTCGGAACAAGGGTCGTCCGGAGAGCTCAATGGCTGAAGGATATTTGGCCAAAGAATGTCTTGCATTCTGTGGAAGATACTTGAATCGGTTAAACATTCCTTCAGATAATGTTGTTAATCCTAGTATCTCAAATCCATTATTTCCCAATATTGGGCGACCTATTAGAGGAAAGGGAAGGAATAGAAAGAAGAACGATTATGGGTTTATGATGGATCACATTACACGGGCCCAAGTGCATCAATATGTCTTATTCAATTGTGATTCTAAGAAAGTTGAGAGATACATCGAGTAAGATAACTTAACATGCAATTTTATCTAATTATTTTTCTTATTTTTTTATCTTACTAATTGTGATAGATACTAACATATTTCATAAAATCACAGTGAGCATAAGTTGTCTGTAAGCAGCCACAGGAAAAGAAAATGGGATACCACGCATACTCATAGCAAGAATTTCATGGAGTGTTTAAGAGAGAAAGTTGATCTCAAGATTCAAGAAGGTGAAAAAATAATGGATGATATCAAATGGTTATCAAAAGGACCATCTCATGTTGCTAAGAAGTTCAGTGGCTACTCCGTTAACGGCTATAGATTCCACGCCATGAAACGAGAGAAAAATGGCGTAACTCAAAATAGTGGAGTCACCTTAATAGCTTTAACGCATAGTTTTGCTAGTAGTAGAGATCAAAATCCTGTTATGGGGGCTGTGAACTATTATGGCTCGTTAGAAGATATTATTGAGATATCTTATCATAGTCACTTTAGTGTTGTCTTGTTTAGATGTGTGTGGTTTCATTCGGAAAAGGATGATTTTGGGATGATTGTCGTGAATAAGAATAAGAATATTTCACAAAGAGAACCGTTCATCTTGGCATCTCAAGCACATCAAGTTTTTTTTATTGAGGATCCGCTTAGAGAGGGTTGGCATTATGCTATTCAAAATCTTCCTAAAGAACTTTCCGATGGTACAATATATGGCTTTTTTCTTTGGTATTCGATATGAATTCGTGTCTATATTGAATTACAATGCATGTGTTTAATTCATGATTTATCGTCTCATAAAATATATCTTTACAGTTTTTTTATTTTTATAATATATAATAACGCTGATTGTCTCATTTTCCCCCCCTTGTAGATGAAAAGGAATAGAGCCAAGCTTACTGTTGGACAAAGTCATCAGATTCCACCTTATGAAAGGCAACGATTAGAGAATTTGAGGCTTAATGAAGAAAGAATGAAAGCAAAAGGGTTTGGAAGTTTGGCAAACAAAGTACTACTCGACAAAACTCAGGAGATTCTCAGTGGATGGAGAGATGATGAAATATTTTCATCTGAAGACGAGTACTTCACATCAGACTATGAGGGTGATGACGAGGAGAACGAAACTAATAATGATGCGCGGCAAGATACTATGGAGGTATGTGGTTTTTGCTGCGAGGCTTTGCATGACTTTCTGTTCCACTCAATTTCTGCCTGTATCTTATCATCTTTTTTAGTGGTCTTAATAGGTTATGTTGGCTTATTATGTGGGTAGCTAGAGTCTAGTTAAGCTTTCTATATATCTACCTCTAAGTATTATACCCTGATATTCTCATTAACTAATTATATATAACCACAAATCTTGAAGTAAGCTGGATTATTGAAGTGTAGATGTCATCTGGTAATTAAATCTGTAGAAATTAAATGTCAACGAATTGAAGGTTTGCAAGAGAATGATTTATAAGGCTTGAGAGGTGCTAGTCAATCACTTTCAACCACAAATCTACTTCAGTCTCTCGATCTCATTAAAATTGATATGAAGCATGCTGTTTTACAAGTTGACATTTAATTTCTGGATATAGGCTTCAAATATAAGATTTGTGGTTATATATAACATGAGGAAATCTGCAGTTCTTGGTGTCAATTCCTCCATAAATATCAAAAATATAAGCATTGCAGTTCAATAATCTTTTTTTTTTTGGTAAAATGTAAGTATATATATATATATACCAAACATAAGAACAGCCATCAATTACATATGAATTTTCATCGTCGGTGGGTTGCGCCGACTTCAGTTTCATGGTGGCTAAGCTCTCTAACATCTCTTCTTTGTGAATTTCCCAGGTGTTTCACTTCTCTATCCTTTTTCTTATTAAATTATAGTATATACTGGAAGTGTAACACACTTTACATTATATAGCAGGACTCTAGGAGCATATTATATTATAGTGTTGACCTGTTGGGCAATTGTTTTTGCTAGATTAGTATGATTTGCAATTGTTTCTTTAGTGTCTGCTTGCAGCTTTGGAATGGTTTAATTAGAAAATAACATATTCTCGAACTAGTTTATATTTATAAGATGCCCTATATTTACTTGTCATTGGGATTTTTTTCATTTTCACTCGATTCACTTGTAGAACTAGTAAATGAATCTATATAATTCTGAACTATATTAGTCCACGAGTGAATTTTTAGGTTTGTGTTGTGTAAGATGTTGCCTAAAAGCATCTATGTGAAAGTCGATGGGGAAAAAATTGATTAAACCCTTTCAAGTGCTCACAAAATTTACAATAAAAGTTATTGGAAACAAATTAGACATACTAATTTTTAGTATTATTTATTACTCTGTCTTTCACAATATATTAAAGATTTTAAGTGTGTTTTTTTATAAGGGGCCCTTATCTCTAGTTTCGCCTAGGGCCCATATAATGTCAGGATCGGCCCTGAACACAAAGGATAGACAAACTACACCTAGAAACTACCAGCAGCAGGAAAACAAGGCAGCAGCAGCACAACAAAACTCAAACTTCACACCTACTCTACATTACAAAGTTGATGAAACCATTCTCTATCTTCAGCACTCCAACTGTTGTTCACTTTACTGTGTACTCGCACACAAAATTCAGTTTTGATCTGCTTAAGGACAACATCCGGATTGAGAACTGCATTTTGCCAGTAAGCGTGGTTTCTTGCATAACAAATTTGATGTTTCCTCTTTGATCTGTGCTTCCTCCCCCATTTCTTCCAATGAGTATAAACACTCTCTACAGCCCTGTACTGAATATGGAGCCATCTCAAAATACCTTCACACAGTTGGTTACTGAAGGTACATTGAAAGAACAAGTGTTGACAGGAATCCATTCCATTGCAACACAGTAAACACTATGTAGTAGAACAAATTCCAGCTATCTGTAACCTTTCCCTGGTCCTGAGTTTTCCTAGAGCAGCCATCCAAGAGATGAAAACTTGAGTTATGTTTTTGTATTAATTTGTGGGCTGTTCTTGGTGTTCAAATTTTATTCAACTTTGTGTTATCTTCTATGATGGCAACCTGGCATATTTCCTCCATTCTTGTGGTGATGGGAACAAAAGATCATCTGTGTAGGTGTGTGTTTAGGGATAAAGGGTCTGTTATGGACTACTTGCTCCTGCTTACACAACTAAGGTAAATACAAAACAAAGCTTTACTTAATTTTCAGATGATTTCTACCAAAATCCCTCCCTCTTATTTTAGGACTACTAAGATATTTTTTCTCGCCCAAAAGTACCGACACCTCTCGTCGCCCTCTTTGTCGTCATCGGGCGCCTATAACGGAATTCTAATCACCAACGTTATTCTCCACGTCGGTCCCTTCCACCTCATCATTCTTCCTCTGTCCTCCTTTAGGTAAAAGCCTAAAATTACCCCCTGCCTTTTGCTGCGCCTGGAGTATGTAAGGAGTATTGGTGGCTTGGGTGGGTGCATGACAGGGTCTTATGATGTTATTTTCATAAAAGGGTGATTAAGAATTGGAGTTAAAGTCTTCTGATAATACTTGAGTGTGTGAATCCAATGATGTTATTTGCATTAAGTTAGTGTTTACAAATCCATTGGATTAACATGCTCATCTGGTTGACTTAAATTAAGCCTGCTTTGTTGATCCGTTTGATTAAATAAGGTCCCAAAATCTAATGGTTCTGATTGGCTATCCTGAATCATTCATACCCATCTACAATAGGTGGGTAGATATCAAAAAAACAACCCCGAATCATTCATTATCTCGACTCACGAAAAGTCGCGACCAATCAAAGGATCTGTAAAATTCTTCTCCTTGATGCATTTGCAAATATTTTGACCTAAAGCCAACATGTAAAATATTCGAACACTCGCTGCAATAGGAAAATTAACTCATTTACTTTCTAACAGGACACTCCAAAAATTAGAGGATGCTTCAATAGAGTTAGAGTCATATTAGAAGAGACAGAATTAAGAAATTAAGTGATCCAAGATAATGTCGGAGCTGTGCCCATTGAAGTAAAGAAGAAATAAACAAGAATTCTGGAGCTGCTTCACTATTATTGCTACTAATCAGACTTTACACTTTACAGGGGGTTATTCGAAACAAATGTTCCCTAATTTTTTTTAATATTAACGGAACTCCTCTTATAGTATGTTGATATACAAACTGGGTTCTTTCTATCCCATATTCCAATTAAAATCAAACAAGGGTTTCTTTAATGTAGTGAATTGTCAACTTAATTCTTTTGCCGCAACTATAAGCAAGAGTGAAAAACAACATTAAAGCTGAACTAATCTAGAAGAGAACTCAAATATGGCTGCAGTTAAGTATTGTACACTTTATTCCTCTTATACATCTGCATCATTCTTTCTTCAATTATGTAAATCATGGCAGTTTCTTGTATGGTTTCAGGTGGAAAAAGAGGGAGTGAAGCACCCATTATCTCAACCACTATCTATGAGGGATTTTGTGCATAAAAATGGTCAACGGAACTAACGAGCAAAGGATAATACACAATCGAAAATGTCGAGCAAAACAGCGAAAATCCATGGGCAATCCCCAACCCGCAAAACAGCAAATGATAAAGGATATTGCACGCCCTCAAAAGCAACAACCAAAGGGAAAGACACAAGAAAAGGAATACTGTACTCCGGGGTCTATATCTTCATTTCGCTTGTTTAGGCAAAAGCAGTTAGAAAAGATGCGACACGCAACAGACACGGAATCTCCTATTACCAATGGAATGACACAAGAAGCAAATTTGGAAATTCAGATTCCTTCCACTATAATAAGAAATGATGAAGTTGAACATGAATTGGAGCAACAACCAATAAATGAAGAAATAGAAGTGGAATCTCAACCAAATGAAAGAATAGAGGAAGGTATATATCACGCACTTCTCTAGATCACATTTTCTTTTTTTTTTTTATCTCTAACTTATTATTTAAACTAATACTTTAACCTTAAATAGCTTGTAAGAGAAAAAAAGCAACGAGGTCCAACAACGTTAACAAAGGTCCACTCACAGACAAGAGAAGAGCGTGAAGCTCTTGTATTGAACTCAATCGGCCAACCAGTTGGACCAACAAAAGAAGTTGTTGATGAATTTAGCCTCTTCTTGGGTACAGTTGCTAGGGATTCTGAGCTTGCGCCTCTTAACTATAGAAAATTCAAACATTTGCCCACACTTGACAAAATATGGGATTGTGTTTCGGTATGTTCCTTTCAATGTTTCTTTTCTATATAAGCTCATTCATTGGACCGAATACCTATATATACTACTAATTGAGCTATTCATTGTTGGGTTAGGAAAAGTACATGGTTCCTGATCAAGGGAAGAAATAGGTTTTCGAATCTATCAATGCAAGTTGGCGTTGTCATAAATGTAGGGTGAAGTAAAAGCACTACTATGCACATGAAACTGATGAGAAAAGGTGGGAAAATCGTCCAAAAACAGTTTTCGATTCCCAATTTAAAGATCTTTTGGAATACTGGAATTGTTCACTGATTGAGGTATATGATTTTACTCTCTATGTAATTTTGTTAGTCTACTGTTGAAATTGTATGTTAACTTTTTTCTATTACAGGAAGAAGCAAAAATTAATAAAGGAAATCGTGGATCACTAGATGATATGCATACTATGGGTCCGAAGTCATACGCAATGTTACGTCATAAGTTGGTAACAACTAAGTATTTTGATTTATAGTTCTTATTGTTTCATCCTTGCATACTCTTAAAAAGTTATTGAACTACTAATTTGCATCTCTAAAGCAACAAGAGGAACCTGATAAGCAAGAGCCTTCACAAGAAAAGGTCTACAAAGAATCGAGGAAAAGAAATCCTGAAAAGATATACCTCACCAACAATGAGAAATCTATATCCAATATTGTGAGTTGGCATGTTATTTATTTGCATAGTTTCTGCCTTAACTTAGTATATGTAATAACTTAATCTTCTTTGGATAGGCCAAGATGGATGCTTTACAAAGTGTTGAACATGGAGAAGATGGTAACGTTAAGGATCATTACTTTGAAGTCATACAAGATCCTGTACGCAAAAATTGTGTACGCCTTTATGGAAGAGGTGTAACGAAGACTGATTTGAAAAAAAAGGATAAAAATGCAGGTTTCATATTTCCACAGGAGTTTTTACAAAGTATGGAGACTCAGTTGGTGCAAAAATTAGCACCAAGCGTGGCATCTGTCATTCTTTCTCAAATTCAAGCGGCTAATCCAGGAGTAGATCTTGTGATTCCTAATTTTTCAATTGGTACAATACCAAGGGATGCATCTAGAGATCAACATCCAACTAGTGACTCAAATGGGCAAGCTTCTAGTGGCCCGCAACTGTTAGATCGTGAGGTACCGTTCTTAGGTCTTATTTCTCTATGATCATATTTATGAACTAAACCTATGGAATATGCTAAAACCATGATTTTTTCCTGATTTTATTCGTCACATGGATTATGTGCTTTTTGGTATGTCTATTGAGTTTACCTTCTGGTTTGTTGTTGAATAAGTTCTCACAATATTTTGGTTCACACAATATTTAGTCTATTTGGGTAAAAAGTCAATATTTAGTCTATTTTGGTTCACACGATATTTAGTCTTTGTGATTCTCTTTGGTTGATATACACGAATATCCGAATTCTTGTCACTATAACTTAGAGTTTCTGACCTCTTGCTGCAACCCTCAATTGCATATGTTGGTGAATTCAATTTATTCTTTGTAGAAGTGCCAAAACATTGCTTGTATTTTACTCCAATCGAGTATTCTAAAGAATGGATTTTATTTCTATCTTATCGTGGAACCGAAACCGCCAAAAAAAGTAGATGTGAAACCGCAAATATTCATTTTTGATATATTGAAGGATATAGTATTGATGAGGTGTAATTGAAATCTCCCTGTCTCATAGCTTTTATTTTAGCAGCATTATCTTATCTTCTTCTACTGATGTACACTAACAAGTAACAATACATATACTTGCCACTATTTAGAGATTCTGGCCTCTTGCTGTAAGAATTTTTTTGTTTTCCTTCTTTTACAAAACTAAGAACAGAACATAATTTTTCTTTTCATAATCTGCTAAACTCTTACTGCAGTATTGTGTATCTCGTTTAATTTGAAACAAGCTTTCGTCCGTTCTTCTTTGGATGAAGTAAGATGTATGATTATCGTGAATGATTTGAATTTTGCCCTTTTCCTCGTGCTGTAGTTTTACTTTGCAGTAGTGGCTGGATGAAATATATTAATGTATAATGGTGATATCTTTTTATAGTTATATAAGGATGTCTTTTTTACCCTTCGGGTCTCATAAATTAATTTCGTAAAGGGCCTCTAAATTGTATGAGACGGCCCTGTGAACGGATACTCATAAGAGAACATGGTTTTGTATCCATTAGCATAGTCAGGATCCGTTCTAGTTTGTGATGCTGCATTCACATATACAAACATATAAGCTGTCTCATAAACTAATACTATGCCTCAATTAGAAGCCTTTTACGGAGAGGACTACTATGACTAGATTGCTTAAAAGTTACAAAAACTAAAGTGTAGCTAATCTCCTTTCAAATGGCATGTGACTATTAGTTACAACTTGTTTTTGCTTGAAAGAACTTGCTTTGTTTTTGCTTTGCCTGTCAAAGAGAAAAGTTTTTTTTTGTGTTGTTGATGGTGAACGTTTACTAACCTATTACAATGTTTGAATTTTTAGGTGAATAATGAACCAACTGGAGGAGATCAAACATAGACGTCTCACTATACATACTATCGGCCAGATTTAGCTAGCTATATTATAGTGATGCGGTTCTTGGTGGTTAGAAAGAAAGTGATTTATATGTACTTAGAAGTATTTTTGTGGTACTAAAACAAATATTTATTAGTTGGGTTTGATTAAGTACATTTTCTTTTTATTAATTAGGATTTGTCATGTATACTCTTAATTTAATTAGTTTTGGAAATTATAATACATATATGACAATTATTTTTGGCATTTCAAGAGTATTTTGGCATTTATTGCATCGTTACTAATATATACACAGGGATGTAATATTATAGGTTTTCAGTAGGTTACAGTAATAATCATTGCAATATCCCCACAAAAGAGAAAAAAAAATTCCGTTGCACTAGCTTAAATGATAGGCGTTGCACTAGCCAAGAATGTTGCATAACCTGCCACTAACAAAGCCGTTGCAAAAGATAGATGATCTAAGGCAACGACACATTTATCCGTTGCAATAGCTCTACTAGTCGTTGCAGTAGGCCTATTGCAGCGCCAACAAATGCGACGGTACAAAACCGTTGCAGTAGGCCTATTGCAACGACTTTTAGCCCTATTGCAACGATTTTGTGGTGTTGCCTATTCCTTTTAATGTAGTAGTGAATTTGGAGCAACCAAGGCAATCTTTTTCTTCTTCCCGCTTCACTAAGGCTCTTTTGCCTTTGCTTTCACTTTCTATTTGTTACGAGATGATTCACGCTGCTTCCCAATTTTAGGATGAAACTCGTCATGTATTCCTCATTGAAGACCGGGAGATTGTGGCTCTTGTTGAAGAGGTCGAGGGTTTACTAGGCATAACATCCAATGGTCCAGTTATTACATTTATGATTGATTCTTGCGGCTAAAGTAGCATTTTTTTGTTTATTTTCTAAACTGAAGAGAAAATCAGTGTTCTGGAATTTGGGGATTTACATGAACGTTTTTGTAAAAATGATTTGAAATTGTATAAAATTCATATGAACATGATTTTTATGTTTTTGTAAATCCACTGATGTCTTATTTAAACTTTATGTTTTTAGTTTTGTCTAGATGATTTTTATTTTGAACTTTATTGTCAGAACAATCTTAGGTGGTATTGGACAAAATCAGTTTTGCACAACAGTTGTATGATTTTTAATTATTTGTACAAAATTTGTTTTTTAGAAATTCCAAAGCCCAGTTGCTGGAAACATCTTGCACTTCATAGAAAAAATATTAAGTCCTACAAAATATTTGCTTAATGCAGATGAAAAAAATGAAATAAAGCACGAAATTAAAACTGACCATAATTACGGCATCACATTTTCTTATGGAGATGTTTATACACAACTTTTCTTGAAATTTTTTATGAAAATATTTTTTGGTGATGAAAAACAACCTGATTAAGAAAAATCACATAATCACATTATTTCCTAAGAGTCTCTCCATTAGAGTTGACTATTCTAGGTAGGGTGATTTAAGGTTGGGAACCTATTAGGACTTCCTCATACCCAAATCACTCCAAAATAAAAAAAATTGTAAGAAGAAAGAAGAAGAAAGAAGAAGAAAGTTACTAGATGATTGAAGAGATAATAAAAAAAATAAAAAAAACCTTCAACTTTACCTTGCTAGCTCAATGATGCACTTCCTTTTTGCAAATTTTTCTACCTTTTTTTTGTGATTTTTTTAATTTCTAAGTGAGTTTCTAAATCCACTTAATTACTAACTTAAACTCTTTTTTTGTGTTTTTTCCTATTGATGAACTTCTTTACTTACTAATTATTTGCCTAAATTTTATTTTCTTTTTCTTGAATGTGATTTTTAGAGGAAGGAATTGAAGTAGAAAAGATGAGAGTAGTAGTGAAATTAAATTGATTTTAGCTCCACTTGTGATTATGTGATTTATAAGGGGAAGGAAGTAGAGAAGATGAGAGTAGCTCAACTTCTCTTTGAAGTAAAAAAATGAGGGAGATGAATTAGGGTTTCAAAGAAGTAGAAAATCATATTTTTAACCCATAAATCTGATTTTTCTCATCCTTAATCACCCTAATGACATCACTCTAATGACCTCACCCTAATGACATCATCAAATTTCTTTGGAAACACAAATATTCTTATTCTTTTTGGATTTTCTCATCAGTGAGGGGAAATCAGATTTTCAGAAAATATTCTCCCCTAAACACCTTAATACGTAAAAAAATGCATCGAAAAACGTGCAAAACAATGCTGATTAGAACGCTGCGCCAAACGCAGGAGTCTGCGCTAGGCACCACGCCGTGCTCTAGGAGCAAGGCTCTGCGTCTGGCGCATGGCATTGTTGTGCGCTAGGCGCACAATCATGCGTCTAGCGCATGATCGTGTGCCTGGCGCACATTCGAATCTTCCCGAAAAAAATCCGAATTCTCCCATCTTAGACATGGGATTCGATTCTGATTCTTACTTCTTTTCATTATTTTTTATACCCTAACTAATTGATAAAGGATGTGATTAGTGGATAAAGAATATATCCTTATTCTTTATCCAATGAACAATGACTTGACCCTCAAGAAAACTGATTAATACATGTTTTGGGATACGACTAAAATCCCGACGCCTAATCGCGACCCGTTTTTTTTGAAAGACTTACTTAAGACATTTAACTAAAACTCGTCAAATTAATAAACGAGCATGATTATACTACGAATCATTTTATTAAAACGGTGGTTGAAGTTATTGACTACGACTCACGTAAATTATATTTCCAAGCCGAAACAGCATGACTAATACGCAAAAATGGAAAACCGTACGACGGAATGAAACTCGCGCTCTGGGAGGAAACATGCATTTGACGGGGCGCGTGCTCCATGATGCATGACAATTTTCGTTATTTTTATTTCTTTGCAAAATCTTTATTTATCCGAAAAAGGGGTTCAAAATTTATTGTCTACAGAATGCCCCACATTGGTCGAATTTTGGAGGGAATGATGGCTAATGTTTGAAAAGACACAAAATTTTGATAGAAAATTTCCTTTGAGATAACATATTCTCCATAAAAAATAGTTATCACTAGTGCTATGACTTGTGTTGCTTTATGTAGAAAATCCCAATTATTTTTCTAAAACTGAAAATGCGACTTTATCGTCGTCTTAGATAGAAAATCCCAATTAATTTTCTAGAATTTTAAATGCGACTTTATTGTTGTCTTACATAGAAAATCCCAATCAATTTTCTAAAATTGAAAATGCGACTTTATTGTCGTCTTACATAGAAAATCCCAATTAATTTTCTGAAATTTTAAATGCGACTTTATTGTCGTCTTTTTTCAGTCTTACCAATTTGTCTTTTGTTAATACGAGAGACTCCGACAATTAACAAGTTAACTCAATTTTTTTTTTTACAGTTTTTCATAGCCTTGATGCCAAACAAATTATCAAATCAGCATCACTCACTTTTTATGACTCCATGTGTTATCATGTCACCTTAAATTAGGACATTGTCAGGTCATGTCACCTAAAAGGGTTGACCTAAGGTTATTACCTTCTAGATAAACTATGGTGGACCAAACATCATATGGCCAAAAAATTTATCTGTTTTTCCAAAATCTTTCAGAATTTTGTTTTGCGTAATGCTTATTCGCTTTATCGGAAAATGATGATCACTATATAAAATAGATTGATCAAGGTCATTATTTTGGATGATCATCAGGAAAAGGGATTGTATCAATGTTCTTGACTCATCATTGACACAATTTTTTTTTTTCGGCTTCAACAAAAGGTTGCGAAACCACAAATGTTTCGTCATTAGCCATGGTGAAGGATGCTCCTTATTATCCTATGGACAAAACTCAAACTTATTATCCATGGCATGAATCATGGATGATCATCTTTTCCATCTATAAAAGAGGCATGATTTTTCATTTCCAAGTGCAACATCTTCACTACTCCAATCTTTTCTCTAATTTTTCTTCTTTCACAAAATGGCTCCTAACTATGAAGAAGCTAATGAAATGGGGAGTCGGGAGAAAAAAACAACTCTCGGGGGTCACAAAGAATTTGGAGCAACCAAGGCAATCTTTTTCTTCTTCCCGCTTCACTAAGGCTCTTATGCCTTTGCTTTCACTTTCTATCTATTACGACATGATTCATGCTGCTTCCCAATTTTTGGATGAAACTCGTCATGTCTTCCTCTTTGAAAACCGGGAGATTGTGGCTCTTGTTGAAGAGGTCGAGGGTTTACTAGGCATAACATCCAATGGTCCTGTTATTTAAAGTTTATGTTTTTAGTTTTGTCTAAATGATTTTTATTTTGAACTTTATTGTCAGAACAATCTTAGGTGGTATTGGACAAAATCAGTTTTGCACAACAGAGTTGTATGATTTTTAATTATTTGTACAAAATTTGTTTTTTAGAAATTCCAAAGCCCAGTTGCTGGAAACATCTTGCACTTCATAGAAAAAATATTAAATCCTACAAAATATTTACTTAATGCAGATGAAAAAATGAAATAAAGTACGAAATTAAAATATACCATAATTACGGCGTCACATTTTTTTATGGAGATGTTTATACACAACTTTTCTTGAATTTTTTTATGAAAACATTTTTTGGTGATGAAAAACAACTTGATTAAGGAAAATCACATAATCACATTATTTCCTAAGAGTCTCCCCATTAGAGTTGACTATTCTAGGTGGGGTGATTTAAGGTTGGGAACCTATTAGGACTTCCTCATACCCAAATAACTCCAAAATAAATAAAAAATGGTAAGAAGAAATATAAGAAACTTAGTAGATGATTGAAGAGAAAAAAATAAAATAAAAAAAAACCTTCAACTTTACCTTGCTAGCTCAATGATGCACTTCCTTTTTGCAAATTTTTCTACCTTTTTTTTGTGATTTTTTTAATTTCTAAGTGAGTTTCTAAATCCACTTAATTACTAACTTAAACTCTTTTTTTGTGTTTTTTTCTTTTTGATGAACTTCTTTACTTACTAATTATTTGCCTAAATTTTATTTTCTTTTTCTTGAATGTGATTTTTAGAGGAAGGAATTGAAGTAGAAAAGATGAGAGTAGTAGTGAAATTAAATTGATTTTAGCTCCACTTGTGATTATGTGATTTTTTAGGGGAAGGAAGTAGAGAAGATGATAGTAGCTCAAATTCTCTTTGAAGTAAAAAAATGAGGGTGTTTATAGAGAAATGAGGGAGATGAAGTAGGGTTTCAAAGAAGTAGAAAATCATATTTTTAACCCATAAAATCTGATTTTTCTTATCCTTAATCACCCTAATGATATCACTCTAATGACATCACTCTAATGACCTCACCCTAATGACATCATCAAATTTCTTTGGAAACACAAATATTCTTATTCTTTTTGGATTTTCTCATCAATGAGGGAAAATCAGATTTTCAGAAAATATTCTTCCCTAAACACCTTAATACGTAAAAAAATGCATCGAAAAACATGCAAAACAATGCTGATAAGAACGCTGCGCCAAACGCAGGAGTCTGCGCTAGGCACAGCGTCGTGCTCTAGGCGCAATGCTCTGCGTCTGGCGCAGGGCATTGTTGTGTGCTAGGTGCACAATCATGCGTCTAGCGCATGGTCGTATGCCTGGCGCACACTCGAAACCTCCCGAATAAAATCCGAATCTCCCCTCTAAGACATGGGATTCGATTCTGATTCTGACTTCTTTTCATGATTCTTATTCCCTAACTAATTGATAAAGAATTTCATTAGTGGATAAAGAATATATTCTTATTCTTTATCCAACGAACAATGACTTGACGATCAAGAAAATTGACTAATACCTGTTTTGGGATACGACTAAAATCCCGATGCCTAATCGCGACTCGTTTTTTTCGAAAGACTTACTTAAGACAATTAACGAAAACTCGTCAAATTAATAAAGATGAGCATGATTATACTACGAATCATTTTATTAAAACGGGGGTTGTAATTATTAACTACGACTCACGTAAATTATATTTCCAAGCCGAAACAGCATGACTAATACGCAAAAATGGAAAACCGTACAACGGAATTAAAGTCGCGCTCTGGGAGGAAACATGCATTTGACGGGGCGCACGCTCCATGATGCATGACAGTTTTCGTTATTTTGTATTTCTTTGCAAAATATTTATTTATCCGAAAAAGGGGTTCAAAATTTATTGTCTACAGAATGCCCCACATTGGTCGAATTTTGGAGGGAATGATGGCTAATGTTTGAAAAGACACACAATTTTGATAGAAAATTTCCATTGAGATAACATATTCTGCATAAAAAATAGTTATCACTAGTGCTATGACTTGCGTTGCTTTATGTAGAAAATCCCAATTATTTTTCTAAAACTGAAAATGCGACTTTATCGTCGTCTTAGATAGAAAATTCAAATTTATTTTCTAGAATTTTAAATGCGACTTTATTGTTGTCTTACATAGAAAATCCCAATTAATTTTCTAAAATTGAAAATGCGACTTTATTGTCGTCTTACATAGAAAATCCCAATTTATTTTTTGAAATTTTAAATGCGACTTTATTGTCGTCTTTTTTCAGTCTTATCAATTTGTCTTTTGTTAATACGAGAGACTCCGACAATTAACAGGTTAACTCAAGTTTTTTTTTACAGTTTTTCATGGCCTTGATGCCAAACAAATTATTAAATCAGCATCACTTACTTTTTATGACTCCATGTGTTATCATGTCACCTTAAATTAGGACATTGTCAGGTCATGTCACCTAAAAGGGGTGACCTAAGGTTATTACCTTATAGATAAACTATGGTGGACCAAACATCATATGGCAAAACTTTTTATCTGTTTTTCCAAAATCTTTCAGAATTTTTTTTTGCGTAATGCTTATTTGCTTTATCGGAAAATGATGATCACTATATAAAATAGGTTGATCAAGGTCATTATTTTGGATGATCATCTGGAAAAGGGGTTGTATCAATGTTCTTGATTCATCATTGACACAATATTCTTTTTTTCAGCTTCAACAAAAAGTTGCCAAACCACAAATCTTTGGTCATTAGGGATGGTGAAGGATGCTCCTTATTATCCTATGGACAATACTCAAACTTATTATCCATGGCATGAATCATGGATGTTCATCTTTTTCATCTATAAAAGAGGCATGATTTTTCATTTCCAAGTGCAACATCTTCACTACTCCAATCTTTTCTCTAATTTTCCTTCTTTCACAAAATGGCTTCTAACTATGAAGAAGCTAATGAAATGGGGAGTCGGGAGAAAAAACAACTCTCGGGGGTCACAAAGAATTTTGAGCAACCAAGGCAATCTTTTTCTTCTTCCCGCTTCACTAAGGCTCTTATGCCTTTGCTTTCACTTTCTATCTGTTACGACATTATTCATGATGCTTCTCAATTTTAGGATGAAACTCGTCATGTCTTCCTCTTTGAAGACCGGGAGATTGTGGCTCTTGTTGAAGAGGTCGAGGGTTTACTAGGCATAACATCCAATGGTCCAGTTATTTAAAATTTATGTTTTTAGTTTTGTCTAGATGATTTTTATTTTGAACTTTATTGTCAAAACAATCTTAGGTGGTATTGGACAAAATCAGTTTTGCACAACAGAGCTGTATGATTTTTAATTATTTGTACAAAATTTGTTTTTTAGAAATTCCAAAGCCCAGTTGCTGGAAACATCTTGCACTTCATAGAAAAAATATTAAATCCTACAAAATATTTACTTAATGCAGATGAAAAAATGATATAAAATACGAAATTAAAACTGACCATAATTACGGCACCACATTTTTTTATGGAGATGTTTATACACAACTTTTCTTGAATTTTTTTATGAAAACATTTTTTGGTGATGAAAAACAACTTGATTAAGGAAAATCACATAATCACATTATTTCCTAAGAGTCTCCCCATTAGAGTTGACTATTCTAGGTGGGGTGATTTAAGGTTGGGAACCTATTAGGACTTCCTCATACCCAAATCACTCCAAAATAAAAAAAAATGGTAAGAAGAAATAAGAAGAAAGTTAGTAGATGATTGAAGAGATAAAACAAAATATAAAAAAAAACCTTCAACTTTACCTTGCTAGCTCAATGATACAATTGCTTTTTGCAAATTTTTCTACCTTTTTTTGTGATTTGTTTAATTTCTAAGTGAGTTTCTAAATCCACTTAATTACTAACTTAAACTCTTTTTTTGTGTTTTTTCCTTTTGATGAACTTCTTTACTTACTAATGATTTGCCTAAATTTTATTTTCTTTTTCTTGAATGTGATTTTTAGAGGAAGGAATTGAAGTAGAAAAGATGAGAGTAGTAGTGAAATTAAATTGATTTTAACTCCACTTGTGATTACGTGATTTTTTAGGGGAAGGAAGCAGAGAAGATGAGAGTAGCTTAACTTCTCTTTGAAGTAAAAAAATGAGGGTATTTATAGAGAAATGAGGGAGATGAACTAGGGTTTCAAAGAAGTAGAAAATCATATTTTTAACCCAGAAAATCTTATTTTTCTCATCCTTTATCACCCTAATGACATCACTCTAATGACCTCACCGTAATGACATCATCAAATTTCTTTGGAAACACAAATATTCTTATTCTTTTTGGATTTTCTCATCAATGAGGGGAAATCGGATTTTAAGAGAATATTCTTCCCTAAACAACTTAATACGTAAAAAAATACATCAAAAAACGTGAAAAACAATGCTGATTAGAACGCTGCGCCAAACGCAGGAGTCTGCGCTTGGCGCAGCGCCGTGCTTTAGGCGCAAAGCTCTGCGTCTGGCGCAGGGCATTGTTGTGCGCTAGGCGGACAATCATGCGTCTAGCGCATGATCGTGTACTTGGCGCACACTCGAATCTTCCCGAAAAAAATCAGGATTCTCTCCTCTTAGACATGGGATTCGATTCTGATTCTGACTTCTTTTCATGATTCTTATTCCCTAACTAATTGAAAAAGGATGTGATTAGTGGATAAAGAATATATTCTTATTTTTTATCCAATGAACAATGACTTGACCATCAAGAAAACTGATTAATGCCTGTTTTGGGATACGACTAAAATCCTGACGCCTAATCGCGACTCGTTTTTTCGAAAGACTTACTTAAGACAATTAACGAAAACTCGTCAAATCAATAAAGACGAGCATGATTATATTATGAATCATTTTATTAAAACGGTGGTTGTAGTTATTGACTACGACTCACGTAAATTATATATCCAAGCCGAAACAGCATGACTAATATGAGAAAATGGAAAACTGTACGACGGAATGGAACTCGCGCTCTGGGAGGAAACATGCATTTGACGGGGCGCGCGCTCCATCATGCATGACAGTTTTCGTTATTTTTATTTCTTTGCAAAATCTATATCTATCCGAAAAAGGGGTTCATAATTTGTTGTCTACAGAATGCCCCACATTGGTCGAATTTTGGAGGGAATGATGGCTAATGTTTGAAAAGACACAAAATTTTGATAGAAAATTTCCTTTGAGATAACATATTCTCCATAAAAAATAGTTATCACTAGTGCTATGACTTGTGTTGCTTTATGTAGAAAATCCCAATTATTTTTCTAAAACTGAAAAAGCGACTTTATCGTCGTCTTAGATAGAAAATCCTAATTAATTTTCTAGAATTTTAAATGCGACTTTATTGTCGTCTTACATAGAAAATCCCAATTAATTTTCTGAAATTTTAAATGCGACTTTATTGTCGTGTTTTTTCAGTCTTATCAATTTGTCTTTTGTTAATACGAGAGACTCCGACAATTAACAGGTTAACTCAATTTTTTTTTTTTTTTACAGTTTTTCATGGCCTTGATGCCAAACAAATTATCAAATCAGCATCACTCACTTTTTATGACTCCATGTGTTATCATGTCACCTTAAATTAGGACATTGTCAGGTCATGTCACCTACAAGGGTTGACCTAAGGTTATTACCTTCTAGATAAACTATGGTGGACCAAACATTATATGCCAAAATTTTTTATTTGTTTTTCCAAAATCTTTCAAATTTTTTTTTTTTTTTTTTTTTTTTTGCGTAATGCTTATTCGCTTTATCAGAAAATAATGATGACTATATAAAATAGATTGATCAAGGTCATTATTTTGGATGATCATCAGGAAAAGGGGTTGTATCAATGTTCTTGATTCATCATTTACACATTATTTTTTTTTTCGGCTTCAACAAAAAGTTGCCAAACCACAAATGTTTGGTGATTAGCCATGGTGAAGGATGATCCCTATTATCCTATGGACAATACTCAAACTTATTATCCATGGCATGAATCATGGATGATTATCTTTTCCATCTATAAAAGGGGCATGATTTTCATTTCCAAGTGCAGCATCTTCACTACTCCAATCTCTTCTCTAATTTTTCTTCTTTCACAAAATGGCTCCTAACTATGAAGATGCTAATGAAATGGGGAGTCGGGAGAAAAAAACAACTCTCGGGGGATACAAAGAATTTGGAGCAACCAAGGGAACCTTTTTATTCTTCCCGCTTCACTATGGTTGTTATGCCTTTGCTTTCACTTTCTATTTGTTACGACATGATTCATGCTACTTCCCAATTTTGGGATGAAACTCGTCATGTCTTCCTCTTTGAAGACAGGGAGATTGTGCGTCTTGTTGAAGAGGTCGAGGGTTTACTAGGCATAACATCCAATGGTCCAGTTATTACACCTAGGTCTCCTACAAGGATATTGGGAGATTTATCAATAATTTTATATCTTCCCGAAAATCTTCTTGGCAACTACCTACAATATGGTGAGATACTTCTTCTCAACTTATTGTTGACTTTTCAATTTGGTACTTGAAAATTTTCTAACAATGCCAACTATAGGATTGCTAGAGAAAATGCTTGTATTCTTATGATTTTGGGAAGTACCGTCACTAAATGGTCTTTAAACACATGTCATGTTCGGTGTCTTTCACTTATTCCTCAAATTGTTAGTGGGGGTCGTCTTGGACCACTTATTTTTGGGGAAATGTTCCTTGGCTTAGATGAACTCAAAAGAAACCCTCAAAGCTTTTTGAAGGGATGTCCATTAGCCCTTCATTTATGGTTATTGGAAAAATTTTCTCTTATGAAACCCCACAAGAGTCTTACTTACAAAACTAATCATGTGCGGGAGAAAGGTCTTCTTCCTTCCTTCTATCAACATAGCAAAAATGGTGGGTGGGAGGATTTTTTTTTTTACGTCAAGATATAAAGTGGGTTACAAGCCACCTTGGCATTAGTGCAATTGTATATTGCAATTCTGGTCGCATATGTGTACAATTACCTGAGTTTTGCCAAGTCACTTTCTACCTTCCATGGAGGTGTCTAAGGCAAATTGGTTGGAGGCAACATCACATTCCTGCCCTCAAGGTTCTTCCATCTTGTACGACTTATGAGGCTGATATGAGTGGTATTCAGAGAATGCCTACTATATGGCAGTCGGCTAAAACTATATCAGCGCTATCAGAACCTTCCTTTCCACTTATTGATGAAAATTACCTTCAATGGCTTCTGGCAGATATTGGTCAAGACCATGATTCAGACGAGCCTACCATGAAGAGGAGAAGGGTTTGAGAGAAATATCATGTTTATTTTCTATGTTGTTCTTTTTTGGTGTTTTTTGCTATCTCATTTTTTTTTTAAGTTTGTAGGAAATGGAGGTTTTATGTCTTTTTATGTATGAAATGAAGTTCCCCAGTTGGGATGAATAAAAGATCTGTTTGTGAGAATTATCTGCTTGTGAGAAATTCAATGTGAACACAATTATAAACACATGCACACTTTAATATTAAATATGACATGCAAATCATAATTAATCAATCATATGACACATAAAATCATAATACATAAAATCTTGACAATAAAAAACATGTCTCATCATTTTTCTTTTTCTCCTTTTTTCCTTTTTTTTTTGTTTTTTTTTTCTTTTTATTTTTTATTTTTATTTTTTTGCATACATCATATGAATATCTAGAAATACATGGCATGTTTATTAAGAATAAACAGATACAATACAAAATCCACAAATTGCTTGGTCACTTGACCATGGCAATTACAATTACTTTGACGCCTAAGCATAATATTTCTTCAACAGATCAAGATTAGTGAAATGGGTGAACTCATTCCCATCCAAATCCATTAGATTTACTGCTCCAGCCATGGTGACATACGTGATTAGGAATGGTCCAGACCAGTTAGGCTTGAATTTTCCCCGAGGATCATGCAACAGAGCTCTATTTTCCTTTAAGACTAGATCACCTTCTTGAATGTCTCCATCTCGAACCTTTTTGTTAAATGCACGAGCAATTCTCCGCTGATAGAGTTGAATGTTATGCAATGCTTGTAGTCGGCGCTCATCTACCAATGCAAGCTCATCATAACGAGTTTTATACCATTGGTCTTCTGAGATTTCACTTTCTGCTATGACCCTGAGTGATTGTATCTCCATCTCAACCGGTAGGACTGGCTCATCCCATAAACCAAGGAATACGGGGTTGTTCCTGTTGGAGTCCTAATTAATATCATATATCCCCAAAGGGCATATGGGAGTTTGTCATGCCATTCCCTAGTCTTCTTAGTCATCTTGGCAACAATAGTCTTGATTGTCTTATTGGCTCCTTCCACCGCTCCATTTGTTTGGGGACGATCATGTGACGACTGATGATGCTTGATTGCATATTTTGCGAGAGTTGTCTTCAGATGACCTTCAAATTGTAATCCATTATCAGAGATGATTTCAAAAGGTATGCCATACCGACAGGTAATATTGTTAATAACAAATTTCGAGACTTGCTTTGCCCCTAGCTTTGAAAAGATTGCAGCTTCAACCCACTTCCAAAAGTAATCAATTGCTACAAGAATATATTGATGCCCTTTGAAGCCTTTGGATGAATTTTTCCGATTATGTTTATGCCCCAACTTGAAAATGGCCAAGGAGAAGTGATAGTATGTAGTGACACATGCATGTGGCATATGATTGAGGTTAGTAAATATCTGACATTGCTTGCAGGCGCGGACAAAACTGATGCAATCACCTTCTAGAGTGCTCCAATATAAACCTGCTCGTAAAATTTTACGAGCTAGCATTCTTCCGTTCATATGGGGTCCACATTCTCCTCCATGAACTTCTTCCATGATGGCTTGCTTTTCGCTGTCATTCACACAGAATTGCAGAGTACCATCAAACCCTTTGTGATATAGTCTGCCTTTTAGTATGCGAAAATGAGCAGCTAGTCTTCTGATAGCTATACGATCCTTCTTGCCACTCCCCTCTAGATACTGCATAGTTTCCAGAAAAGCCTTGATATCCTTATACTAGATGTCATCATCATCATATTGAGCCAGCGTAGAGACAATTTGTGCTACCGTCACTGTAGGCCCCTTCTTTTCTTCAATTAAAACCGACTGGATTTTTGTACCATTTTCCCATGTTAAATTAACAGCGAGATTGTCCAAAGCATCAGTGAAGCTATTTTGTTCCCGAGGAAGATGTTTGAAGCTGATATCATCAAAACAAGGGATCAATTCTTGAAGGTACTCTGTGTAGAGCTGAAGTATGTCATCTCTAACTCTCCAAATTCTTATTGTTTGAGATATGATGAGATTAAAATCTCCATACACAGTGATATGTCATGCTCTTGCTACCAAAGCGGCTTTTACGCCATATATACAGACTTCATACTCGGCTGTATTGTTTGTTGCTGGGAAATCCAGCTTGACAGCAAATGGAATATGGACTCCATCAGGGTCTACTAAAAAACCCATGCTCCATTACCTTTTCTATTAGAACTCCATCAAAATACATGCACCATTGTGGGTTGTCAATGAATAATAAGTACTCATCAGGGAATGCATCATCATACTCATCTCCTGACACTGGTCCTTCAGCTAGGGCTTCAGATATAGCTCTTCCTTTGACAAATTTATGGCTGACACATTGGATATCAAACTCAGAAAGCATAGCATGCCATATCGCCAATCTTTCACTAAGAATAGGTTTCTCAAACATATACTTGATTGGATCAAGTCTTGAGATCAGGTAAGTGGTATGAGCTTGAAGGTGATGCCTCAACTTCTTCGTGGCATAGACCAAAGAGACACGTGCTTTTTCCAGTGGGGTATATCTTGTTTCATACTCCAAAAATTTCTTGCTAAGATAGTATATGACAACTTCTTTCTTTGTTCCCTCTTGATATTGGGCTAAGATAGCTCCCATAGCCGTTTCTGTAATAGTGAGGTACAAAATTAAAGGTTCCCCTGGTCTAGGCGTCATTAGAACAGGTGAATTTGAAAGATACTCTTTCATGGAATCAAAAGCTCCATGATATTCCTTGTTCCACTCATGGAATGCCCCTTTCTGAGCAGCTTAAATATAGGTTCACATCTCATAGTGAGTTTGCGATATGAACCTGCTGATATAATGAATTATGCTGAGAAATCCTCTTACTTCTTTTTCAGTTTTTGGAGGAGGTAGCTCTTGAATAGCTTTTACCTTTTCCGAGTCCACTTTAATGCCGTCTTGACTGACAATGAATCCCAACAACTTCCCCGAAGTGACACCAAACACACACTTTTGAGGATTCAACCTTAGATTGTATTTCCTAATTTTTTCAAAGAAGGACCTTAATGCAGGAATATGCCCCTCACGATCTTCACTTTTCACAATCATATCATCTACATAGACCTCCACAATGTCGTGGATGAGGTCATGAAGGATAGTGGTTGCAGCCCTTTGATATCTGGCTCCGGCATTCTTGAGACCAAAAGGCATAACTCGGTAGCAAAAAGTGCCCCACGGAGTGATGAAAGACGTCTTTGTCATATCTTCTTGTGCCATGAGTATTTGATTATGCCCTGAAAATCCATCCATGAAGGAAAATATTGCATAACCAGTCGTGCTATCCACGAGGACATCAATATGGGGTAGAGGAAAGCAATCTTTTGGTGATGCAGCATTCAAATCTCGAAAGATGCACAGTAGAACTCTTCCATCCTTTTTAGGTACAACCACTATAGTGGCGAGCCAACTCGGATGTTTTAGACACATAATCGTGTCTCCCCATTTAAGGGTCCAATGATGAAATATACTGCAGTCTTAGTTGGCACGGCCCAATGGAGGAGTAGTCCGAATAACCAGGCAATGTGTGTTTTGAAATAATATTATACAAGCCCAATTAATCATTCATTATGATTAATTGTAAGTTCAACCCATAAAATGTTTTTAAGTCCATTTTAAAAGCCCAACTGAATGTTTATTATTTTAATAAATATTTTACTAATATTTATTATTTTGATAAATATTTTTTTAATATTTATTCTTTTGATAAATATTATCCTAAAAGCTTTTATTATTATCCTTTACCCATAAATCGAATTTTTTAACCCGAAAAACTCAATCTCCGGATTTTTAGGGATAAAAATGGCATCTTGAAAGCACGCGAAGCATAAAAAAGCAAATATTCTGGAATATGAGCCGGACGCGGCGGCTGCGCTCAGCGAGCCACGTGCGTCCAGCTCATTGGCCAAATCGCGTCAGGCGCGTCAATGAGCGCCTGACACATGGACTTATGACTCACACAGAGTCCTGCGCCTAGCGCAAGTCCTGTGTGAGACGCAAGTTAAAATTTTATCTTTTTGAAAACGTGTTTCCATGTGCAACGTTTTAATTGGACGGACCACGTCAGGCAGGCCAACCTGCGCCTGATGCGTGTCCTCATGCCTGCCACGTAGGACTGCGCCTGGCGTAAGTCTTGCGTGGAGCGCACGCTTTATTTTACCTATAAATATGGACTGATTTCCCGAATCAAAGGCGGCTTCGAATTATTATTTATACGCACACAAATACTCTCGAAAACTCCGAAATACACTTCGAATACAAAACACTCAAATACTTTCAATCTTGCAAGTCAATTATTGCTCATGATCCTATTATATTTCTGGTTTTAAGATTGCTTCAACTGAAGGTCACTACGCTCTTCGATCTAAACCACATAGGTATAATCCTGAGGGCTCTTGAATAATTATATTTATTTTATTGAAATTACTAATCTTTTCTTGTCATGATGTAGATTCTTAATCAATAACCGTGTCCCTTGTAAATTCTAACCTATTTTCTTATATTTTCTGTATATAATATTCATATTGTTATCATTGTCTTGCATGCCTTTTTATCACCCACATGTTATTATGCTAAATAAGACCTAAATAATTGTTCTCATTAATTCAGATAATTTGGACAACCTGTTAGGAATCTCGTAAAATGATTGCCTAATAACTGATCACTAAGTAATTAGTCTTTTGATGTGTTTCCTGAATCAATCTAGATTATTTATTTTAGGGTGCTTTAAAATATTATTTGATTGTTCTATTGCATAAAATCTGCTGTGAATCGCTATATAGTAGAGGCCAGCAATGGGAAATATAGTTCCTGACTATATTGTACCCTCACATCCGAACTCACTTTTTGGTTCCTGACCATCTATGGAGTCATGACGGGGAAATCTATATTAGATAAGTCCCTAAGATGTCCCTTCCGTTTCAATATCCAATTAGGTTTATGATTCTTTCTCTAAATAATTGTTGGTGACTTCTTTCAAAACATATTATTTTATAAAACCTTAACAATGGGGTAGTTAAATAAACGCGCTCACACCGTGTGTAGGCATTAAAGGAATTGAAAAATCCACGCCTACAATTTGGCGACTTGACTGGGGAGGATTTTTTAAAAATTTTTTTTTTTTGAAATGAGTGGATGAAACTTGAAAAATACAATTTATTCTTATTTTTATGCCTTTGAATAATATACAGTTTTGTATGTGCATGGCTATTGTTCATCCACCATAATGACAATCTACCTTGCCTCATTAACACATGTTCTATGTGTGAGGTCACCCTCGGGGGGTTTGCGCTTTGTTCTTCCAAAAAGCTTCCTGAGCGATAGTGTTGGATCTTAGTCATAAGCAAACCTACCAAACTATGGCATTATTCTCTTGTTCCTGACTTGAGAATGGATTGCATCTTACACGTGGCCACCTCTTTAAGCAGGGGTACGAAGCGTGGGATCAATCCCTTAGTCATAGACCCTTTCAGCCTTAACCTAAACCTGACCAATAGTTGAATGTAGAACTGGACTTTAGGTTTTGAACTTTTGCATCCATGTTACTTGACATTTATGTGTGATTGCAATTTTTGCCTGATCATATTTTATTAACATGTTGATATGTGTTGCACCTAAAAAAATAATACCATTCGCCTCTAAAAACTGTCGTTGTTTCCGCCCGAACATTCGTCAAATTACCTATATGCATGCCGCAGAGTATTGCGCCAAACGCATTAAGTTGCGCCTGGCACAACACTCCTGCACCAGACGCAAAGCCCGCGAGTCACATATGTTGTGTGACACGCAATCTTTTCGTCCCATGCAAATTGGTCTTCTGACCACTGTTCGTGTCAACAATTTGCGTCAATTAGTGCGTCCTAAATTTCGTGCGTCCTAAACTGTTGTTATATCAGTCTTCGCGTCTTGACATTGGACCAGATTTGTCAAAACATTGTCTAAACTGTCACGAACATGAGGGTGGGCTCAGCACGCTAGACGCATGAGGATGCGCCTGACGCTGTTGGCCTGCGCTAGACGCACACTTTGCGCCACACACAAATTCGCTACGTGGCGTATTGTTGTCCATCTCTCGTTTTCCGTCACTTTAGGCAATGTGGTGACCAATTTCGTATAATACTTCGTGCATTTGAGTCATTGACTAATAAGAACATCTCGTGTTTAACTTCACCAGAAAAAGAGAGTCTCTGTCTTCTTTTAGAATTCTATCATCATTAGGTCTCATCTAGCTGCATGGTCATATTTTGTTTTTTTTGGAGAAAGTCGGATATTCCTATCCTCCCAACAACTTACCCCATTTTAAAAAAAAAAATTTCATTTTTTTTTATTTTCCGAAACTGTGGTGACAGACTCTTGCCAATATATCATTATCCATTTTCCTCCACAAAATAAATTCATCATTATCCGTTTTCCTCCACAAAATAAATTCATCATTATCCATTTTCATCCACAAAATAAATTCATGTATCATTCTCCATTTCCATCCACAAAATAGATTTTCTTACGCAAATACCTTTTGGCAGGAGTTTCGAACAAATTAATATGATATTTTCGAAAACATTTTCATTCCTCACCCTATCCATTTCTGGAGTAATGTGTCCTTGTCAAACAGGTTAATTGAGAAAACAGTCTCGATAACTCGTCCGCTTGCTCGAAAAGCTAGATATGTTCCACCGACTAAAAAACGGTTAACTGTTGAAGTAACAATGGGTGACGAAAAGGTTACTGAGCTGACTAATATCATTGAACGAATGGCTAAGAACTTGGAGGAGGTCACTCTCCGTCTGCACCAAGTTTTCCACGAATGTTGTATTCGCCAAACAAATGGAAAATGCTGTTCAAAAAGCCACCAATAAGGATTTCTACTTTGATTTGGATGAGAACAACAAATTTAAGGGAAAACTACCTGAAAAGTTTTCCACGAGTGACTTTCCTAAGTTCAAGCCTACTGACAATCCCAAGTATCACTTGAGGAACTTAAAGGCCACTATCATCATTAAGTCTGTGGACCTTGAGCTTTATCCAACAGTATTCCCTATGTCGTTGGACCCTGCCTGTCAAAACTCGTTCTACTCCCTGGACAGTGGACGCCAAGCATGTTGAAACATGGGGTGATATCACTAGAGAGTTTATAAAGTAATATCAACATAACATTGTGATCTAAACCTCACTAAGGGAGTTGGAAGTGTTGAAGCAAGATAACAATGAAGGCTTTACCACCTACCTTAACAAATGGAGGGAAAAGTCTGCGTACATGGTCTACAGACCTGCTGACAAGGACCTTGTCCGCATCTTTGTTAACAATTTATAATCCAAGTATAAAACTCAACTCAAATACTTGGGTACCGATAATTTCACCAAGTTATACGACATAGTTGTGCAAATCGAAGATGACTTGTTGAAAAATGCCCAAAATGACAACAATCGTTATAAGGGCAATAATAACAACAAGAAAAATGATTAGGGATCCCCTTCCAAAGGTGGAGAGGTGAACCTTCTTGAGGCACCCCAAAGATCCCTCCAGAGGAATATTAGAAGGATATTCACTCCAATAGGCATGTCATATGCCACCGCTTTTGATCGCCTAAATTTGAAGGGCGCTCTTGATCCCATTGGACCAACTCCGGATCCAGAAGAAAGTAAGAAAAGACCAAGTTGGGACAAGAATGCTTAGTACAAATACCATAGAGGGAATGGTCACAAGAAGGAGGACTCTTTGAAACTGAAAAATGCCACTCAAGACATGATTGATGAAGGTAGACTTTCCATTCCTCCTGCAGGGAAGAAGCCTAACAATCAAGATAGACCATTAAACAAAGTTCTAGCTATCTCTAAGGATCAATACTGCTATGATCCACTTCTCTTGATCGCACCAATAGGGGATCCTGTCCCCGCTATCATTATTGCTAGCACCTCACCAGATATCAATGGTATATGAGATAGTGATGAAGAAGACGAGTATGTCACAGAAGAAAGTGACTATATATGGGGAACATGTATCTCTCCACCTCTAGGACTATATGACGATGATGAAGTCATTAGTCCTAAAACCGATCGCTTTACTTTAGCAATGGATTGGTACAAAAGTGATGAGGAAGCAGTACATGTACTTACTCGAACTGGAAGGCTAACTCAGCCTGTTCAGGATAACCTTCCCACATCGTCTGCATCTCCTGAAGGGGTTCTTCCCAAAGAGAACTCTCTCATTCAACAACTCATGAAAACAAAAGCTGATGTTAACATTTGGCAATTAATAGCTTCCTCTCATGGGCATCGCATGGCATTACTAAATGCCCTCACAAAGATGAACGTGTCATCTGACACTTCCTCTGAAGGATTGGTCAATTTCCTGACTGCTGATAAGCCAATCCAAGGAAATACTATTTCCATCACTGACGATGACCGTCCTTTTGAAGGAAGCAAACACAACAAGGCCCTACATCTCACTGTAGCACGCGTGGGCATGAATGTCCCAATGACATTAGTAGATAATGGATCTGCCATTAACGTATGTCCATTACGAACTGCGTGCCACCTAGGTTTCAAAAATGAAGATTTCAGTCCCTCCCTTTAAGGCATCCGAGCATACGACAATTCTCGTCGTCAATCCTTGGGAACTATAGCCCTAAACATCTCTGCAGGGGTTATAGAAACGTACGATTTTTTTTCCAGGTCATTGATATTAAGGCCTCATTCAACTTACTATTAGGATGACCATGGCTTTATGAGCTTGGTGCAGTCCCATCTTCCTTGCATCAAAAGGTTAAGATGATTGTTGATGGCATTCCCATAACTCTCGATGCCTCTACAATGAAAGCACAAGTAGTATACAAACCACTCATCCACATAGACTATGATGAGGAGGATGAAGATCTTCGAGGATTCGTTACCGAAGAAGTAGCCCTCATTAAAGAGGATTTAACGCCATTTAATTTTGATTTCTTCTCCAATCTAGCAGTTAATTATATCATGAGCAAGAAGGGACACTTCCCAGGCATGTCACTGGGTAGTAAGAAGTCTAGAGCACCTCCTTTCATTGACTCTAAGTCAATATAAAATTTGTTTGGCTTAGACAGGCCCACCAGGAAGGAGCTCAGAGAACGTATTGCAAAACGCATAGCATACCGCAATACCAAGGATAAGGACAGTATCCCTTTTCCTTCCTATCAACCCACTCTGAATGGACAATTTCTAAGGATAGGAGAAGATTATCCTTGCTATGAATTCCCTGAACCATTCTATCAGGCTCAAGAGGGAGTGATCTACCCCAGATTTGAAATATTTCTTGACTGTCACTTTCTAGAAGAAGGGATTCCTAATCCCAAAATTAAACAGTTCACTGAAGACTATTTAGACTACAAGGCATTGGGACTTCTATTCGGTCAAGAACGAGTCAAATGCCCAAATAATACTGCTCATATCCAGGCTGTGCTACAAAATGAAGACTTCGACCCTACTATATATGCTGATCACTCCTACAAGTGGCGTCATGCAAGGATGGAGGAAGACTATCAAGCTGACTACTCCAGACAGAAAGAAGATGATCTTCACCACCGAAGATGGACCAATGTTTGAAGAGTCCGAGTCATCTGAGTCTTAGTCTGTTGAGTCTAGTATCCCAGTTGGGACTATTTCTAAGCCTGTTATAATTCTAGTGTCCAAATAGAGTCTTTAGCTTCTGCTGAGTCATTATTCAACTCTATGATTTCCGATTTCAATAATATGAACTCATTTGCTTATGACTTGTGCAATATCTCTACTTCTTCTTCTCCCTTTCCTTCTTGTTGCAACAATGAATCTGAAAAAGAAATAATTAAAGCAGTGGAAGAACATGAAAATAAAACTCCAATCATCGAGGAAACAGAAAAAATTAACCTTTCTGATGATAATGAACCAAAGGAATTAGTAATAATTCGATTAACTTTAAGCGAATATGAACGCACTCAATTAATCAAAACATTAGTTGAATATATCGACGTATTCGCATGGTCCTACCAGGACATGCCAGGCATTGATCGCGAAATTGCTCAGCATACCATTCCCCTAATCGAAGGGATGAAGCTATCAAACAAAAGTTGCGCAGAATGAAGCTAGACATAGCTCTCAAAATCAAAGAAGAAGTCATTAAACAACTTAATGCAGGTGTTATTAAAGACGCTAATTACCTTGACTGGATTGCTAACGTTGTGCCTGTGCCTAAAAAGGATGGGAGAGTTAGGATGTGTGTCGACTATAAAGACCTCAATAAAGCAAGCCCCAAAGACGGCTTCCCCTTACCTCACATAGACGTCCTAGTAGACAACACTGCCAACCATGCCCTTCTCTCTTTTGTTATACGGTTATGCCATGAACGTGTATGCATGAACAGGTATGCAGGGTATAACTAGGTAAAAATGGTCGAGGAAGATATGGAAAAGACTACCTTCATCACACCGTGGGGGACCTTTTGCTATACCGTTATGCCTTTTGGGTTATAAAACACTGGGGCCACCAATCAAGGAATTGCGACTACCCTTCTCCATGACATGATGCACAAAGAGGCAGAAGTTTACGTAGATGACATGATAGTCAAGTCCAAAGATAGAGAGGGACACCATACCACCCTTGAGAAGTTCTTCATGAGACTTCTCAAATACAACATAAGACTTAATCCACAAAAATGCACCTTTGGGTTCACTTCTGGGAAACTCCTTGGTATGTCATCAGTTCTAGAGGGATTGAAATTGACCCCACTAAAATAACAGCTATCATGACCATGCCTTCGCCTAAGAATGAAAAACAAATAAGGGGGTTCTTAGGTAAAATCCAGTACATCAGTAGGGTCATCTTTAAACTGACCATGGTGTGTGAGCCCATTTTTAAAAAGCTTAAGAAAGTGTCGCTGCCGAATGGGATGTGGACTGCCAAAAAGCCTTTGACAAAATCAAAGAATATTTATCCAACCCTCCTGTCTTAGCACCTGCCTTGTCAGACATACCTTTAAGGCTTTATTTGACTGTGACTAAGACCGCGGCGGGGGCCATGTAGGCACAAGAGGTTAATGGGAAACAGTCCGCTATTTACCACCTTAGTAAGAAGCTCTTAGACTACGAATCCCGTTACACCCCCTTAGAAAAGCTTTGCCTTGCACTAGTATAGGCCACTAAGAAGCTTAGGCATTATATGCTTACTCACACAATCCATATAGTGTCACGACTAGATCCTCTTAAGTTCTTGTTCGAAAAGCTAACCCTTAATGGTAAACTCTCCCGTTGAGTAGTAATGTTGGCCGAATTTGACTTAAAATTTATCCCTCATAAATCCATCAAAGGCAACGCTGTTTCTGACTTTGGAGCGGATTTCCCTGTTGATGAATCTCCCGAAGAATATGAATTTCCTGATGAAGACCTTCTCATGACGAAAGACGAAGGTTGGGTACTATACTTCGATGGTGCTTCCAACCAAAAGGGATGTGGCGTTGGGGTACTCCTGGTATCACCTGAAGGCGAACACACTCCTCTTTCTGTTAAACTCGACTTTGATGTTACTAATAATGCAGCTGAGTACGAAGCATGTATCATAGGGCTCTAGGCCGTAGTGTCCCTCGACATCAAGAAACTAGGAGTATATGGTGATTCATCTTTGATCATCAATCAAATCTCTAAAAGATGGAAAGTTAGACATGAAAGACTCTTGCAATACCAAACTCATCTAGAAACCATTGCTGAAAAAATCCCTGAAATACAATATACATACCTTCCACGAGAAGAAAACCAATTTGCTGACGCTTTGGCCCGCTTAGCCTCTATGATTAGGATTCCTCGCACCATGCCAGAAATGCCCCTTATCATTGAGAGCAGTGGCGGATGTAGATGGTTCTTTGGGGGGTACTGCGAAGACCATAAAAAAAAAAAAATTAAAAACTTTTTTATTTTTATTTTTTAAAGAGGGTTAATTGAATAATTGACCGTTGCAGATGTGCATTTGGGTGAGAGGCTGCCAGCAAAGAGTGTCAGCAAAAGGTGAAGGGTCAGTTTTCCCTTCCATTCATTTATTACATTGTACTTTTTAGTTTTAACTTTTACTTTTGTCAGAATTTAAATTATTTTTTAACAAAAACATCAGACAAACAACCAAAATACAAGTGAAGAAAGCGTGAGGCACTATCACTTTTTCACTTCTCTCTCTTCACTCTCTCAATTCAATTTGAGAGACGGCAAGAGCCTGCTTATGTTCATGCCTTAGACACTGAGCCAGATCCTATTCCTTTTGAACCCTAGTTTATTGACATTCTCAACTATTTAACCAAAATAGAATACCCACATGGAGCTTCAACAAGATCCCAACGTGCCTTAAGGCTCTTGGCCTCCCAATATGTCGAGTATAACGGGACTCTGTACAAAAGAACACCACAAGGCGTGCACCTGCTCTGTATTAATAAACCTGATACCACAAAGGTCATGGATCAAGTCCATAGTGGAATTTGTGGCACGCATATGAACGACCGCATGTTAGCTCAAAAGATCATTCGCTTAGCCTATTACTGGACCACAATGGAGAAAGACTGTTACCTTTATGCCAAAACCTATCCCAAATGCCAATTATGCGCTAACCTACAACACATCCCACCCTCCTTGTTATATACCTTTACTTCACCTTGGCCATTTTCAACTTGGGGTATTAACATTATCGGTAAAATCAAAGTTGTTAAAATCGAGATTCTAGTTTGAATCGGAAACAACCTTTAGCATCGAATCGTAAAATCAAATCGTAGAATCGTAAGATTCTACAAACACGTATAATCAAGATATTGCACTCAATCTTCATTGAATGTGCTAAAATTATAAGTTAAAAACCCTAAAAATTGGAAAAAATAGTTGTTTACCCACTATATTGGCAATAACTAACAATACATATCTATTATTTACTTTGTTAGCATGATTTAAATTTGCGAGGTTTTCGCTAGTCAAAAGAAATGTATAGAATCGTCTAGTATCATGAATCAAATCGTCTGCCAAATTTTAAATCGTAAAATCGTAAGATTTTGAGATTTGAATCACGATTTTAATAACTTTGGGTAAAATAACACCACCTGGTACTGGGGGGCATGAATCCATACTTGTGGCCACAGACTACTTCACTAAGTGGGTAGAAGCAGCATCCTATGCTAAATTGACAGCCAAACATGTCGTTGCTTTCTTAAAAACAACCATAATTTGCCGCTATGGGGTTCCTCACGAGATCATAAGAGACCAAGGTACCCACTTTCAAGCCGAATGTGAACAAGTCCTTGCAAAATATAGCATCAAGCACCATCGCTCCTCCCCATATAGACCCCAGGCTAACGGTGTTGTGGAGGCTGCTAACAAAAATATCAAGGTTATTATCCAGAAAATGACCAAAAATTATAAGGATTGGCCAGACAAACTACTTTTTGCCTTATGGGGATACCGCACTTCTATCCGAACATCTACCGAAGCTACACCTTATTCTCTTGTCTATGGCATAGAAGTTGTCCAACCTATTGAGCTGGAAATACCATCCCTATGCATTGTCCTAGAAAGCCAAATTCCGGAAGCTGACTGGGTCAAAGCTAGACTCGAAGAGCTAATCTTACTCGATGAACGAAGATTAGCCGCCTTGCATCATGTGCAAGTTTATCAAAATCGTATTGCGCGATCTTTCAATAAGTAAGTCAAACCCCGAAATATTGAAGAGGGTGACTTAGTGCTCAAGGCATTAAGGAAAAATGTGTTAGATCCTCAAGGTAAATTCAGACCTACCTGGGCCGGTCCATATATTGTCAAGACAATCCTATCCGGAGGAGCATCTCAACTTATTGACATGGATGGCATCGAATTTCATAATCTAACCAATCTTGATCAACTCAAGAAATTTTATGTGTAAAACTCAACCAATTCTTTGATTGGTAGCATTAATCCAATTCTTTAGCATGAACTATGTGTGGCCTAATTCCTATTTGGATACTGATATGCCCAAGTTATCCGATCTTTTTGTGGTATTTTAGGTACACTTTGCTAAGGGATTTATTCATAATGGTTAATGTTTGCATATAAATCGACCTTAGCGGAAGTTCGGAATTTTGTATTTA
Organism: Beta lomatogona; assembly: GCA_947646795.1. Lineage (NCBI taxonomy): Eukaryota > Viridiplantae > Streptophyta > Magnoliopsida > Caryophyllales > Amaranthaceae > Beta > Beta lomatogona. The sequence goes on from CANSNZ010000403.1 coordinate 1,991,860, forward strand.
TTGTTGTTAAAGTTGTAAGTTCCGAGCTCTTGGAAGCATGAATGGTTGGAACAACTCCACAACATCGTCTCACCAACCAAACTCCACCGTGCGCCTAAGCTAAGCATCACCGCAAGCTCGCCAAGCCAAACCAAGCTCGCGGCAAAGCAAAGAAGAAGGCACCGCAGCAGCCAGCCCGCCCAGCGGAAGATCGCCCGCCAAGCTCTCGCGCAAGCTCGCCCATCGCTCACTGCCCAGCCTGCCCAGCGCTCGAAGCACGCCCAGCGCCCAGCAGCAAGCCAGCTCGCACCTCGCGAGCATGGTCGCACCTCGCGACCTGCTTGCTCGCACCTCGCGAGGAATCTCGCACGGTGCGACCTGCGTGGTTTCGCCAAATTCTTGACTCGTTGCGAAGGCGGTAGCTTATCGCACGGTGCGACCTGTATCGCACCTCGCGACCCCTAGGTCGGTTTAAATGACGGCTAACTTTTGAGGCTTAGTATAAATACTAAACTTTGTTTTTAGACCTAGGGGCAGCAGACCACAAGGGGATGGAGTTTCCAAAACTCCACTCCTCTCTTGTTGTCTTCTCTTTTTAGTTTTTATTTTCTAATTTAGTCTTTGTAGATTTCAATTATGGGATTGGCTTATGCTATGCCGATTGTAGCTTGAACCGTTCTTGAACGAGATTAATATGGAGCTTCAAGCATTATTGTGAGATCTTTCTTCTCTATTTATTTCCTTTGATTATGGTTTAATTTCTATGCTTGCTTTCTATGATCATTGCATGATTATGCTAGGAATATTACTAGTTTGATTGTGTAATAAATCTAATGCTAGATTTAAGAATAGAATCGGATTGTTTTATTCTTTTATCAAATGGTAGCAAACTAGGGAGTAGCTTAGATGCAGATCATCTTGGTTATTTCTTGGGGAAATTGAATCAACTGTTGAATGTTTATCGCTTGTATGACGTTAGCAGGTCTATTGGTTCTCTCGTGTTTAGTGCCGCTATCGGATTGAACTTAGACGCAGATCGGACTAGGTTATCCTTTAGTTAGAGTTTTATAGTCACGCTGATCGTGCTATTCAACTAGGAATAAGGAGAACACGAGATTGATTCTCGACAATAGATAATTATGGAAATAATTAGAGTGGATGTTCAAGGATTGATAATGAATTGAAGTGCATGTTAATCGGATTCAAGATCTTCCTATAATTGATTTCTCATTTTGTTTGTATGCTAGTTAGTTGTAGTTTAGTTATAATCTACTTGAAACCCCCCCTTTGTTATTATTATTAGGTTTCTCGGCCCTTAGCTTAATCTAGGTTTCGAATCACGCTAAGTACTAAACTCGTCCCTGTTTCCCTGTGGATACGACCCCTACTTCCATTATACTTGTTTATTGTAAAAGAGAGTAGGAGAAATTTTATCTTTGGCCGGGCGGCGGCGCACGACGACGCATCCGCGGCCCGCCCAAATTTTGGCGCCGTTGCCGGGGAAACGGTGTTACTTGTTTGTATTTAGTGTGATTTTTGGATGGTATTGCTTGTGCTCTTTGTTTTTGGTTGGCCACTCTCTTGGGAATGATTGATTGAAGCTTTTGACGGATTATTGTTTGGTTATTGTCTAGCTTTAATTATTGATATTAATGGTCATGACTTGGATTAGCTAGGAATACTACTAGTTGATGTTTGTTGTTGACTTAATGCTAGGTTTGGGATATAATCAGATGTTATATGCTCAACCATGTTGTAGTAAGCTAGGTACTAACAATGCATTGCAAGAGTCCTTCTCAATCAATTTTGCAGGTACTTGAAGTGGAGATTGACATGGAACCACCATTGTCACACATGGAGCACAACCCAATGATTAAGCTTAAGGTATTAAGTCGAGCTCACGACTTTAAACAACAGCGCTTCTCGGGAGGCAACCCGAGACCCCTTTATTTTCTTTCTTTTCCTTTATTTTTCATCAAATTTCCACCACCACAACAAATTTTCTTTCACCCACCACCCACCCACTAAAAAGATCCACAACCAATCTTAATTCACTTGTAACCCAAAACCACAAAAGAAAACCCGTCGGGAGGATTTCAATAGCTAGGAGTTGGTCCACTAGAGGATTGAGATTGTTAATGTATCTTTTCGATCTCTTAAGCTAGGTGCAAATCTCACAAATTCAAAACTTTTGAGCTTGTCATTTGTTTGAGTGATTTGAGGGAGAGGGTTGTGAGTTGAGTTATGAGATTTGAGTTGGTGTTGTTAAGAAATTTGAGTTTGACGGATTATTTGGTCATGAGTTTTGAGCATTCGATCTTCGATTTACCCGATTTTCGATTTCCCCCCCCTATTTTCAGTATACTTTTTCTTTTTAATTGTCGACACATTGAGGACAATGTGTAGTTTAAGTAGGGGGGAGGGTATTCTCATTCTCATGTATCTATGTTGTATATATTACTTTTAATTTGAAATGAAAAAAAAAATATAAAAAAAAAAAATAAAAAAATAAAAAATAAAAAAATGATGATGAAATGAAACCCGCTGAGTTGAAAACCCACAAGGGTGGGCGACTCAGGCAAAAATGGGGGCCCGGATAGGTTGAAAACCCGAAAGGGCAACTTATGCAAAAAAGTGGCTTATATTGAGCGGGTAAGATGGTGAGATGAAAAAAAATGTGAGAAGCTAGGATGAAAACCCGAAAGGGCTCCTAGGCAAAATGAGAGATGAAAGAGAGAATTTTGAATTTTGAAAACTCATTTGCCGGAGATGGTGTCATAAGGTTGAAAGCGTTTTCGGGTTGGGTTAGTGAATTCATCCTTTGTTTTGTGAAGATCTATTTAAAGTTGGCTTTCACATTCTTTTGGGTTGATTGTTTGTTTTTGGGAGTAAGCATGGAGTATATTCCTTTTTGTCTTTGTTCCATGGCTTGCTTGTTTAGATTAGTTGTAGTAGTAGTAGTTTTAGATCATCTTTTGGAGGTTTGGGAGAGGCGATAGTTTAGTGTGTCGTGAGTCGACATTTTGATTCGTGTTGGTGTTCTTTGGTGATTATTGTTGTCGCGTCTTTTTATTTTTCAGGTGAGTTCGAATCTAAGTGTGGGGGAATCATCGTCCCTTACGTTTAGGTTTTGAGCGTATTTTGTTAAGATGTGATGATGATGATGTAGTTGATGGGGAGTGTAGGTTGGTGTAGATAACTTGGGCGATGATTTAATTGGTATTTCTCATTTTTGAGTTTACTCGAGGTCGAGTAAAGTTCAAGTGTGGGGGTATTTGATATGCCCAAGTTATCCGATCTTTTTGTGGTATTTTAGGTACACTTTGCTAAGGGATTTATTCATAATGGTTAATGTTTGCATATAAATCGACCTTAGCGGAAGTTCGGAATTTTGTATTTATTGTTGTTAAAGTTGTAAGTTCCGAGCTCTTGGAAGCATGAATGGTTGGAACAACTCCACAACATCGTCTCACCAACCAAACTCCACCGTGCGCCTAAGCTAAGCATCACCGCAAGCTCGCCAAGCCAAACCAAGCTCGGCAAAGACAAAGAAGAAGGCACCGCACCAAGCAGCCAGCCTGCCCAGCAGCATCGCCCGCCAAGCTCTCGCGCAAGCTCGCCCATCGCTCACTGCCCAGCCTGCCCAGCGCTCGAAGCACGCCCAGCGCCCAGCAGCAAGCCAGCTCGCACCTCGCGAGCATGGTCGCACCTCGCGACCTGCTTGCTCGCACCTCGCGAGGAATCTCGCACGGTGCGACCTGCGTGGTTTCGCCAAATTCTTCAGCTCGTTGCGAAGGCAGTAGCTTATCGCACGGTGCGACCTGTATCGCACCTCGCGACCCCTAGGTCGGTTTAAATGACGGCTAACTTTTGAGGCTTAGTATAAATACTAAACTTTGTTTTTAGACCTAGGGGGCAGCAGCCACAAGGGGATGGAGTTTCCAAAACTCCACTCCTCTCTTGTTGTCTTCTCTTTTTAGTTTTTATTTTCTAATTTAGTCTTTGTAGATTTCAATTATGGGATTGGCTTATGCTATGCCGATTGTAGCTTGAACCGTTCTTGAACGAGATTAATATGGAGCTTCAAGCATTATTGTGAGATCTTTCTTCTCTATTTATTTCCTTTGATTATGGTTTAATTTCTATGCTTGCTTTCTATGATCATTGCATGATTATGCTAGGAATATTACTAGTTTGATTGTGTAATAAATCTAATGCTAGATTTAAGAATAGAATCGGATTGTTTTATTCTTTTATCAAATGGTAGCAAACTAGGGAGTAGCTTAGATGCAGATCATCTTGGTTATTTCTTGGGGAAATTGAATCAACTGTTGAATGTTTATCGCTTGTATGACGTTAGCAGGTCTATTGGTTCTCTGTGTTTAGTGCTGCTATCGGATTGAACTTAGACGCAGATCGGACTAGGTTATCCTTTAGTTAGAGTTTTATAGTCACGCTGATCGTGCTATTCAACTAGGAATAAGGAGAACACGAGATTGATTCTCGACAATAGATAATTATGGAAATAATTAGAGTGGATGTTCAAGGATTGATAATGAATTGAAGTGCATGTTAATCGGATTCAAGATCTTCCTATAATTGATTTCTCATTTTGTTTGTATGCTAGTTAGTTGTAGTTTAGTTATAATCTACTTGAAACCCCCCTTTGTTATTATTATTAGGTTTCTCGGCCCTTAGCTTAATCTAGGTTTCGAATCACGCTAAGTACTAAACTCGTCCCTGTTTCCCTGTGGATACGACCCCTACTTCCATTATACTTGTTTATTGTAAAAGAGAGTAGGAGAAATTTTATCTTTGGCCGGGCGGCGGCGCACGACGACGCATCCGCGGCCCGCCCAGATACGTAGGCAACCTTGTACAAGGTTCGGCCCCTTCATTAATCAAAACCTCCTGCGGTTCATACGAGTTTAGGGCAACAAAAATAAAAATAAAATTGTATTTTATAATGGCTAATCGCGCCAGACGTAACAATGTTGCGCCTAACGCAGAGCAGTACGCCAGATCCACCAGTTCGCGTCTAGCCCACTACCCCGCTTTGCTACTGGTTCGAACATTCTTCCGGCATTCGCTAAGATGCTGAAATACGATAATATATTTTGCGACATATTTAGGCTCACTTCGGTCTACATAAAAATAAACTTTGCTTTTATTAAAATTACTGAATGGAAAATAAAACATGAAACATAAGTTATGACTACACTATAAAATAACTATGTGGCATGCAAGCCTTATTGAAAGCAATAAATCAACATAAAAACAATAACTCTACAGACATTGTTGCAATCAGTCCTTCTTTTCCTTCCCCTTCTCAGCCTTTTCTCCCTTAGTAGAAGTTTCTCCCTTTTCCATATGTAGTTTTTGTCTAGGTGCCTTCCTCTTTTCCCAAGACACCATAGGTTCCTTCCCTTTTCTTGTAGGAGTGTCTGTCTGTTGAGTCACCCTTCCTGTGTCAGCCCTTTCTCTGATTACTACGCCCCCTAAGCGTAGTCTTCTCTTTGTCGTTGGCATCCGTGGCCCAAGTCGTGCCAGCGCTGGTGCTACCTTTGCCCCTAAACGTTCCTTCAAAGAGTGTCCAACTGGTCTCTTTCCCCTGTTATCCAAAATATCAAAAGTTTTCCCCACGGTTTGTGGAGTAAATTTCCGCTTCTTAGTCACTTCGGCGGACTCCTTCTCCCTCATCTCTTTCCTCACAGTCGGGTCTCTAGTCAGCATCCATACGATATAACTCTTAACACCTTCTCAGATTCTATTCGTTCCTGGGTATACCAAAGTGGACGCTCTCCCCAATATCTCTCCCACTTCCTAATTCCACTCCAGGTCAGACCATATATTTTTGGAGCAATAGTGTCTTCAGCAGGGATTAGTTGGCGGTACCCATATTGTCTCAAAACCCTCGAAGGAAAGTAAAAGGTCATGGTATACAGACTACACAACCTCACATAGAGTGAATCATCATGAATACCTACCATGGACCTAATCCTCCACCATGGCACTACCCATCTGACACTCAGCTCATCATCCCCAAAGAAAAGGGTCCAGTCTTCAAAGAATTTCTTAGTGAATATCTTCTTCCTGCCAATGAAACCCTTTTTATTATATCTCTCCATATTTTCGGGAGCATTAATCAACCTCAAATGTTCCATAAGCCAGATCTGCATCAGCAAATAAAACATATATTATTATTGCTTCCTGACGAGTAATGATACATATACACTATTTTATTATTGCTTCTCAAAGAGTAATAATACGTGCACAACCTTTATTGCTTCATAACGAGTGTCCAAACATCCGCGCCTGATGCACCAAAACTGCGCCAGACGCGCACTATTAGCGACAGATGGGTCACTAGCGCCCGACGCAACAATCTGCGCCCAACGCAAATTCCTTTTCAATATTTTCTTCCTTTTTTTTTGGGATGTAATATCATAATTCCATTATTCAATACACTCGTCATAATCCCGAAATTTTATATTATGACTTCGCATAGAGTCATTATGGCAAAATATAATCAAAAAAAAAAAAAAAAAAGAAGAGAGAAGATGAAAAATTATTTTTTTGGTTCATGACTGTAAAAATAAATTTTTACCTGTAACAGTAGGGGCTCCCTGAAAATTGCCCTTTTAGGTCCTTCTTCACAGCATCCAGACTGGAGATCATCTCCAGTTGCTCTGCTACAGTAATTAGGGAAGCAAAACCAGTACCATTGTCCTCGTTCACAAACAGAAAACGACTCAGCAGGCAAAATACCAGCGCCCGCATACGATATGTCTTTCTAACCCTTTCAGTAGGAGGACTATACTTTGCAGCTAACCTAGTCAAATTAACCCTCCTTCCATACACGATTTCGGACATATTTTCTTCCTTTAAATCCATGAACCTCTCAAAGTCCTTAAAAAAAATCCTCCAAAGAAGGTACACAGGGTAATTGACTACAGGGCCATCCAATTATAGCACCAAATTCCTCAGGCAAGATCGTTAATTCGTGGTTCCCAAAGCAAAAACAGTGATTGGTAACATCCCAAAAATTAACAGCTGCATAAAGAAAATTATTGTCCAACTGTACAAACCTCAGGGATGCCAATACATCCATATGTCGCCTCCCCAACTCATGTTTCTCAGCAATAGTCAGCGACGACAACCACCCACTTAGAGTTGGTTCAAAAGCCATATCAAATAGTCATGAGTGGCAGAGAAGTATAGAGAGGAATAACACTCGTAATACTGAAATAACGCACATATTCTCCTATTTATAATGGCTTCGCATCTCAACTCTAAACGGATTCGGATTTACCGTTCCAGATGGAAAACGCGTTACACGCTCAATCTGCGCCTAGCGCAGAAGAGCGCGCTAGACACAGCTACAAAACTGCACTAAGCGTAGGATCGCGCGCCAAACGCCAAGGTTGCGACGTGCACCGCAAACATGCGCTCAGCGCACAGCATCGATTCACATGTGTTGACTCGGATTATGATGTCTCACAAGATTTCGGGCCACTCCCCCTCCACTTCGGATGAAAACACTGTTTTTTACTTACTTTCCACGTTTTTGGTTTATTTTTTTAAACCCACGCGCCCAAACCCTTTTCGCTCTCCTTTTCTTTTTTTTCTTTTTTTTTTTGTTGGGAGAAAGTCGGCTACGCTCCATTCAAATGTGCTTTAAACTGAGTCAGTCGCATTGCATTCATACATGGCATTTTAGAATAGGAGTCATTGCTAACAAAATCTCACTAGCAAACATGGAAAAAGAAACAACACCAATGATCATATAATGTTTGAACAAAAGACGCAATACATATCAAAAATATACATCATAACAAAAGTGCAGGCCACGGGTACACAAGAGTAAAGTAATGCAGACATCTAAGAGGAAGGCGGATTCTGCTCCCTCGAAGAGGACTCCTCCGGTTCCTCAACTCGGACCCCACTCGGCTCACCCACATGATAGCCTATCCCAGGCTGCATGAAAGGAGGCATAGGCGGAGTCAGCCGCATGGAAGACAGCTGCTACATCCCCAACATCTGCTGTTGCATCTGCAACAATTGCATCTGCTGCATCTGCTGCATCCGAATATGCTCCATCCACATCGGAGACCCATGGCATGGATCGGGTCTGGGACCCCCCATAAAATCCATACTGCCAACGCCGAACTGCACAGCAAACGGACTCATCGGAGGCCTCTCAGATGTCGACTCTCGGGGAGTATGAGCCGAAAGCCTAGACTGGGTCGATACCCTCACCTCGGGACGAGGCCCACTCACATGAGGACGGTGCTGTACAAAATGTCACAAAGCATTAGCAAAACGAATGCAACAAAGAAAAAACAACCAAAGCACAATATGTTAGTATATCTAGCTATGCGCGTCGCTGTGGCGACATGACATGCTCCTCTTCAGCTTGGCCATCCCATGCTTCAGCGAGTCAACCACTCGGAGAATCTGAATGACGGTCTCCGAGGAACCTGGAAATAAACAGTGCATAAGTCACTACAAGCAAAATAAATGAAATGAAAGTTTCTAACTTTTGGCACTTACCGAGCTCACATGGGTCGGCATCACACAAACAGCGTATTGCTCTGCCTCTGGGGCAACATCAATCATCTCCTCAACAAGCCCGAAATCTCCCGTGTACCGTATTCTCAGATCCAGAACAAAAGAGATACGAGCCGCAGCAGCCTCCTGGCAAAAGCAACAACATTCAATACTTTGATCATGCCAAAATAAACAAGAAACAAGCAAACTCAATGTGCATACCTCGTTGAACTTGACAGGAGGAGCCAAGCGAGGCAAGACGACAGCCTGGTAATCGCGATCACGAAAACAAAGTCGTGATAGCTCACCCGAAGCGTCGCCCCTCCCTCGGTAGCCTGAACAAGAGCAACCCTGTCCATCATAGTGACAGGGGGGTCATGAGGCACCAGTAATAGCCTCGTCCCGTCGTGCTGACAAGTTACCCTCTCACCCAGATACCACACAGGGTATGACTCTCCGTAAAAAAAGACCCTCTCACGAGTCAGAGTGCGGGCCCTGTAAGCCTAAGCCGACATCTCCGGAAACGACGCCCAATGATAAGAGGTAACCTGAAGAGCAAAGAAAAGTTAACATTTGCTACATACACCAAAGAACAAGGTTGATTCACTACGATAACCTGGTCGTTGTTGACTCGCTGGATAGCCTTCCGGACACTCTTCACAGCACCATATCGCGTCATCCCGTGCTCCGCCCAGGACAAGCCGACAGGAAATGTGGGATCACAAACCCTTTCCGAGGCCAATCCCTAAAAATACTCATAAAACCAGATCTGTAACAATGAGATCACCTCAGTTCTCAAGATAACGAGACAAAAGATGGACGATGTGTACAATCATACCTCCAGAAGTCTCCATGGACCAAAAAGGGAGACTGGCCCACTATCACTCAACTGCTTGCAATGCAGTACAAAACACTGCAATAGCCCAGCTCGGCCCAATCATAGGTCGACACCTGAGACAACTCGCTCAAGGGCTTCAGGTATTCCGTCGAGACACGCGATCCCCTATCAGTGCGCAGCAGGCCTCAGACAGCTAACCACATCAGAATGTGTACCTTATGCTCCTCAGTAGTTCCTTGAAGGGTGAGTTCCTTAGCCACTTTAGACCGAGGAGCAAAAGACGCATTTGGAGGAAGTATATCGGCAACTGGGCCGATCAAACCTCGAACCACCGCCGAGTTGAACGGCAGCGAATCACCTACCGGCACTCAGGCGCCGGTAAAAGACAGGCCGGAAATCGAAGTGAAATCCAGTAGAGTAACAGTCAACTCCCCACGACGCGTGTGAAAGGAGTTGGTGGTATCCCACCACCACTCCAACAAGCCTTGGACGACAATCTGAGAGGAGTGAACCTCTCCCATACTCTCATAAACATCAAGAAAAGGGGCTAGACCACTCTAGTCTGCTCAATGAGGACAGCTCTATCTCGGACCTTTCGGACTTTCCTGAGGCAGGCAAAGTCAAAAGTCCCAAAATGACGACTAGTACCCTCGTCCTGCAAACGTAAGTACAATTAATAAAATGCCTAGGCTTTCATATAAAATGAAGTCGACATAACACGGATACTTACGACGTCTGAGAGCCGGCGATGTGAAATATGATGATCCGAATCAAAGTACGGTGGTCGGGAGTCCACCCCACTGACCTTCCACGCCCTCCTAGATCCCGGAAGCTCGCCCTACCATCGTCCTCCCCGCCCGAATCTTCCGACGACATGCTAATCGAATGGAACATCACAAATGAAACTATGAATCAAAGAGTTCCCGACTCTAAATTACCAGATTTCAGGAATCGGTAAATCTTAAAAACCGCTTCAAAGCATCACCGTTACATGAGATTCCCAGATTCCATCTCACACAACAAAATAGGTTCATTGCCTAAAACATGATTTCTACTAGCAAACTCATCACACATTCCAAGTTCCCTAAATATGATTCTAGGTTCCAGACTTAGAAGCTACGCTAATCCTGATTCTGAGATTCATGATTCAAGAATCATCGCACATTCAAAGTTCTCTAAGCATGTTTCTAGGTTCCAGACTTAGAAACTACGCATTATTATCACACGTCAAAATTCCCTAAACATATTTCTAAGTTCCGGATTTAGAAATTACATCAAACAATATAATTCTAGATTCATGATCTAAAGAATTATTTAACAACGTACTCACATGAAACGAGTATCAAACTCGTGGAGAACAACAAAACTGCCCGGAAAACCCGCCAAAAACTCGCCGGAGCTCGCCGAAAACCGCCGAAGTTCACCCGAAACTTGCCGGCAAATGTATCTTGAACTCACCCGAAACGGCGTACTTCACCAAACCCGAAGCAAAAATCGACCAAAAAATTTTTTTAAAAAAAAAGTGAAACAAAACCGAAATAAGCAACAAGAGATAGGAAAATGTACCTGAATTACCGGAAAACCACCCAGAAATTCGCCGGAAAATGGCCCGTAAAAGGGGCCGAAGTTTTCCAAATTTTCGGCCCCCAAGCTCTTCGAAAATCGCAGCAAAATGCCCAAAAACACAGCAAAAGTAACAATCAAGCCAAAATAATCACTCCTCCAAAGTAGATCTGAAGAAATGCTCGAGAAACAAGGAGTCTGAAGCTTTGAAATTTCGAAATGGCCGCGAAAGATAGAAATGGGAGAGAAGAAGGTCGCCCGTGTTTTTTAGGTCGTTTTAATGACCTGCGCCCAGTGCGCCACATGCGCCTGAGGCGTCAGCAAGACCTGCGTCAGACGCGCCATACAGCGTCCAGCACAGCATACCACGCCAAACGCAAGCCTGTGCGTCTAGCGCACAGTTCTGTACAGCACGCTTGGGGGATTCCTAGCCAAGTGGAACCCACACGCTTAATTCCAAATGGATTCAAATGTTCATTACGACATTGCGCGCGATAATTCATCGAACTTTAAAAAATGGGAAAAAACACAACCTTGCCGCTTTACGAATCAACGGTAACAATGGCCTTGGAATAGGCCAAACATTCCGCAACAATCGCCTTGGAAGAGGCCAAACATTCCGCAACAATCGTCTTGGAAGAGGCCAAACATTCTGCAACAATCGCCTTGGAAGAGGCCAAACATTCCGCAATAATCGCCATGGAAGAGGCCAAACATTGCGCAACGATTGCCTTGGAAGAGGCCAAATATTTCGCAACCATTGCCTTGGAATAGGCCAAACATTCCGCAACAATTGCCTTGGAACAGGCCAAAGATTCCGCACCTATTGCCATGGAGCAGGCCAAAGACTCTACACCAATTGCCTTGGAGCGGGACAAAAGCTCTACAGATATTGCCTTGGAGGAGGCCAAAAACTCTACCCTTACATGAGCCAGATCATAATAGCTCATGATTTTTTTCCCATACGTCATTTCATTTTTGCAAATTTACAATTATTTTGTGAATATGTTTCACCCATGTCTGTTCCTGAAGCTTTCGTTGGTTTTTGCAGGTACCAGCGCAAAAGAGTGATTTTGGATTGCAGAGCATCCAGAATCATTCTCTGTCCTGACACGTGTACTTTGACTTTCGTTTTTACAAACCTCTGTAAAAGTGGGGGCTTCTGTAGACACATAATCGTATCTCTCCCCATTTAAGGGTCCAATGATGAAATATATTGCGGTCTTAGTTGGCACGACCAAATGGAGGAGCAGTTCTAATAACCAGGCAATGTGTGTTTTGAAATAATATTATAAAAGCCCAATTAATCATTCATGATGATTAATTGTAAGTTCAACCCGTGATTTTTTTTAAGTCCATTTTAAAAGCCCAACTGAATGTTTATTATTTTGATAAATATTTCCTCAATATTTATTGTTTTGATAAATATTTTCTTAATAATTATTGTTTTGATAAATATTTTCCTAAAAGCTTTTATTATTATCCTTTACCCATAAATCAGAATTTTTTTAACCCGGAAAACTCAATCTCCGGATTTTTAGGGATAAAAATGGCATCTTAAAAGCACACGACGCATAAAAAAGCAAATATTCTGGAATATTCACCGGACGCGGCGGCTGCGCTCAACGCGCCACGGGCGTCCAGCTCATTGGCCAAATCGCGGCAGTCGCGCCAATGAGCGCCTGACACGTGTACTTATGACTCACATAGAGTATTGTGCCTAGCGCAAGTCTTGTGTGAGACGCAAGTTAAAATTTATCTTTTTGAAAACGCGTTTCCATGTGCTTAATTGGACGGACCGCGTCGCGCGGGCCAACCTGCGCCCGACGTGTGTCCTCGCTCCTCCCACGTAGGGATCGCGCATGGCGCAGTCTTGCGTGGAGCGCACGCTTTGTTTTTGCTGTAAATATGGGTTGATTTCCCGATTTAAAAGCGGCTTCGAATTATTATTTTTTACGCACACAAATACTCTCGAAAACTCTGAGATACACTTCGAATACAAAACACTCAAATACTTTCAATCTTCCAAGTCAATTATTGTTCCTGATTCTGTTATATTCCTGGTTTCAAGATTGTTTCAACTGAAGGTCACTACGCTCTTCGATCTAAACCGCATAGGTATAATCCTGAGGGCTCTTTAATAATTATATTTATTTTATTGAAGTTACTATCCTTTTCTTGTCATGATATAGATTCTTAATCAATAATAGTGTCCCTTGTAAATTCTAACCTATTTTCTGTATATAATGTTCATATTGTTATGATTGTCTTGCATGCCTTTTTATCACCCACATGTTATTATGCTAAATAAGACCTAAAGAATTGTTCTCATTAATTCAGATAATTTGGACAACCTGTTAGGAACCTTGTAAAATGATTGCATAATAACTGATCACTAAGTAATTAGTCTTTTGATGTGTTTCCTAAACCAATCTAGATTAATTATTTTAGGGTGCTTTAAAATATTATTTGATTGTTCTATGAATTGTTGGCGACTTCTTTCAAAACATATTTTTTTTATAAAACCTTAACAATGGAGTAGTCAAATAAACGCGCTTACACCGCGTGTAGGCATTAAAGGAATTGAAAAATCCACGCCTACACTATTAATTTTTTCAACACCTAAAATATTCTAATACCTTATCATTTAAGGTATCTAAAATTCTTCCCCAAACATAAAAAAATAATAATAATTATTAGTCTAGTCAATATCAAATAAAGCTAAACCCAGGCTACCTAATTAGTTATAATTGTGGGTCTATGTCTTACGTCAAAAACAATCGAAACTCTCACATTGAACTTTTGGACGTCAACCTAATAAATTTGAGGGAGGTAACTGAACATACAACCCCCACCCCATCCCACCCCACCCCACCAAAACAACCTTTCTCTAATTTGTGGCCGGTGGGGCGGCAAGGATATTTCCACTTAATTCCTTGACTTGTAGTACCATAGTGGAAGACTTGACTACTACGTCAACCAAAAACTATAGACTTCATCCTCACCTAGCTGATTTCAAATCTTTTATCCTACCTTTGATGTGTCTTCCCCTAATTTTTTTTTTCCTTTCTCACTTGAAATCTTGACACTATTACTTAGAGAAAATCTTCTCACTTTTTCTTAATTTATAAGAAAAATATAGTCATGTGGGGGGGGCTTGTTTAATTTGATTTGTCTCAGTTAATACTTTATTAATATTCAATCGTTATAATTTTTTAATAATATATAATGAAATATTTTTAAATTTAAAGACTTGCACCAGGAGACGCGCACAAGAAAGTGAGAATGATATTAAAAAAAAGAGCGAGTATTTGTGTATTGTCGATTAGAAAGTGTTTTTAAATTTTTATTACTATAAAGTGGAGGTAATAGTAATAATAATGAGGTTTGATAAATCTCTAACAGTTAGATATATTTAACACAAGTTGTGGTGTAACAAATATTATTTGTGTATATAACAGATATATTGTTTGTGTATGTAAAAATATTGTTTGTGTTTCATATTACAAATAAGGGGAAAATAACACAAACAATATTTTTACATACCCAAACAATATTTGTTACACGAAAACTTGTATCTAATACATCTATCTATCAGATGTTTAGCATCCCTCAATAATAATAACCAATAAAAACAACGGCATAGAAATAATGGTACACCAAAAGTGACAATGATTTTGATTCCAGTTAGCTCCTATATATATGCTTTCATGGAACTGCAAAATCACCCTCTCCCACCCACAAAGTCAAGTCACCCATGGATCCTCCACCAACCTCATTTTCTAGCAGTGGGCGGCTTTCGAGGACTAACTCCGGCTATCCTCCCTCTTACTCCACATCCGTCTCGCCAGCCCCTCGGAACGCCTCAACATGGGACACTCTTCCGGTTTGGTGGCTTTCAAGCTTTCGAGAGGCATCTGACATCTCCGGTAGAAGAGTGTCGGAGATGACTAATATTCCGGCACTAGATAACTTTCGTGCTTCTGGCATAAATATGATTGCCCCCAGAAAAGCCTCTGTTTGGGATACCATGAGTTCCACGGGCACCCGTGTTTCTGTGACGCACATTGCTGGACGCACAGCTACATGGAATGCCAGCCGAGCTTCTAGCACGCATATAACTACGTGTGCCTCCACCATGACTAAGCCTAAGAGGCGGTCCCGAGTTTCCGAGACTAACATCACTAACCCGAAGGCTGCTGATTTTCATCACCACCGTCCACAGTGGGATGCGCTATTTTCTGGCACGTTTGCCAGATTTTTTCTGGCAAATGAAGGTTTTACTTGGTGGCGTTGGATGTTTGAGACTGCCTCGATGACTTGTGGTAGTTGTACTACACCTCCTACGTTATCTTTGTTTGAAATTCAGTATTAGTAAGTGCATTTTAAGTTCCTTGTTATATTATAGGCAAAATTGGTCTCAACACCCTGAACTATAGCTCGGTTACACCCAACACTACCAACTACGACTAGTAGCCTAAACACCATCAACTATGGGGTGGGGTGCATTCCGTACCATAAATGAGGCCGAAAGCCTAAAATATTGCCCAAGACGGTGGATTTTTATGGTACAGACTGCACCCCACCCCGTAGTTGGTGGTACAGACTGCACCCCACCCCGTAGTTGGTGGTGTTTAGGCTACTAGTCATAGTTAGTGGTGTTGGGTGCACCCGAGCTATAGTTCAGGGTGTTGAGGCCAATTTTGCCTAGATTATATTACCTCGCTTCTTTTTCTATTACAACAATTACCACTTTTAGTAGTTTCAAATCTTTCACGATCCATATAATTGATGCGCTCAAGTTATACGATGTTCTTGTGGTATTTTAGGTGCACATTGCTAAGGGATTTGTTCGTAATTGTTAAGGTTTGCATAAAAATCATCCTTAGCGGAAGTTCGGAGTTTTGCGATATAAGTTGTGTTAATGTCATGCATTCCGAGCTTCCAAGGTAAAATGCATTTGAGCCGAGCATCACAAGCCACAAGCTCGCCAAGCCAAGCTCGACCCAGCGCCCAACGCCCAGCTCACCAGCAGCCATCGCACGCCCAGCAGCCATCGCACGCCCAAGGCAGAAGCTAGGCCATCGCTCGCCCATCGCCCAACGCCAAGCTCACCCATCGCACGGCCATCGCACGCCCAAGCAGCAAGCTAGTCCATCGCACGCCCATCGCCCATGTGCGCGCGCCCGGCCGCTCAAGCCAAACCCGCCCAGCAAGCCGGCTCGCACCTCGCGAGGACCTGTCGCACCTCGCGACTGCCCTGCTCGCACCTCGCGAGATTTCTCGCACCTCGCGACCTGCGTGGTTTGGCCCAATTCTTCGGCTCGTTGCGAAGGCGGTAGCCCATCGCACGGTGCGACCCGGACTCGCACCTCGCGACCCCTATGGCGGTTTAAATGACGGCTAACTTTTGAGCCTTAGTATAAATACTAAACTTTGTTTTTAGACCTAGGGGGCAGCAGCCACAAGGAGAGGGAGTTTCCAAAACTCCACTCTTCTCTTGTTGTCTTCTCTTTTTAGTTTTTATTTTCTAATTTAGTTTTTGTAGATTTCAATTATGGGATTGGCTTATGCTATGCCGATTGTAGCTTGAACCGTTCTTGAACGAGATTAATATGGAGCTTCAAGCATTATTGTGAGATCTTTCCCCTCTATTTAATTCCTTTGATTATGGTTTAATTTCTATGCTTGCTTTCTATGATTTTTGCATGATTATGCTAGGAATATTACTAGTTTGATTGTGTAATTAATCTAATGCTAGATTTAAGAATAGGATCGGATTGTTTTATTCTTTTATCATTTGGTAGCAAACTAGGGAGTAATTTAGATGCTGATCATCTTGGTTATTTCTTGGGGAAATTGAATCAACTGTTGAATGTTTATCGCTTGTATGACGTTAGCGTGTCTATTGGTTCTCTCGTGTTTATTGCTTCGCTATCGGATTGAACTTAGACGCAGATCGGACTAGGTTATCCTTTAGTTAGGGTTTTATAGTCACGCTGATCGTGCTATTCAACTAAGAATAAGGAGAATGCGAGATTAATTCTCAACAATAGATAATAATGGAAATAATTAGAGTCGAGGTTAAATGATCGATAATGAATTGAAGTGGATGTTAATCGGATTCAAGATCTTCCTATAATTGATTTCTCATTTTGTTTATATGCTAGTTAGTTGTAGTTTAGTTATAATCTACTCGAAACCCCCCTTTTGTAATTATTATTAGGTTTCTCGGCCCTTAGCTTAATCTAGGTTTCGAATCACGCTAAGTACGAAACTCGTCCCTGTTTCCCTGTGGATACGACCCCTACTTCCATTATACTTGTTTATTGTAAAAGAGAGTAGGAGAAATTTTATCTTTGGCCGGGCGGCGTTCACGACAAGCGCGGCCCGCCAAATTTTGGCGCCGTTGCCGGGGAAACGGTGTTACTTGTTTTTATTTAGAGTGATTTTTGGATGGTATTGCTTGTGCTCTTTGTTTTTGGTTGGCCACTCATATAAAGAATTCCCTTTTTGTTTTAGTTTCTAGTTTTCATCTTCCATTGAGCTCTATGTATTTCACTTTTGTATTTTGGACAAGAAGCATGGAACTTGTTGCTTAAACTCTCTTGGGAATGGTTGATTGACTCATACTTTATATCTTGGATTTTGTCTAGCTTCAAACATTTATATTAATGGTCATGACTTGGATTAGCTAGGAGTACTACTAGTTGATGTTTGTTGTTGACTTAATGCTAGGTTTTGGATATAATCTGATGTTATATGCTCAACCATATTGTAGTAAGCTAGGTATTAACGATGCATTGCAAGAGTTCTTCTCAATCAATTTTGCAGGTACTTGAAGTGGAGATTGACATGGAACCACCATTGTCACACATGGAGCACAACCCAATGATTAAGCTTAAGGTATTAAGTCGAGCTCACGACTTTAAACAACAGCGCTTCTCGGGAGGCAACCCGAGACCCCTTTATTTTCTTTCTTTCTCTTTATTTTTCATCAAATTTCCACCACCACAACAAATTTTCTTTCACCCACCGCCCACCCACTAAAAAGATCCACAACCAATCTTAATTCGCTTGGAACCAAAATCCACAAAAGAAAACCCGTTGGGAGGACTTCAATAGCTAGGAGTTGGTAACACTAGAGGATTGAGATTGTTAATGTATCTTTTCGATCTCTTAAGCTAGGTGCAAATCTCACAAATTCAAAACTTTTGAGCTTGTCATTTGTTTGAGTGATTCGAGGGAGAGGGTTGTGAGTTGATTTATGAGATTTGAGTTGGTGTTGTTAAGAAATTTGAGTTTGACGGATTGTTTGGTCATGAGTTTTGAGCATTCGATCTTCGATTTACCCGATTTTCGATTTTCTCCCCCCATTTTCAGTTTACTTTTCTTCTAATTGTCGACACATTGAGGACAATGTGTAGTTTAAGTAGGGGGGAGGGTATTCTCATTCTCATGTATCTATGTTGTGTATATTACTTTCAATTTGAAAAAAAAAAATGAAAAAGAATATAAAAAAAAAAAAAAAAAAAAAAAAAAATAAAAAGTGATGAAATGAAACCCGCTGAGTTGAAAACCCACAAGGGTGGGCGACTCAGGCAAAAATGGGGGCCCGGATAGGTTGAAAACCCGAAAGGGCAACTTATGCAAAAAAGTGGCTTATATTGAGCGGGTAAGATGGTGAGATAAAAAAATGTGAGAAGCTAGGATGAAAACCCGAAAGGGCTCCTAGGCAAAATGAGAGATTAAGAGAGAATTATACACTTTGAAAACTCATTTGCCGGAGATGGTGTCATAAGGTTGAAAGCGTTTTCGGGTTGGGTTAGTGAATTCATCCTTTGTTTTGTGAAGATCTATTTATTTTGGCTTTCGCATTCTTTTGGTTGATTGTTTTTGGGAGTAAGCATGGAATTTATCCCTTTTTGTCTTTGTTCCATGGCTTGCTATTTTAAGTTAGTTGTTGTAGTAGTAGGTCATCTTTTGAGGTTTGGGAGAGCCGATACTTTAGTGTGTCGTGAGTCGGCATTTTGATTCTCGTTGGTGTTGTTGGTTAAACTTGTTGGCGTTGCTGGTTATTATTGTTGTCGCGTCTTTGTATATTTCGGGTGAGCTTGAATCTAAGTGTGGGGGAATCATCATCCCTTACGTTTAGGTTTTGAGCGTATTTTGTTAAGATGTGATGATGATGATGTAGTTGATGGGGAGTGTAGGTTGGTTTCGATAGCTTGGGTGATGATTTATTTGGTGATCCTCATTTTGAGTTTACTCGAGGTCGAGTAAAGTTCAAGTGTGGGGGGTATTTGATGCGCTCAAGTTATACGATGTTCTTGTGGTATTTTAGGTGCACATTGCTAAGGGATTTGTTCGTAATTGTTAAGGTTTGCATAAAAATCATCCTTAGCGGAAGTTCGGAGTTTTGCGATATAAGTTGTGTTAATGTCATGCATTCCGAGCTTCCAAGGTAAAATGCATTTGAGCCGAGCATCACAAGCCACAAGCTCGCCAAGCCAAGCTCGACCCGGCGCCCAACGCCCGGCTCACCAGCCAGCCATCGCACGCCCGGCAGCCATCGCACGCCCAGGCAGCAAGCTAGGCCATCGCTCGCCCATCGCCCAACGCCAAGCTCACCCATCGCACGCCCATCGCACGCCCGGCCAGCAAGCTAGTCCATCGCACGCCCATCGCCCATGTGCGCGCGCCCGGCGCCGCTCAAGCCAAACCCGCCCGAAGAAGCCGGCTCGCACCTCGCGAGGATCGTCGCACCTCGCGACCGCGCTCGCTCGCACCTCGCGAGATTTCTCGCACCTCGCGACCTGCGTGGTTTGGCCCAATTCTTCAGCTCGTTGCGAAGGCAGTAGCCCATCGCACGGTGCGACCCGGACTCGCACCTCGCGACCCCTATGGCGGTTTAAATGACGGCTAACTTTTGAGCCTTAGTATAAATACTAAACTTTGTTTTTAGACCTAGGGGGCAGAGCCACAAGGAGAGGGAGTTTCCAAAACTCCACTCTTCTCTTGTTGTCTTCTCTTTTTAGTTTTTATTTTCTAATTTAGTTTTTGTAGATTTCAATTATGGGATTGGCTTATGCTATGCCGATTGTAGCTTGAACCGTTCTTGAACGAGATTAATATGGAGCTTCAAGCATTATTGTGAGATCTTTCCCCTCTATTTAATTCCTTTGATTATGGTTTAATTTCTATGCTTGCTTTCTATGATTTTTGCATGATTATGCTAGGAATATTACTAGTTTGATTGTGTAATTAATCTAATGCTAGATTTAAGAATAGGATCGGATTGTTTTATTCTTTTATCATTTGGAAGCAACCTAGGGAGTAATTTAGATGCCGATCATCTTGGTTATTTCTTGGGGAAATTGAATCAAGCTGTTGAATGTTTATCGCTTGTATGACGTTAGCGTGTCTATTGGTTCTCTGTGTTTATTGCTTGCTATCGGATTGAACTTAGACGCAGATCGGACTAGGTTATCCTTTAGTTAGGGTTTTATAGTCACGCTGATCGTGCTATTCAACTAAGAATAAGGAGAATGCGAGATTAATTCTCAACAATAGATAATAATGGAAATAATTAGAGTCGAGGTTAAATGATCGATAATGAATTGAAGTGGATGTTAATCGGATTCAAGATCTTCCTATAATTGATTTCTCATTTTGTTTATATGCTAGTTAGTTGTAGTTTAGTTATAATCTACTCGAAACCCCCCTTTTGTAATTATTATTAGGTTTCTCGGCCCTTAGCTTAATCTAGGTTTCGAATCACGCTAAGTACGAAACTCGTCCCTGTTTCCCTGTGGATACGACCCCTACTTCCATTATACTTGTTTATTGTAAAAGAGAGTAGGAGAAATTTTATCTTTGGCCGGGCGGCGTTCACGACAAGCGCGGCCCGCCAATAATGCATCATTGACTATTTATATATGCATGTTTAATTATGTAGGAACAAAAATTTGATTATTTTAATCTTTTCACATGTTATACTTTTTTTTCCCTTATGTGTTACTAAAATTTAATGGCCAAAGTTTCTGAATTCTAACAAAAAAAAAATTTATTGTGTAAACTAATTTTGGATGAGCGACTAATTTCTCTAGATAATTGTTGGTGTAGTACTCTAGGGCCGTCTTGGAATTTTTAGGAAAATGAAAATTAGGCCCCCAAATTTATAAAAAATAAAGATGGAAGGTTGGGGTATTAAAGATAAAAAGTTGAAAATTTAAAGATTGATCATTGAAAAATTTATTACGGGTAGAAAATAAGGTTGATTTCCCCAAATATGAAGTAGAATTTTTTAAAATAATATATTTTAGGACCCTTATAATTTTGGGGCCCTGTGCTGCTGGACTCCTTGCACACCCTCATCTACCCCCTAGTAGTAGTGCTTTTCGCTAATAGCTAATATGAGGGACGAGCAACTCCTGGGGTTGTTACGTTATGTACGGACATTCTATTTACACCCGAATAAGGAATAAATATCGTTATTAAGTGATTATACAAGGTATTAAAATATCTCATAAAGTTTAGATGAAAAATTTGAAAATATTGATAGAGTTTTTCTATAAGTAGAGTCTGGGTAATTAGAGAATAGAATAGAGTGGTACTCCGTTTCTTGCTATAATCATACAACAACAAATGTGTAAAGACTTCATAAGGCGACTTTAAGAACATAATATAAGTTTTTATTATCTTAGTTTTGAAATGTTAATTAGAAGTA
The DNA here is from genome assembly GCA_947646795.1 of Beta lomatogona. Classification (NCBI taxonomy): domain Eukaryota; kingdom Viridiplantae; phylum Streptophyta; class Magnoliopsida; order Caryophyllales; family Amaranthaceae; genus Beta; species Beta lomatogona. The sequence goes on from CANSNZ010000403.1 coordinate 2,013,519, forward strand.
CTAACTTTGTGACAATATATATGATTTATAGCTAACTTATAATCTGAACCATAAGCTATGTATGTGTTAGAGAGTTGTAAATGATAAAGCTTTTTAATGAGGGGCTGACGTACAAAAAAACACATTTGCATGAAGGCTCAGGTTCACCTTACAAATAAATGTTTCGACAATACCTTATAAATTATAATATAGATATATAAATATGTTCTTTACATTTTCAATTCGTAGTTCAAAAATATACTACCACTGTTTCTTAATAAGTGCAACACTTTTCTTATTTGGAATAATCACAATAAGTGCAACCAAGCTTAAAATGGTAAAAACAAAGTTCAATATTATTACAAATATGTCACCCAAAAGCAAGATGGGACCACAACGTTTTTGTTTTATCACTTGAATTCTTCGACTTTATTGTGGTCCTAACTTTCTCTTTCTACATTCCTTGTTATTCCCCCACTTTCTCTATGTTGCACTTATTGAGAAACAGAGGAAACACTTCATATGTGTGCTTAAAATCTCAATCACTTGTACATTTGTTCTTCTTATTAGATAAAATCCGAGGATCATACGTTGGCAACGTTGATTACATATTTGAAATGGACAACGGTAAGCGTGATATTGCTATGGCTGATATTGAGACTATTATGTACGTCTATGGAGTTGAGAACACCAGCGCTCAGGACATTGTGAAAAATATTGACCCTAAAAAACGTGGGACATTCAACATAAACTTTCACAACAAGCAAATTCTTCTGGCGTCAACGATCAAATTCTCTGAAATGAAGCAGCCTAGTCTTAGTAATCTCAGGCATGCAAGCAAGTGTGATCAGGAAAACTTGCTCTCACCCTTCCATTTTTCTCGCTACGTTATTGAAGCCCTCAAAGGGAGATATTTAGGTGAGAAATTCAACTTCATATTTCTTTGCAGTATAATTCAAATAAGTGCGCCTCGAGTATAACATGTTACATCGGAACTTATTCTCAGAACATGGATAATGACATAGACTTCAACAAGAGTGACATGGACTATAAAAATAATGACATGAATCTCATGTCATTTATTTCACGTCATTTGAGTTCTTTTACAAAAGAAGCGGTGGTTTACGGGTTGTTACACTATAAATATGGTTTAAGAGTTACACCTAAAAATTTGTGTTCTAGTAATAACTAAGATTTATCCATGACAAGAGTTTAGGTTTTAGGATCGAGTGCATTCATCATACACCAAGGCTAATTTTTGCTTATTTGCTCATTTGGAGCTCCACCTATTATGTGATTATTGCTCATTTGAAGGTTTCAAAAGAGCAATGAACAAAAAAAATAGTCTTGATGTACCATGAGCATGGTACACCCAAGTGTATGATAAAAATTTCCCTTAAGATCCACTCGTATTCTTACATCCCTACGTTTCTTTTTCTTATTCATTATATTGGGATGTCTGTTGTTTTAATTTAATTTTCTCGAATGTAATATTGTCTTATATGCGTTAATTTGTCCAACTTTTTTTTTTTTTTTTTTGGTGAACCCTATCCGGTTTCAGAATCCATTTTTGGATCCGACTAATCCGGATTCGAGCCGGGTCAGGCCCCAATTGGGGGGAAAGCTCTCCCAACACACACTACTGCGTTCCCAGGGCTCGAACCCGAGACCTCTGGTTAAGCTAGAACAACTCCCTTACCAGTTGATCTAAGCATGTGTTGGTAATTTGTCCAACTTTACTTTCCATCGTCACTTGCATTAAGGATTGTTTTGTAGCACTAATAATCATGAATCTTTCTTCCTGGAATGTGGACCCAAAAGTAAGAGGGAAACAACTTTTTTATGTTTTCTTGGTTTTCTTTCTTTTTCATACAAGAGCAGTAAAAAGACGCTAACGGATAGTAATAATCATACAAGTCAAATATGACATATATATTGAAACTCGCATCCTACTAAGTACAGTACTAATTTGTACCAATTTTATGGATAGTTCGAAAGTACACAAAAAGAAGTAGGCAAGAGAGTGTGGGTCCAAACAAGGATAAAACGGAAGAAATCTTTTGGACAATAAATGCAAAAAAAAAAAAAAAAAAAAGGAGCAATATTTTTTTTAGACAAGATAAAGAGCTGAATAATTAAATTCTTTTCGTCGATTTAATGGCATTTTAAAGTAATTTGTACAATTCTCTATATTAAGGTCACTTAAAAAGATTGGTACTTAAACTGTAAAGGTTGTCACTCATCATTGGACCAATTTAGTTCGAGGCATTTTCAATTGGCTTGGTACTAAGATCAACACATGACCATTGGCCAGCATGAATCAATGAAATTGGAAATTAGCTCCTACTGTCCTACACATGAGAGTAACATGCGGCATCATGGACAATGGACAACATGTCATGACACTCACAATTGCACAAAAATTACCCTTTGGAAATAGACGTCAATAACAAGTGGAATTAACTCAACAATATTTTTTCAGCTCTACGTAATTCTAGTGAGTATCTCATTACTAGGTGGTTGTCATCGTATCATATGTACAATTTCATTTGGCACATGTAGTATGTACCAAACACAAAATAAATTGCCAAATTATTGCCGAACGACCTTAGCTTGAGAACGGTAACAATAAAAGATTGTTGTAAATATTAACAGTTTTCGGTAATTGGAACAGGAAAAGAACCAAGATTTATGATCCTGGGTATGTATAGCATACTTGGAGTTTTGGAGGGTTCGACCAGTCGTAAACTTACCACCAAAGATGTGACTAAATTTGCAAGATTATGGAAAATAATTAATTTCTACGAAGCACAAGACTTTATAAATATGATTAAGGATTATTATAATGGAGAAATTTCTTGTCCAAGCTTCTACAATTTGTTATACCGTCGAAGCTACTCTGGAAAACAGCGAATTCGTATGTTTGATACTCTTGGGCCACAAGACCCCTCACTGTTTTTTCCTTTAATAGACAAAGATGAAGATGGATTCCTCTCTTCTGCGGATCTCCGTAGTTTTGCTGCCATCTTTGGTCGATTTCTGTCGAACGAAGCGATTGATCGTATGACCCGTAAACTTGACATGGATGGTGATGGTAAGATCAATATAGAGGATTTTCGTCGGACAATGGCTCCTATTTTTGATGGGATGACATGGGAGTTTTGGTTGGTTGCTATCTTGCTTACATTCGAGCTTTAGTTACTATTTGATGCATAGCCTCTAAGAAAAAAAAGTATTTAATATAAATAAAGGAGTACAACCTTATGTGACCAAGTCAGTACATCCGTTGCTATAGAAAAGTTTCTGCCAAGTTTCCCGTCGAGTAGGTAGCAACATATCTACTTCCTCAGGTCTTTATTAGTTTTTTACCCTGCTTTTAGAGTTTTAGGAGAAATAATGTTGTGGGACATAGAAAGAAAGAGAAACTATTATTTTATAATAAAGTTGAATGTATGTGTAATGAAAAATTAGTGGTCTCATTCCAAAAATAGAAGCAAAAGAAATGGGTAAACTAATAAGGGACATCCCAAAAAGGAATACGGGTAAACTAATAAAAGCCAGATGGAGTACTTGGTATAAGTAGCTACATATTATTCTTAATAATATGATGAAATTAGTTTACTTAGCCTTTCACTTCATTTTAATTATCCGTAAGCATGTATGAAGATCGGGCAATTGTGTTACTCATCTAGCTGCACGTTGAGATGTAAAAAGGCTCGGAAGTAGTATGCTATCTTTCCCCAAAAGTTTATTAACATTAGTGAAACTTGATCTACATTAGTACGTAATATGTTGATTGATGCTTCCCTAAAAAAAAGTCATAAGAGACAATGACCATTGTTATTCTATTAGGAATAATACAAGAGGGTGGATGAATAGGCTAACAACGCAGTACAACCTATTACTCTAGAGTTCCTTCTATTATTGTTCCACTAGAAACAACAACCCTCATAACAATCCCTCAACTGTTGCTTCTTCTCTCTTGACTTCCCTCAAAGCTCTCTCTCAACCTTCACTCAAAGCTTACTCAAATACAGGATTTCATCAAAATCCCAACCCCAAATCAATTACAGTTTCTCGAATAAACACTAAGAAAATCTCGCAACAAATGTAGGAACAATGAGGATTATGAGAACAGTTAATTGCACTGACACGATAAGATGTTAATTAAATGCTCTCAGATATGCTCGGTCATTAATACTCTAAATGACGATTGCAATGGAATATTTATAGATACATATCACTTAAAGAGTTACGCATAGATATCACTAAAGAACTAACCATTATAATCCTCATCTAGATTTAAGGAACAATAACTAACGGATAAGTTAAAATCAGATTTTATTTTAAATCAATAGATGAAAATAAATTTTAACAAACTAAACATGATATTGAGAAAACCGGCTAAAGAGTTAAAGATTATTTTTCAACATTAAAAATAAATAGTAGCTGAGATAAAACTAAGTAGAAGATAAAGATAATATTTGTTTTATTTTCTCCATAAAGATAAAATCTTTTCAAGATATAGATACCAATTTTTTCAAGTAAAGCTTATATTAAAATCCTGATTTTATTCCCTAACACATTCCTTAGTACATAGTGCCAAATCACAGTTTTCATATACCCATTGTTCCCAATGTCTAGAAATCGCTCTGTTCCTAAACTTAGGAACAACTCCTTGCTCCACCCTACTTGCTTGTTCCTTACGAAGTTCTTAGGAACACCCTAATGCTCCTGGGAACTTCACTTCAACAGCTTCATCAAGTCTTCTAGAAACCAAATCTCCTTGGTTTCTTCAAAGTCCATGACAATCTTGTTTCACTAAAACAACACTTGTATAATATTAGTCCAAATAAGTTTGTCTTTGCTATATGTCATCTTCAAAACATAGGGTCAACAACTTCCCCCTTTTTGAGGATCACAACAAAGGCAAACTATAGAGAGAAACAATATACAAGTATTTTTATAACTTAAGGCATCTTCGATTTAATTGTTCTAAGAGAAAAGAATGTCAAATTAAAGAAAGAAGCCAAAGGTTAGTTAAAAAAAATTCAGATTTTATTTGCCTTGTTTATTTCACCCTTTGCCATAATAAAAAAGATATAAGTATGTCGGAGTCACATAAGGAAGAATAAAAAGGGAATCAATCACAGTACTAAAGTATAAAGACTATGCTTAACTTGAGGATAAAATGAAACATTTCTCAAACTGCAATCTTATAATATGAGCCAACTAATTTGCAAGTTAGGAAATATGAAATACAAGTTATAGCAAAACACGTCCATTTTCATTAAGTACTGCAGAGTCTTACAAAGAACAAAAACATAAGAAACAAAAAATAATTGTAGAGGAACAGACACAGGAAGATAACAAATGATGTGTCTGAGAAGGAGACATAAAAAAGATCTAAGTATCAATAAGGGATAAGGCAACATGTGCATCCTCATAAATAGTTTCCTCCACAACAACCTCCTCCTATTTGACCAAAACAACAGTATATTTAGCAGCCACTTGTTGAACAAGAGCCTTCAACCCATTTTCTATGACTTCCAACTTGGTATATAACTGAATAAGCCTCGGTGGTTCATCTTGTTAAAAGAGTCAATCACATCATTAGTTCGCTTAAAGATGGTGGTAAGGTGACTGTGCAGGGAACTGTGTAATTCATTTAGTTGCACTTGGAGTTGTAAAATAGGCTCGGAGGTAGTGTGCTATCTTTCCCCAAAAGTTTATTAACGTTGGTGAAACTTGATCTACATTAATAATATCTTGCTTGATGCTTCCCTAAAAAAAAAGTAATAAGAGACAATGACTATTATTATTTTATTAGGAATAATACAAGAGGGGGGATGAATTGTATTGTTGGGAATAATGAGTATTTTTTGCGGAATTTAAACAAATGCGAAAGGGACAAAGTAAAGACACGAGAAATTTTACAAGGAAAACTTTCCTAGGCCTTATAAACCTCAACCCAAGTGATGTTAAACACAACTCATCCACTAATAATAGGCCAACAACTCAGCACAACCTGTTACTCTAGAGTTCATTCTATTATTGTTCCACTGTGAACAACAATCTTTACAGCAGTCCCTCAACTGTTGTTTCTTCTCTCTTTACTTCCCTCAAAGTTCTATCTCAAGCTTCACTCAAAGCTTACTCAAATACAGGATTTAAATCCCAACCCCAAATCAATTGCACTTTCTTGAATAAACACTAAGAAAAACTTACAATAAATTTAGGAACAATGAGGCTTATGAGAACTGTTTATGGCACTTACATAATAAGATTTTAAATGATCTCAAATATGCTCGGTCGGTATTACTCTAAATGATGATAGCAATGTGCTATTTATAGATCCATATCACTCAAAGAGTTACGCATACATATCACTAAAGAACTAACCATTATTATCCTCATCTAGATTTAAGGAACAATAACTAACGGATAAAATCAGATTTATTTTAAATCAATAGATGAAAATCAATCTTAACAAACTAAAGATGATATTGAGAAAACCGGCTAAAGAGTTAAAAGATTTTTTTTCAACATTAAAAATAAATAGCTAAGATAAAACTCAGTAGAAGATAAAGATAAGATTTGTTTTTATTTTATCCATAAAGATAAAATCTTTTCAACTGTAAGATACTAAATTTTTTCCAGTAAAACTAATACTTAAATCCTAATTTTATTTTCCTAACACGTTCCTTAGTGCATATTGCCAAATCACGATTCTTATATACTCGTTGTTCCCAATGTCTAGAAATTGGTCTGTTTCTAAACTTAGGAACAACTTCTTGTTCCACGCTATTGCTTGTTTCTTACATAAGTTCTTATGAACACCCGATTGCTCATGGGAACTTCATTTCAACAGTTTCATCAAGTCTTCTAGAATCCAAAACTCCTGGGTTTCTTCAAAGTCTATGACAATCCTGTTTCACTAAAAACAACACTTGTACAATATTAGTACAAACAAGCTTGTCTTTGCTATATGTCATCTTCAAAACATAAGGTCAACAACTTTCCCCTTTTTGAGGATCACAATAAAGGCAAACTAAATAATATACAAGAACAATTTTTTTAATTTAATTGTTCTTTAAAAAAAGAAGGATCAAATTAAAGAATGAAGCCAAAGGTCAATTAAAAAAATTTAGATTTTATTTGCCTTGTTTATTTCCCCCTTTGTCATCTTTAAAAAGATATAAGTATGTCGGAGTCGGTCGCGATACCAAAGTATAAAGACTATGGTTAACTTGAGGATGGAATGAGACTTGCTCAAAATGCAATCCTAGAATATGAGCCAACTAATGACTAATGTGCAAGTTAGGAAATATAAAACACAAGTTATAGCAAAATAAGTCCATTTTCATTAAGTGCTGCAGAGTCTAACAAAGAACAAAAACAAAAAAAAAAAAAAAAACTACAAAGGAACATACACTGGCGGCCCGTTTGGTAGTTGGTTATAAATGGTGGTAATGGGAATGAATTTGTATGTAAATTTGTGAAGAAAATCATTGTTAATTCCCATGGTGATGTTAATTTATCCTAAAGTGTCTATTTTTCTTCTTGCATTGTCATTCCCATCCAATACCACCTTGTTAGGTGGTAATGAGTGGTAATGAAAATTAGGGGTGAGATTGCTTCCCCATGGAGTAAAAACACAAACTTGGGGGTTGAAATTGCCTCCCCATGGAGATTTTAAGGGTGCTTCCCTTGTAATCTACACTTAAAATTCATTCCCATTACCGCAATTTATTAACGACTACCAAACGGGCCGTGGAGGATAATAAATGATGTGTCTGAGAGGGGCACATAAAAAAATATAAGTATCAATAAGGGGAGCGGCAACATGTGCATCCTCAGATCTAGTTTCCTCCACAACAACCTCCTCATATTTGACCAAAACAGTAGCATAATTAGCAGCCACTTGTTGAACAAGAGCCTTCGATCCATTTTCGATGACTTCCAACTTGGTATATAACTCAATAAGCCCGGAGTTCATCTTGTTAAAAGAATGAATCACATCATTAGTTCCCTTAAATATGGTGGTAAGGTGACTGTGCAGGGAACTTGCTTGAGTGGTCACTCCTTCCATACCTTAGTGAAGGGTAATTTGGTTTTGGGGCATATGGCCCATATCATAGGTTAGCTCATAGAGGCACTCCATTCTCTCAGCATACTAGGTGGTGTAAGGATGGTCAATTGGTGGAACAAGAGAATCTTGTTCCTTAAAACAAGGAACGAAAAGGGGAGGAATGGTAGAGGATGATGGTTTAGAGATGGGCGAGGATGTGGGAATGTCAACTGGTGGTGTTTGAGAAATGGAAAATTTGTGAGAGGTAGTATAAGGATGTGAGAGGAAGAGTTTATGGAGGTGGCAGTAGGGATAAGCTCAGGTGATTGGGTGGGAACATATTTAGGAACATGGGTAGCAGGAACAACAGTATGAGATGTGGGTGAGGAGTGAACATGAAAGCTTGTTTTAGGGATGAGAGGATTAGGGGATTATGTTGACTGAACAGTGTGCTGGAGAGAGGGAACATCAAGCATTTTTGTGTCAACGATGGGTAGGGAAGTATTTGTAAGATATGAAACGTAAGAAGTGGGAACAGGGTTTGGAACATTGGTTTCAGGAACAATGGAGAAGGCAGGGGAATCCATATTTTGCAGTTCATTATTGCCAATCTGGAAGTCCTCCTTTATTTGAGGTTCGACCTTCTTTTTCTCCTTAGGAAGAGCAGTCTTGCTCTTCTTTTGTTCATTTTCTTTGAGGAAACTTCTTTCTTGTTCCTTTTTCTTTATGAAACAGGAGGCACTATTTCCTCTATTTCTTTTTCTTCCTCCAAATCTTTTTCTCTCACTTCTCCCACAAATTCTTCTTTCTTTTCCAGCTTGCCATCAATTAGACACAAACCTAGGTATTTGACAGCCCTAGCATTCAAGATATTTTTGTGGCTTTACCCTCGGGACACAAAACTAGCAAACAAAACTCCACCATCATTCATTGTTAGGAAACAGGGTGTTGTAGTTTGATTAATACGGAACAAAATCAATGAAATAATAAGGATGAGAAAAACAATAAAGAAGATAAACAAAAGAACACAAGGATTTACGTGATTCGGTCAAAATAGACGTACGTCCACAGGTGGGGGATTCGAGCTTCTTCACTATGATGGAGAAAAACAGAGAGAATAATACAAGGAGTCCTAAATTCTAGAGGCTAAAAGTGTTTCATAAATTGTGTATCAAATAATGAGCACTAAGAGGTCCTATTTATAACATAAGGAAACCTCGTACAAAAAACCCTAGAAAAAGCTCCATAAAAAACCCTAAAAAGAATCAAATTCGGAAAACCGCAAAACCGCGTCAAAACCAAGCCGCCCGATCGGGTCGGGCGAGATCCGCCAGATCGGGCGGTCATTAAAATTAAACTGCCTGGCGTTTCGCGCCCGATCGGGTGACATCCGCACGATCGGGCGGGATCCGCCCGACCCGGTCTAGCGGAATTATAGCTCGACAGCGATTCGTAGAACAGCCATAACTTTCTCGTTTCTCAGCGGAATTGGGCATATGACTTGTCGTTGGAAAGCTCTTTGAACAAGCTTTCACCTCCAATTTGAATCACATAAAAAACATTTCTATATTGAAAGATATGTGCATTTAAAGTCAGCCTTATGCCATTCACAAGATTTCAAGTCACAATTAACAATCTCCACCTTGACATGAAACCAATCAATCAAGATACCTCCACCTTGAACCAAAAGTGATGCTCACCGAAAATAAAAACCGTAAAACCTCCACCTTAAACAAAATTCCATAAGACTACTCACTTTAGGCAACCCAGAAAATGTACATCTTCTATAATTGTGTATCGATGCGTCTTCGAACACAAAACTCCGTTTACAAAACCATTACATGGCCTAGATTGAGAGTATAATATCACCAACGCCAAACATATTTACTCAAATTGACCAAACTCTTTTCAATCACTTCTTCATCTCAACAACAAACTCAAGCAATTCTAGAAAACTAATTGACATCAATAACAACTAAATTGCAATTGTACTTAAGACAACACAAAAGTACCAAATTTGAGATAAGAAATAGCATAACTAGAACAAAATCTAATGCATAACCAAGATTCTTACAAAAAACTCAAAAACAATCTATCATAGACTCCGTAGCAAAAATCCACACGGTTTCTCGTTTCACCAAGAGATCCCAAAGGGCACCAATCATAAAAAGATCGTAGAAACCGCAACCCCAAATCTGTAACCCTAAAGTGCAACATCATCATCAAAGCCACCGTTGACAATATTTGCGGATTGGTCCTCATTGGACTTTTCCCCATTCTTCTTCTTTAATTTCCAACACTCTTCTTTGATATAACCCTTCACATGACAATAGTGACAGATTTTATTCTTACCAAAATCCTTCCACCATGAGCAACCAAAGCATTAGTTTGAGCATATTTATTAACCAACTTATTGTCAATTAATTCTCTTTGATTTAAGACATCCTTAACATCCTGCAAACTCAAATCATCTCTACCATACAATAAAGTATCTCGAAAATGCTTATACGAAGGCGGTAAAGAACACAACAACCTAATAGTCATATCCTCGTCATCGATCTCAACATCGATGTTTTGCAAATCCATAATAATAGAGAAGAATTCATCTAAATGAGACTCAAGCGGTTTACCTTCTTCTAGACTGAGATCATGAAGTCTAGATTTGAGTAGTAGACGGTTGGTCACGCTCTTTGTCATATAAAGTGACTCCAACTTTAACCACAAACCCGCAACAGTTGTCTGCTTGGCAACCTCTCTCAAAACTTCATTAGATAGACTTAAATGAATTGCCGGGAGTGCCTTCAAATCGATCTTCTCCCACTGATCATCCGTCATACCCGGGCCTTTTGGATGCACCTTCAAGAGCCTTGTGACAGCCACTTTGAATGAAGATGGCTTTCATCTTCAATTGCAATAGGCCAAAATTTACTTGCCTATCAAATTTCTCAATATTGAATTTCATTGGCATAATTGAATCAAACTCGTTCTATAAACACCTCAGATCTTAAACAACCAAGCTCTAATACAAATTTGTTAGGAAACAGGGTGTTGTAGTTTGATTAATGCGGAACAAAATCAATGAAATAATAAGGATGAGAAAAAAAATAAAGAAGATAAACAAAAGAACACAAGGATTTACGTGGTTCGGTCAAAATAGACGTACGTCCACAGGTGGGGGATTCGAGCATCTTCACTATGATGGAGAAAAACAGAGAGAATAATACAAGGATTCCTAAATTCTAGAGGCTAAAAGTGGTTCATAAGTTGTGTATCAAATAATGAGCACTAAGAGGTCCTATTTATAACATAAGGAAACCTCGTACAAAAAACCCTAGAAAAAGCTCCATAAAAAACCCTAAAAAGAATCAAATTCGGAAAACCGCAAAACCGCAAAACCGCGTCAAAACCAAGCCGCCCGATCGGGTCGGGCGAGATCCGCCAGATCGGGCGGTCATTAAAATTAAACTGGCTGGCGTTTCGCGCCCGATCGGGTGACATCCGCCCGGTAGGGCGCCCAATCGGGCGGGATCCGCCCGACCCGGTCGGGCGGAATTCCAGCTCGACAGCGCTTCGTAGAACGGCCATAACTTTCTCGTTTCTCAGCGGAATTGGGCGTATGACCTGTCGTTGGAAAGCTCTTTGAACAAGCTTTCACCTCCAATTTGAATCACATAAAAAACATTTCTATATTGAAAGATATGTGCATTTAAAGTCAGCCTTATGCCATTCACAAGATTTCAAGTCACAATTAACAATCTCCACCTTGACATGAAACCAATCAATCAAGATACCTCCACCTTGAACCAAAAGTAATGCTCACCCAAAATAAAAACCGTAAAACCTCCACCTTAAACAAAATTCCATAAGCCTACTCACTTTAGGCAACCCGGAAAATGAACATCTTCTATAATTGTGTATCGATGCGTCTTCAAATACAAAACTCCGTTTACAAAACCATCACATGGCCTAGATTGAGAGTATAATATCACCAACCCCAAACATATTTACTCAAATTGACCAAACTCTCTTCAAACACTTCTTCATCTCAACAACAAACTAAAGCAATTCTAGAAAACTAATTGTCATCAATAACATCTAAATTGCAATTGTACTTAAGAAAACACACAAGAACCAAATTTGAGATAAGAAATAGCATAACTAGAACAAAATCTAATGTATAACCAAGATTGTTACAAAAAACTCAAAAACAATCTATCATAGACTCCGTAGCAAAAAATCCACACGGTTTCTCGTTTGACCAAGAGATCCCAAAGGGCACCAATCATAAAAAGATCGTAGAAACCGCAACCCCAAATCTGTAACCTTAAAGTGCAACATCATCATCAAAGCCATCGTTGACAATATTTGCGGATTGGTCCTCATTGGACTTTTCCCCATTCTTCTTCTTTAATTTCCAACACTCATCTTTGATATAACCCTTCACATGACAATAGTGACAGATTTTATTCTTACCAAAATCCTTCCACCATGAGCAACCAAAGCATTAGTTTGAGCATATTTATTAACCAACTTATTGTCAATTAAATCTCTTTGAGTTAAGGCATCCTTAACATCCTGCAAACTCAAATCATCTCTACCATACAATAAAGTATCTCGAAAATGCTTATACGAAGGCGGTAAAGAACACAGCAACCTAATAGCCATATCCTCGTGATCGATCTCAACATCGATGTTTTGTAAATCCATAATAATAGAGAAGAATTCATCTAAATGAGACTCAAGCGGTTTACCTTCTTCTAGATTGAGATCATGAAGTCTAGATTTGAGTAGTAGACGGTTGGTCACGCTATTTGTCATATAAAGTGACTCCAACTTTAACCACAAACCCGCAACAGTTGTCTCCTTGGCAACCTCTGTCAAAACTTCATTAGATAGACTTAAATGAATCGCCGAGAGTGCCTTCAAATCGATCTCCTCCCACTGATCATCCGTCATACCCGGGCCTTTTGGATGCACCTTCAAGAGCCTTGTGACAGCCACTTTGTATCAAGATGGCTTTCATCTTCAATTGCCATAGGCCAAAATTTACTTGCCTATCAAATTTCTCAATATTGAATTTCATTGGCATAATTGAATCAAACTCGTTCTATAAACACCTCAGATCTTAAACAACCAAGCTCTAATACAAATTTGTTAGGAAACATGGTGTTGTAATTTGATTAATGCGGAACAAAATCAATGAAATAATAAGGATGAGAAAAACAATAAAGAAGATAAACAAAAGAACACAAGGATTTACGTGGTTAGGTCAAAATAGACCTACGTCCACAGGTGGGGGATTCGAGTTTCTTCACTGTGATGGAGAAAAACAGAGAGAATAATACAAGGAGTCCTAAATTCTAGAGGCTAAAAGTGTTTCATAAGTTGTGTATCAAATAATGAGCACTAAGAGGTCCTATTTATAACATAAGGAAACCTCGTACAAAAAACCCTAGCAAAAGCTCCATAAAAAACCCCAAAAAGAATCGAATTCGGAAAACCGCAAAACCGCGTCAAAACCAAGCCGCACGATCGGGTCGGGCGAGATCCGCCAGATCGGCAGGTCATTAAAATTAAACTAGCTGGCGTTTCGCGCCCGATCGGATGACATCCGCCCTGTAGGGCGCCCGACCCGGTCGGGCGGAATTCCAGCTTGACAGCGCTTCGTTGAACAGCCATAACTTTCTCGTTTCTCAGCGGAATTAGGCATATGACCTGTCGTTGGAAAGCTCTTTGAACAAGCTTTCACCTCCAATTTGAATCACATCAAAAACATTTCTATATTGAAAGATATGTGCATTCAAAGTCAGTCTTATGCCATTCACAAGATTTCAAGTCACAATTAACAATCTCCACCTTGGCATGAAACCAATCAATCAAGATACCTCCACCTTGAACCAAAAGTGATGCTCACCCAAAACAAAAACCGTAAAACCTCCACCTTAAACAAAATTCCATAAGCCTACTCATTTTAGGCAACCCAGAAAATGAACATCTTCTATAATTGTGTATCGATGCGTCTTCGAACACAAAACTCCGTTTACAAAACCATCACATGGCCTAGATTGAGAGTATAAAATCACCAACGCCAAACATATTTACTCAAATTGACCAAACTCTCTTCAAACATTTCTTCATCTCAACAACAAACTCAAGCAATTCTAGAAAACTAATTGACATCAATAACATCTAAATTGCAATTGTACTTAAGAAAACACAAAAGTACCAAATTTGAGATAAGAAATAGCATAACTAGAACAAAATCTAATGCATAACCAAGATTGTTACAAAAAACTCAAAAACAATCTATCATAGACTCCGTAGCAAAAAATCCACACGGTTTCTCGTTTCACCAAGAGATCCCAAAGGGCACCAATCATAAAAAGATCGTAGAAACCGCAACCCTAAATCTGTAACCCTAAAGTGCAACATCATCATCAAAGCCATCGTTGACAATATTTGCGGATTGGTCCTCATTGGACTTTTCCCCATTCTTCTTCTTTAATTTCCAACACTCATCTTTGATATAACCCTTCACATGACAATAGTGACAGATTTTATTCTTACCAAAATCCTTCCACCATGAGCAACCAAAGCATTAGTTTGAGCATATTTATTAACCAACTTATTGTCAATTAAATCTCTTTGAGTTAAGGCATCCTTAACATCCTGCAAACTCAAATCATCTGTACCATACAATAAAGTATCTCGAAAATGCTTATACGAAAACGGTAAAGAACACAACAACCTAATAGCCATATCCTCGTCATTGATTTCAACATCGATGTTTTGCAAATCCATAATAATAGAGAATAATTCATCTAAATGAGACTCAAGCGGTTTACCTTCTTCTAGACTGAGATCATGAAGTCTAGATTTGAGTAGTAGACGGTTGGTCACGCTCTTTGTCATATAAAGTGACTCCAATTTTAACCACAAACTCGCAACAGTTGTCTCCTTGGCAACCTCTCTCAAAACATCATTAGATAGACTTAAATGAATCGCCGAGAGTGCCTTCAAATCGATCTCCTCCCACAGATCATCCGTCATACTCGAGCCTTTTGGATGCACATTCAAGAGCCTTGTGACAGCCACTTTGAATCAAGATGGCTTTAATCTTCAATTGCCATAGGCCAAAATTTACTTGCCTATCAAATTTCTCAATATTGAATTTCATTGGCATAATTGAATCAAACTCGTTCTATAAACACCTCAGATCTTAAACAACCAAGCTCTAATACAAATTTGTTAGGAAACAGGGTGTTGTAGTTTGATTAATGCGGAACAAAATCAATGAAATAATAAGGATGAGAAAAACAATAAAGAAGATAAACAAAATAACACAAGGATTTACGTGGTTCGGTCAAAATAGACGTACGTCCACAGGTGGGGGATTCGATCTTCTTCACTGTGATGGAGAAAAACAGAGAGAATAATACAAGGAGTCCTAAATTCTAGAGGCTAAAAGTGTTTCATAAGTTGTGTATCAAATAATGAGCACTAAGAGGTCCTATTTATAACTTAAGGAAACCCCGTACAAAAAACCCTAGAAAAAGCTCCATAAAAAACCCTAAAAAGAATCAAATTTAGAAAACCGCAAAACCGCGTCAAAACCAAGCCTCCCAATCGGGTCGGGCGAGATCCGCCCAATCGGGCGGTCATTAAAATTAAACTAGCTGGCGTTTCGCGCCCGATCGGGTGACATCCGACCTGTAGGGCGCCCGGTCGGGGGGGATTCGCCCGATCCGGTCGGGCGGAATTCCAGCTCGACAGCGCATCGTAGAACAGCCATAACTTTCTCGTTTCTCAGCGGAATTAGGCATATGACCTGTCGTTGGAAAGCTCTTTGAACAAGCTTTCACCTTAAATTTGAATCACATCAAAAACATTTCTATAATGGAATATATGTGCATTCAAAGTCAGCCTTATGCCATTCCCAAGATTTCAAGTCACAATTAACAATCTCCACCTTGACATGAAACCAATCAATCAAGATACCTCCACCTTGAACCAAAAGTGATGCTCACCCAAAACAAAAACCGTAAAACCTCCACCTTATTCAAAATTCCATAAGCCTACTCACTTTAGGCAACCCAGAAAATGAACATCTTCTATAATTGTGTATCGATGCGTCTTCGAACACAAAACTCCGTTTACAAAACCATCACATGGCCTAGATTGAGAGTATAATATCACCAACGCCAAACATATTTACTCAAATTGACCAAACTCTCTTCAAACACTTCTTCATCTCAACAACAAACTCAAGCAATTCTAGAAAACTAATTGACATCAATAACATCTACATTGCAATTGTACTTAAGAAAACACAAAAGTACCAAATTTGAGATAAGAAATAGCATAACTAGAATAAAATCTTATGCATAACCAAGATTGTTACAAAAAACTCAAAAACAATCTATCATAGAATCCGTTGCAAAAAATCCACACGGTTTCTCGTTTCACCAAGAGATCCTAAAGGGCACCAACCATAAAAAGATCGTAGAAACGGCAACCCCAAATCTGTATCCCTAAAGTGCAACATCATCATCAAAGCCATCGTTGACAATATTTGCGGATTGGTCCTCATTGGACTTTTCCCCATTCTTCTTCTTTAATTTCCAACACTCATCTTTGATATAACCCTTAACATAACAATAGTGACAGATTTTATTCTTACCAAAATCCTTCCACCATGAGCAACCAACGCATTAGTTTGAGCATATTTATTTACCAACTTATTGTCAATTAAATCTCTTTGAGTTAAGGCATCCTTAACATCCTGCAAACTCCAATCATCTCTACCATACAATAAAGTATCTCGAAAATGCTTATACGAAGGCGGTAAAGAACACAATAACCTAATAGCCATATCCTCGTCATCGATCTCAACATCGATGTTTTGCAAATCCATAATAATAGAAAAGAATTCATCTAAATGAGACTCAAGCGGTTTACCTTCTTCTAGACTGAGATCATGAAGTCTAGATTTGAGTAGTAGACGGTTAGTCACGCTCTTTGTCATATAAAGTGACTCCAACTTTAACCACAAACCCGCAACAGTTGTCTCCTTGGCAACCTCTCTCAAAACTTCATTAGATAGACTTAAATGAATCGCCGAGAGTGCCTTCAAATCGATCTTCTCCCACTGATCATCCGTCATACCCGGGCCTTTTGGATGCGCCTTCAAGAGCCTTGTGACAGCCACTTTGAATCAAGATGGCTTTTATCTTCAATTGCCATAGGCCAAAATATACTTGCCTATCAAATTTCTCAATATTGAATTTCATTGGCATAATTGAATCAAACTCGTTCTATAAACACCTCATATCTTAAACAACCAATCTCTAATACAAATTTGGTAGGAAACAGGGTGTTGTAGTTTGATTAATACGGTACAAAATCAATGAAATAATAAGGATGAGAAAAACAATAAAGAAGATAAACAAAATATCACAAGGATTTACGTGGTTCGGTCAAAATAGACCTACGTCCACAGGTGGGGGATTCGAGTTTCTTCACTATGATGGAGAAAAACAGAGAGAATAATACAAGGAGTCCTAAATTCTAGAGGATAAAAGTGTTTCATAAGTTGTGTATCAAATAATAAGCACTAAGATGTCCTATTTATAACATAAGGAAACCTCGTACAAAAAACTCTAGAAAAAGCTCCATTAAAAACCCTAAAAAGAATGAAATTCGGAAAACCGCAAAACCACGTCAAAGACCAAGCCGCCCGATCGGGTCGGGCGAGATCCGCCCGATCGGGCGGTCATTAAAATTAAACTAGCTGGCGTTTCGCGCCCGATCGGGTGACATCCGCCCTGTAGGGCGCCCGATCGGGCGGGGTCGGGCGGAATTCCAGCTCGACAGCGCTTCATAGAACAGCCATAACTTTCTCGTTTCTTAGCGGAATTAGGCATATGACCTGTCGTTGGAAAGCTCTTTGAACAAGCTTTCACCTCTAATTTGAATCACATCAAAACCATTTATAGATTGAAAGATATGTGCATTTAAAATCAGCCTTATGCCATTCACAAGATTTCAAGTCACAATTAACATTCATTATTTCAGTTAATAGGGCTCCATATCCAACAACAATATTGTTCAAAATGCAATGGTTTAGGTGTTGAATCATGAGGGAAGGAAAGTTAATGGATGTGTGGGTTACAAGATAATACATGAAATATTGTGAAGCAAGCATACCTCTTTTCTCTGTGCTTGCCTGGGGAGAATGGACTTTTTCACCATATTGTATAAATTTTTTGGAAAGGGTTTAGAGTACTATGATCAAGTGTAGTGTATCCTTTAGATCCACCAAAACCAGCTAATAGTTCATCTTGGGTGATATGAGTGAAGTGAAATGGGGGTTTATATAAGTAAACATCAACTCCACTATTAGGGACTTTAAACAAAGAACCTTATTTTGCTTCATCAACCCTTGTATCAGCTTTGATAAAAGATCCCAAGCTGTTTCCTATTTGCACAATGATTCTTTCGCAAAGAAACTCCACTGGAATTTCATGTAGTTCCACCCATACCGGAAACTTTACAATTTTTGCCGACAACGCTTGGAACCCAGGCAGTCAGGCACCCACTTTTGAACTCACAAATACGATTCATTAATGAACCATGGTCCGTTTGAGAGGACTCCTGTGACTTCATCCATAGATGGTAATTTTGATATGAAAAAAACCCTTTCCAATTGGGATTGTTGGGGAGGGAGGAGATAAGTTCCATATTTTGTGTAGTGAATTTTCAATATACTCCGAGGAAAAAGATTTGCCACAAGGCTTTGATATGATAAAACACGCGCAAGGATCACACAAAGATTTATATTCCGACGACAAGATGGGTAGAAAAACTTCAGTTTCACACTTGAAAGATGGGGGAGGAGACGTACTGCCGGAGTTTCACCATCAAAAAACTGACCTTTAAAACCAAGGAGTATCTGAACGATTTAGGAGGAGTAGCTTTCATGACCCTCGATGCCGGTGGATACTCGCAAAAACACTGATGATGCAAAAAGTTTAGGCGGGGAAGGGGGAGGGGGATCCGGAGGTTTATATTGTGGGGAAGGACGCTGAGGAGGAGGGGGGGAGAGGGGAGGAAATGTCATATTGCAGTTATTAAGGTATATGTATATGTTTAGAATCTCTCAGTGAGAAACTAAAAATTAGCATTGCAGAGTGGGGTTGGGGTTGGGGTTGGGGTTGGGGTTGGGGTTGGGGACCCAGGCGAGGAGTAGAAAAGGGGTTAAGAAGGGCACCACATCACTATTCACTCTTGGGGACCGTTTGCCAACATCTAAGTAAAATAAGTGCAATACATTATCTTGATGAAAGTTTTTTTTCTTTTTACTTGCGTCCAGGATGTCTAACATGTCTTTACATACATACATTGTATGTAACGAGTGTCAATCCATCTTAGCCTGAGTGTACATATGAGAAGAACATGTGTGTTGTATATCCAATAGATCAAGAAAATCATTAAGGGTATTATAAATAGAGAGACGAACACAACCATAAATGGAATAATTCATTAACAGCTTTTAGAGGTGCCATATAGCAATATAATATCTCCGTTGTCTCTCACAAACATATTATTTACCACTAATTATTCTCCAAAATGCAACCTAGTTATAATTTCCCACCAAGAATATCGCAATTTTTGTTATGCGTCTATATGTTTGCCAAAATGACGATTTCTAACATCTAGTACAAGGCAACAAAAGGCCAACAGTTGGTATCAAAGCTTGGCTAAAGATGAAAAGAGCTTCTGATTGCCAGACCCATCATTAGATGGTCCATGGCATGTAATCTTGGACCTTATGTGAAAAAACCTTATCAACATTTTGTGGTCCTTTTCACCACTCCTACAGAATGTTCTATTTCATGGAGATCACCAGCTAAGGAACAAAGTAATTCTCACGAACATAAATACTTTCAATCATTATAATTTTTACTAATATGTAACGATTGAAAGATATCTAAGCAAAAAGAAGTGCATAGAGAAAAGCGCACAATTAAATAAAGTAGGAAGAACAAAAAAATATAGAGGAATTATCATTTATTCATCTAACATAACCCTCACATTTCTAATCTTGTTCCTTCTTCCCTTTTTTTGTTACTCGCTTTTTCTCAATGGGGTGACACATTTGAGTATGAATCGAATCATTATAGACTTAGAGCACCCTTAATGATGATTGAGAAAAAAAGATCAAGTACTTGATCATAAAAAAAACTCCTTAAGAATGATTGAGTTTAAGATCATGTGGTGATTGGAAAAAAAATTTGTATGGGACGATTGAAACAATGATCAGGCGTGGGAGTGGGACCCATTGCCTGATCTAACTTTCTGTAATTTTTTTTTGCTTTTCCTCCCAGCAAAACGATGTGTTTTGAGTGCTGACACGCGTGCCAGCGCCAGTTGCAGCGTCACAAATGTCACGCCTTTCCACGTGTTGGGTTGCTATTGGCCATTAAAAATATAACCGTTGTAAATTTTGCAACGGTTATATTTTAAAAAATACAAATTTTTAAAAAAATACCAACGACTCTATTTTTTCGAGCTCTACAAATAGAGACTTATTTTGCTATATTTTGGACACACTTAATTTTCTACTTGTTCTAATTTATTCATTAACTCTTCTTCTATTGCTTTTTTATTTTAAAATTCTTATAATTATCGATCCTAATCATCCTAATTATATAAGAAATCAACCCTAAAATCGCTCAAAAAACAAAATGCCTAGGCAACAAAATCGCTCAAATACCTCTCAAAATAACTCAAATTATCGTCAACCCTCTCAAAATCAGTCAAATTATTATCAACCCTCTCAAATAATTACGAATAAAACGGGTGATAATTCTCAATATTATTATCCTCAATATGATAACCTTTACCATGAATCTCCATCTAAAAATGCCAACCTTTCATATCGTGAACCTAATCCTAATTATGGATTTTCTCAATGCTAAGAAGATTCATCTCCAAACAATGATGTTGATAATGATGGTGGTCAATACCAAGAAGGTGATGATGATGTTGGTCAATACCAAGAAGGTAATGATTCTGATGGTTATGGTGAGTTTGTTCGGCCAAGTCAATCCTTTTCGCAATTACTCTCACCTACTCTATCGCAGCAACCACAACCACAACCCAATCAATCACACAATCCACCTACTGTAGAAGCAAGTTGTGGTGGTAAGAGGGTTTGGGATCATGTTGAAGATGAGAATCTCATCTCAGCATTTATGAACACTTCTCTTGATAAGGTGATTGGGACAAGCCAAAAGAAAGGCGTCTTCTGGGGAAAAGTTTGCGAAGCTTTCGAGGCAGGAAGAATTGCCAACCTAATAGAAATTGCTCCAAGAAATGCGGATATGGTGAAAGGTCGTTGAAGTAGACTTGTTCCACTGGTTTTAAGGTGGGCTGCATTTTATGACGAAGCTCTTGCAAGAAAGAAGAGTGGTCAAAACGATAATGAGGTTCTGAAAGAAGCTCATTTATTGCATAATAGGAAAACATGGTAGGTTCATCCTCGAACATGCTGGAATTTGATGAAGAGGTTTTGTAAATGGAGGATCATAGTTAAAAAATCATTGGAAACTCCACGTGGTCGCCCCAAAAATCCACAAGAAAATGTGGATTCACCTGGCGAAAGTAGCAGTAAAAGGCTGAGAGTTGATGGAAGTGACTCAATACCCGAGACACCTACCAGTGGTTAAGGAGGTGAAGTCGACCCACGACCTTATGGTGTGAAGAAAGAGAAGTCTAAGCTCAAAGAGGTGGCTGGTCAGACAATTGAGTGTCTCAATTCATTTAATGAAAGTCTTCGAATCAATTCAGAGGGTAGGAGTGCAGATGTTGAAAGACAAGTCAGAAAGTTGGAGGTTGAAACAAGGAAGGATGCTACAAAGGAACAAGAAATAACGCTGCAAATCAGGAGCTTGAACATACAAGAGTATCATAAGAATTGGGATTTGCTGCAAGCATTGTCGGAAAGGAAAATCATGCACCATTTGAGGAGGCATGATTGAGAAACTAACAACATGGTTGACGAATAATGCAATTTTTTAAGTAATGTTTATGTTTAAGTTAAGTTTATGTTTAAGTGTAGTTCATGTTTGAGTTTAAGTTTATGTTTACGGTTTTTTCACCAAGTACCCTCGAGTTTTCAAAAAATTCACCTAATACTATACCCTCCATATTTTCAAAATTCACCAGGTACCCCTCAGTTTCTTGGTAATACATCGACATGCCCCTAATGACCAACGGCGGTTAACGCCGTTAGTCTTAAACCTCATTAACCCCTAATAAGGCCTAATTAACCTAACTAACCTAACTAAACCCTAACATTTAACTTCTAACCCTACCCTAACCCTAACCCCTAATTTCAAACCCTAACCCTAACCCTACTACCACCCAACCACCAACCCTCCCCCACCCACCCCTGCATCCCCCACCCACACCGCATCCCCCCCCCTCCCTCCCCCCCCCCCCTTTGCCTTGCCAGCACCCCCCCCCACCCCGTCCCCCACCCCCGCGCCCCACCCCCTTCGATTTTCGCAACAACTCCCACTGGACCTTGTTCGAAAATTTAGTTCACTAGGAGATCTTGGTTTTTTCAGCGAGAAGCAACACAAATTTCAGTCTGAAACGTTCGAAAATCGAAGGGGGTGAAGCAACACAAATTTCAGGCTGAAATGTTCGAAAATGGAGGGGGTGGGGTGCCAAAATGGAAGGGGGGTGGTGATGTGGCGGGAGCAGATAGTGGGGGCGGTAGTGGGCGTAGTAATGGCGCGATGGTGGGGGAGGGGTAGGGATCTGGGTTTCGGTGCGGGCGGCAGCGGGGGTGGGGGTGGGGGGGGCTATGGGTGGCGTGGGGGTGGGGGAAGGGGGCCGCGGGGGGTGGGGGGCTGCGGGGTGGGGAGGCTGCATTGGTGGTGGGAGGGTGGGGGGAGGGGGTTAGATTTATGGTTTAGGGTTAGGGTTAGGGGTAAGGGTTAGGGTTAGGGTTAGGGTTAGGATTAATGGTTAATTAGGGTTTAAAAAAGAAAATTAGGGTTAATGACTATTGGCGGTTAACGTCGTTAGTCATTAAGGTAATTTGGGTGTATTATTATTAAACTTAGGGGTACCCTGTGAATTTTGAAAACATGGTGGGGTACCAGGTGAATTTTTTTGAAAACTTGGGGGTATCTGGTGAAAAAACCCTTATGTTTAAGTTTACGTTCAAGTTTAGTTTATGTTTAAGTTTAAATTTTAGTTTATGTTTATGTTTATTTTGAGTTTATGTATAAGTTAACATTTGTATGTTTAAGTTCAATTAATAAAAAAAAGCTAAAAAATGTACTTGTGTAATTTATGTTTAAGCTTTACTTATTATCTGAATTGACATTTCAATACAGCTTTTTACATTATTGTTTTGCTTTTGACATTATTGTTCTGTTTTTTACATTATTGTCCTGCTTTTTACATTATTGTTGTAACACCCCAGAATTTCAAAGCCGAAAAAGAAAGAAAAAAATAATAGTATTAATAGGACGATGGCGGAAACATCGTCTTCTGAGAATGCCACTTCTAATACAAAAGTATTTAAAAATAACTATGTTAAGAGACCAACTTAAATAAACAATATCAATAAATAACTAGAGTATTCCAAATGAGAAAAGTCTAACTAGCAGTCTAGGCCTAAAACAACTATCATTTCATTCTCGCATCTCAACCCAAGCCCAAAACCAAAGAAGATTCACATCAACAAAACCTGCAAAATATACAACAACATCCACAATCAGTGGGGAGTAACTAGCAGTTCTCCCATAACAAAAGAAATCAAAGTCTATTCCAGACATAGATTAGTAAGAAAGAAAGAATAAAGTTAAGTCAACTACAATATGCACCACTTCCATATAACTCACAAGTAACGCAAATGAATAATAAATAGCAAGTGAATTGGACAAAAATAAATAAATCATCTCAAGAGTACTTTTATAAAAATAAAAGTATAGGTAAAACAAGTGATTGAGTCAGAAACCGAACGCCAGTGAATCGCAATTCACTTCCTAAGGTTTGTCAGATCGCAATCTCCAGGTTAGTCTATGGGCTTACGTTCCCCACTGCCTGTGTCTAAGAATGGCCAAACTCCCGATGCAGGGTAGAACACACAGAACTCCCTGACCTCTCGAACGACAACAATTAACCCAGGTTTACCCCTAGTTCGCAAACCAAGTGGTTGGCATGTTCTTCACCGGGGACTACATCAATCCCACCGGATGTTCTTATCTCAAAAATAAAATCATAATTCATAAATATCATCAAAGTATGATTCAGCTCAAAAATATTCGTCAAAAGGGATGCCACCCGGCCTTGTACCCATAATTCATCAAAAGTAATTCTTCAAAAATCCTCAAAGTAGTAACTTACAAACTTACAACAAATATCTCCAACCACAATACTTTGAACATCACTAAGCATCAACAATGATAATGAAATAGTTTTTACAGCACTAAGAGTATCAATCAGAAATGCATCATATCAAATAAGATCACCAATTAACTCTAAGGCTTATTAAATAAATGAAACGTACACAACTAATCATTTTTACACAAACCAAACATAAACATAATGATACCCAATAATACTCACATAACCTACTAAACACCAGCTTCCAAGAACATAAAAGGTCACATATTATTTCTGATTAACAAGCCCTTAAATAATTAAAAAGAATATCCTCAAACTCACAACAAAAACACAATAATAATTATTAAACTAATAAGTACGATTAATAAAATAACACAAAAATTATCATACTACCCTTATGGCTCTACTGACATGGTACAAATTTTAATTCTAATTTTTGGACTCTAAAAGTATTTTTAAACAATTTACAGAATACTCAATAAAGCCAATATAATAATTAAAAATAAAAATAAACTCCCAAAAATTACCAAAAATTCAGATAACATGCATAAACTCACAGAAATACATAATATACAAATAAATGAATTTTTCAGCCTCTAGAAATAATTTTTACTATTTATATACTGACAGACACGAAAATGCAAAAACAAATAAACCAATTAAATAAACCTGTAAACAGTAGGCAAAAATTATTCCAAGGCATGAAATACTTACTACACATATAACATGATTCACTAAAAATAATTTCAGCAATTTTAACATTCGTTCAATAATTATTTAGCAAATAAGCCAAAAACGCACAAAATACCAAATAAATCAAATAAATACTAAAACTCAGACGAAAATTATTTTTCTGTATACAATATTCATACAACATGTATCAAGTATATTCACGTCAAATTTCATCAATAATTTCATTCAAAAAGTATTTTAAACAATTCCTAGCGTAATAATCTAATACCGAAAAATACTCTAATCTCTATCGTTCTATGATAACTACTAGTTACCTGGAATGTCGGGAGGACAGCTGAGTCTAAAGTGATAGTTAAGAGTTACGCATACAATCCAATTTCTCTTCTAACCCCAAAGCACAACGAACGATAATTGTAGCAACAAGTCACTAGGCGTTTTCTTCTTGAACGTTGAAAACTCTTATTTCGTACTGCTCTATTCCGACCATGATTCCCGGTGATTGAAAGATCAGATTCACAATCGCTCTGGTCAAAGTGAAGATCAAGATGGTATAAACGTGCTGTCCAAATTTGAGAATGATCCAACTGTTAGATCTCCGGATATGGTTACTTTCGTGAAGGTGTGACAGGGAACAAAAACCGGATGACTCGTCTGATTGAAACAAAAACTGCAGTCGCGTCTTTCCCTTTCTTCAAAACTAAATTGTACCATGAGCAAGATCTTTCCGATTAGATGGATTTTGACTACTCACACGTTCAATTCGGATAAGAAACGAAGGAGATATGATGCAAACAAAATAGGTGTGCAAAAATGGACGGAAATCCGAGAAGAGAGAAGAACTCTTTCTCTTCCCCTCTAAGGGTTGGGCGAAAATGGGGGTTAGAATGCAGCAAAAACCTGATTAATAACCTCATTAAGCAATGGTTTAAAGGGTGATTATAAAGGTGGGTTAATGGGGAATTAAATAGGGGGTTACAAGAGATCCAAATGTTAACTTAATGAGCACCAAAACTCTTCATCCTCCACAACATAATTGCTGATTTTCGGCCAGCATGATACGCCACATGTGATGTACCATTTCATCATCCCAAGTCGGTCCATCAACGTTACAAAAACGCAACGCGACAAAACTACATCCTAAACGCCTAAATAAATAACGAAACACATATAACCTTTAAAATAAATAACTAACAACTTAAAATAAATATATATATAAATATATCACAACATATAAATATATATACACATTTTCACAACACGTTCCAAAATAATTTAAATAATAAATTATTTATTTTTATGAAAAAAATATATCATTTTAAAATAAACACACACCAAAAATAATGGGTGAAAAATACGGGGTGTTACAATTGTTCTGCTTTTAACATTGTTGTATTGTTTGTTACATAAATTGTTCTGCTTTCGATATCATTGTACTGTTTTTAACATTATTATACTGTTTTTAACATTATTGTTCTGCTTTTATGTATTATTGTTCTGCTTTTTACATTATTGTACTGCTTCTGCTTTTATGTATTATTGTTATGCTTTTTACATTATTGTATTGCTTTTAACTTTATTGTTCTGCTTTTATGTATTATTGTTCTGCTTTTTACATTATAGTACTGCTTTTAACATTATTGTTCTGCTTGTATGTATTATTGTTCTTCTTATTACATTATCGTACTGCTTTTAACATTATTGTTCTGCTATATAACTCGAGCATACTTGTTCACCATTTGCTCATACCAAATCTAAACACATTGACAAATTTATACAATGAACTCCTTCAACTTAAACTTTACCGCTTCAAGTTCATCTAGTTCTGAGGATGAAATAAGATCATCCCGAGCAATATGTGATCAAGAAATAGATAATTTCTTGATCAATGTTGTTCAACCAACTCTTCCAACTCTTATATCAAATGTTACTCCAACACCAAGGAATAGAATAGCAAAAGTGAATGATGAGAATGAGGATCATCAGCGGCCTATTCGAGGCAGGGAGGAAGGCCATAGACGATTGTTCAATGATTACTTTGCTGATCAGCCAGTCTATCCTGCTCGTTTATTTCGTCGAATATTTTGAATGCATCGACATGTCTTCCTTCGGATATGGAAAGTGTTGTACCAAATGATGAATGGTTCACTCAAAAAAGAGATTGCACGGGACGATTAGGTTTATCGCCCCTTCAAAAGTGTACAACTGTTATTCGTTTGCTTGCGTACGGGGTAGCGGCGGACTCGCTTGATGAGTATGTGCGAATTAGTGAAAGCACGGCTCGAATAGCATTAATGAAATTCACAAAGGGGGTTATCAACCAATTTGGTGCCGAGTACTTGAGAGGGCCAACTCCAGAAGATTTAGCTAGACTACTTCGATCTAGTGAAGAACGTGGATTTCCGGGCATGATCGGCAGTATAGATTGTATGCATTGGAAATAGAAAAATTGTCCTTCGGCATGGAAATGACAATATCAAGGAAGAGCTGGCGTTGCTACTTTGGTTCTTGAACCTGTGGCTGATCGTGACTTATGGATATTGCATTCTTTCTTCAGGATATCAGGGTCGTACAATGACCTGAATGTTCTTCACCGATCTGCTGTGTTTAGGGATGTTTTAGAAGGTCGAGCACCACCCGTGTAGTTTACGGTGAATGGTAACCAATATGATATGGGTTATTATCTCACTGATGGTATATATTCGAATTGGGCTACATTCATTCAATCAGTTACATGTCCTCAAACTCGCAAGGACAAGTTATTTGCTTAACACTAAAAAGGAGCTCGAAAAGATGTTGAGAGAGCATTTGGGGTGCTGCAATCTCGGTTTGCTATAGTTCGTAGACCATCCCTCACATGGGATGAGGAAATTCTCAATGATATCATGTTGTCTTGCATTATCATGCACAACATAATTGTGGAAGATGAACGAGACATATACACACTACGCAGATACTAATGAGTTCACTACAAACACAAGAAATAATGCCGATGAATTAGAATATTAGCATGATCGTATCGTAGATATCAACCGTTATATATATGGCGAATAAAGATGCAATTGAAAATCAGCATGTGCATCAATCCTTGAAATGTGATTTGGTTGCCAATATATGGCAGAAGTTTGGTCGTAACGCTAATTAAGAGCATTTTATATATTTCGTTCTTAATTAAGTTAATAATTGTCACACCGCTGTAGCTTTTTATGTATTTTATATATTTTGTTCCTAATTAAGTTAATGATTCGTTCTTGTATTTTCCTATATGTCTCTAAATTTAAAAAATATTAAAAATGCTAATTGTGTCTCAAAAATTAATTATTAGATATTTAATTATGTATGCATAAGATAGTGGTAGCTAATTTCGTATTCAACTAATTAATAATAACGCTAATTGCGTATGCTACGTATTAATAAAAGCTAATTATGTAGATAACTTAAGTATTAAAATGATAATTATAATTAATTTTAAAATTTTTAATTTAATTAATTAATAATAAAATATTAATTAATAATGAATATTTCATATCATTAAAAACTAAATAATAAAAATATTGTATAATGGTGGTTCGGTGATGAGAGAGAAAAAGTATTTATGTGGGGTCAAAAAGTAAGAGAGAGAAAGGAAAAAGTAGTTGGGATTATCTTTTTTTGGTTCATGGTTAAGAAGGTAAGTGCGAAAAGGTTGTGGGATGTTATTTTTTAGAGAGAGAAAGTTCAAAAGAGAGTGAGATGATCTTATTTCTCAATCATCGATAAGATCTTAGAGTCCAACATCAGTAATTTACATGCATGAGTTAAGGAATAAATCATATTCTCAATGGGTAGCATGTTTAGCTAATACATGCATGCGGTCCATAGGGTCGTGTCTTTGTGATGATGAGGGATACGCATAAATAGGACCCGACTAGATTTGGTTGGACTCGACCCCATATTATAAAGAATATGGGTTTAGGATTTTAAGACCCAATGAGTATGGGTCGGATCTGGGTGTTAAAGACCGGATATAGTTTCAAATTCAGACCCGACCAAGACCTTCTCCAAACCCATTATTTTTAACGTATCATATATATATATACGATAATATATAATGAACCAATAAAACTTTATACCCTAACATTTGAATTTTTAGTTTTTCACGCAGTCATTGAGTCGAGTGAATCAAGTCCTCCAGCCATGAACTTCTCACTTTATCTATTTCGAACCGAGACTCAAGCCAACTTGTGTTTAATTTTTGAAATGTTTTGTAGAAGAATTAGATTGTATTTTATTTTTTTATCATTTCAATAACTAAAACAAAATGGCGTAAAAAAAAACGAGTAAAAAAAGACAATGAAACCCCTAATAAGCATTTTGGACCCATGCCCCGCGAGACCCATTGGATCTAGATAACGGTCCTAATTTTTTCAAACCTTGTGGGTTTAGGACAGGTCTAGGTCCAAATCAAAATTTAGTGGTCTAGTGTGGCCAGTCTCATGCCCATCCCTAGATGATGAGTGACCAAAGATCAAATCAAGATTCTAATCAATATTATCAACTGCTTTGATTGATCCAATCCATCCTTTATTGTGAGGTGCAAGATTAATTCTGACATTCCATCTTTAGTAAACAAACACATCATTCTTTGCTTCTATGTTGATCTAAGCTATCAGTTTGGCGATTCAATCGTACCCTGTGAATTCCGGTAGGGGAATCTCATTTGGAATTTCAATCTCTATTATTAATTGAATATGCAGAGGAAGCACATATCAAAGGCATATCACATATTAAATTAGATTCCTGATTAACTCGTATATAGATCCATTTGATAAAGCTAATATTTCATTAGATCCCAACCATCACTACCAACCATCACTATTAGGCTACTGAACTGTTACCTGAAGGTCTGGTTCTCGTGGAGTTGAAAATTTTTCTACCTTCTAGATTTTGTCTAATCCCAACCCTTCGTTTAGGTCAAGTCAACATAACAAATTAATAACCTTTGTAGAAATGGTTGTTCTCAAATTTTAATAAGTTCTCAGTGGTGGCAAATGATCATCAAGTACACAAATACTCTCTTCGTTATAGAGACATTTGCAATTTCACTTGGACAAGGAAAAAGTGACTAAGGTTGAACGGAGAGCTAGTAAAACAAAGAAAAAGTTAAATAGATAGAGAGAAGGAGAGTAAAAGTAAGCGATAAATCCATCAATCAACTAGCCAACCTACTACTTTCTTCGTTCCGAATTAAATACAACAAATCCACTTTTTCACTATTTATATTTTTCATCTTTGACTAAGATTTGTGATTTATACATAATCAAAAACATAGTCAAGTGGGATCTTGTTAGATTCGTCTCGTGATGTACTTTCGTAAAATGTAATTTTTATAATTTTTACTTATATGTAATTATAGATATTTGTGGTCAAAATAATACCTCGGAATGTGTTAAAGTGGATTTGTTGCATTTAATTCGGAACGGAAGAAGTATATATATAAAAAAAAATCCAAATGTCTGTATTTAAAGAAGACCCCAAAATGAAAAAGTGCCCCTATAAGAAAAAAAAGAAAAATAAAAGGAGAGTACATAGAGCTCAGTTATAGGGCAAATCATGTTTTAATTACTACATGAAATATTTTCTTTATTCAGTTTATTATCTTGGGGATTGTTAAATATCGCCCCAAAACTAGTTAAAATCGCCCCAATCATTATATGATTATACCATTATACCCTTACTTTAATTTTTGGATTTTAACTCCAACTTTAACTCCTCCCACCTACCAATCTACCATCCTCACCATTAATCATCTTCTCTCTCATCTTCACCATTCATCAGTATCATCACTCTCACTCTCATCCTTCACACACAAAAACCACCACCACCACCACCATCTAAACCCAAAAAAATGTCAGGCGGCGGCGGCAGTAGAGGCAGCGGCAGCGGAGGCGTCATCGCAGGTAATTTTTTTTTAAAAAAAAATACCCTGAACGTCTGTCCATGCAGTCGCTTCCATGGAAGCAACGTTTGCCAGGAAGTTGCTTCAATGGAAGCAACGTTTGGCCAGGAAATTGCTTCCATGGAAGCAACGTTTGGCCAGGAAATTGCTTCCATGGAAGGAAGGGTGACATTTTTTTTTTTAACTTTAAATTTTTGTTATTAATTTTTTTATTTACGTTATATTTTCATATTTAAAGTGTTATTATTTTGTTAATTCATGAAATGTAATTGATATTTTTTTTGGAATATTTTATAAAAATAATTCATAAAATATTATTTATTATGATTTAATTTAATTATAATTATTATTGTAGGTTGTAGAAAATTAGAAATAGTATGTTTTGATTATTAATAATTATTATTGTAGGTTGTAGAAAATTATAAATAGTATGTTTTGATTATTAATAATTATTGTTGTAGGATGGTTAATGTATTGATTTATTATTTTTTTATTTTTACGTATTTGTTGATGAATAGCCATCTGGGTTTCGACAATTTGCCGGGAAGACACTTCCCCGATTTCGCGGTGTGCACAATGAGGATTCAGGTCCGCGTCATCCCCACTCACGTGGTGTTTCCGCTTCAGTTAGGAGGACGCGGATGAACCCGACTGGTCCGCGACGTCAGCTTCAGTTACACGATGAGGAGGTTGGTGGACCGTACGATGCAATGGAGCATCAGGAGATGGATGAGGGGGAGGATGACCGGGGTACATATGAGGCGGGTTCTGATGTTCTTTACGATGATGATGTTCAGGATGCATTTATGCGGGAATTTGAGAGAGATCCAGACCCTACAGCTGGTGATCGTTGGAATGTCCGTAAGGGTAGGGGTGGGCGGTTTATACGCGGCGAAGGAAGTTCATCGACTTTTGAAAGTCGAAAGGGGAAAGGGAAGGATGCCGATGACCTTAGCTGGAAGGTCACAGGTCCAATTGCAGGAGGACATATTGTTGGGTCTGTTATCCCTAGTTTTGGTGGACATGTAGCTATGGAGATCTGGGAGAGGGGGGGGGATAGAATTCTCCTGAAGTGTCAGACACGAGAGAGGATTTTTACACATTTGAGGACGTGGACTAGGGCATTGCCTCCACCGATACAGGATCGTCTTCGTAGAACGTCCCTGTACCATATCCCCTTTACTATGTTCACGCACATTGATGCGCCCTTGATTTCAGCATTTGTCGAGCGGTGGCAGCCTGATACGAGTTCTTCTCACCTACCGTTTGGGGAGATGACGATCGTGATGCATGATGTGTGGCATATATTGCATATTCCAGTTGAGGGGTGCACGGTCAATGACACCACTCCGAGTGGTACTCTTAGGGTTTTGGTTGCAGACTCGATCGGTAGGACAGTTGTAGAGCTCGGGAATCCATTTTGGGAAAATGGTGCTATTGCTGCACAAGGAGTTGCTGATATTCTATCAGATGGGGAGACCCCTGCTCCATTGGAGAAACAGCTGACATGTATTATATGGTTGATTCTAGGGTGTTGTTTGTTCCAAGATAAGAGTGGATCGAGGTTGAAACCCTTTGACATTGTTGAGGCCAGGTCTCCAGATATCGTTCACACGTTCTCCTGGAGGTCGGTTACACTTGCGTACTTGTATCGTCAGTTGGGTGAGGCTAGTCGGACCTCCACAGTCACGGTCAACGGCTGTTTGACTTTACTCCAGGCATGGATTTATGAGTATTTTCCATGCTTCAAGCCACGCGCACAGCATATTATTGGTGGGGAAGCTCCACGAGCGCAGAGTTGGACTGCGTACCCAGAGCCGATGTCTCATGGTCATCTTTGTTCTATCAGGAGACAACTAGACACACTGACAACAGAGGATGCAAGTGATTATTTATGTACTATTATTAGAAGTTTGCTTTTTACTTGCATTTCATTAAATAAAATAGCTTTTTTGTAAAAATTGCAGGTGGATTGGTTGCCTTATGGTCATCATTTTGATCCGAACACTATTTAGAGAACATTATATAGGGGCCCCATTCGGTACCGGGGAGTTATCGGGCCCTATATGCCTGATCGATGTTTGCGGCAGTTAGGTCGTATGCAGATTATACCTGTTCCTATTATTGCTCCAGAGTCTGTATCTAGGCCTAGCAAGGGAAAGTATTCTGTAAAATCTTCTGTTGTCCATTGTGAAATGGGTTGCTTCTCGTTCCCGACAGGTAATTATATTAATATTATATTTATATTTTGTTTATTATTATTGTTATTTTATTAACATAAGATTAATATTTTGTTTATTATTATTGTTACTATATTAATATAATATTAATATTTTGGATATTATTATTGTTATTAAACAATTGTTATTTTGTTTACAAACAGGTAATTGTGTAAACATTGAGATGTTTGATAAGGGTTCTGAACCAGCGACTTGCGCCACTGCCTACTTGTCTTGGTATCAACGACATTCACATCCATATTTGTTGAATGATGGAGGTAGTAGTGCTCAACCATACCAGATCGTACGACAACCAAGCAGGTAAATGTATTTTAATGGATTCAGAATTTGGATCAATGTACCAAAATTAAATATATTGACGACCCACTATTTTATTATGCGACAGTGGATGAATAGGTGGATAAATGGAACTCGTCCATTCATGCAACATCGGGACGAATATGAATGGGATGATGCAAAAGATGCATGTGGGAATGTTGAGCAGCTCATTAAGGATTGGAACAAAGTATTACACAAGATGAATGAAGAGAACAGGTAGCTGATTTTATTTATGTTAAAACACTTTTAGCTATTACTAGCGGATTTTATTTATGTTGAACACTTTTAGCTATTCCTAATGGTTTTATTTATTTGAACTCGATGTTTATGTATGCTTTTTAATTCATAACACTTTTATAAATGTTTATATATGTTTATGTACATTGAATTAATGCTTGTTAATTATGAGTAATTACATATTTAATTAGTTATATTGTGATTTAGTTCATAAATTAACACAATCAGTTCATAAATTAACACATTCGCATCTACCATAAGTTCATAAGTACAACTAGCAAGTGGTAAAACTAAGAAGTTGTTGTTGGGGTTGTTGAGGTAGATGAATCCCATTATTTGATCCTTGCTGAATAATGACTTGCCCAAGGACGAACAGCTTGAGAAGCAACTCGAAACCACTGTTGAGGAATAGTAGGGATCGGATGACCTCGGCGAAGTTGAAGCCGAATAAAATGCTTGTAACTCCCTAGATGAGCTATGGCTAACTCCCTTTGTGGCAGAGCGTTCATACCCCCAACATCAAGTGGAAAAATTGTAGCCGACATATCAATACGACCATTAAGAGCGAAAAAAAAGATCGTGCATCTGTAGCGGTTCGCAATTGGGTACAAGTCTACAATGGCCTCCATGTAATGTTCCTCCCCACAACCTTTACCTTCCCATCGAATACGCCTAATTGCCTCTTTGAGGTCCTGACCATATACCTAATGAAATTGACGACCATTTTGATGCAACTCACTCACTACTGATCGACGTACAATGTCCCAATTTTCTTGTCCGGAACAAAAAGCATCTGCTACGCATCGAAAACCACAATTACCATCGGCAACTACATCATGTCAGCCTTCTACGTGGTGTTCGATGGCTAGTGGAAGTTTATGAAAGTATGGAAAAATTTTCATATCGAATCTCCACCCTGCAAAGTTATTTTAAATCAATTTAATTAAAGGTGTACAATTATACGAAACAAACAATAAAAGTATATAAATAAATATATTATTACCAGGGGCCGAACCAGATGATTTGCCTTTACCCTTAGAAGACTTGCCCATAACGTGCTCCACCCACTTTTTTCCCATCGCATGCCCTTATTCAACTTAGAACGACCCTTACTCGTCACGTTAACATCAGGCTCCTCAAAGGAACAATGTTCGTGGTGGACTTCTGAATGGAGTAGCCGAGAAATAGACCTCATGACCGCAGGATCCTTAGCATGTACCTCATTCACTAATGAATGGAAGAACCGACGGTCCTGATCGCACTCCGATAATATCTCAGCCGAATCTGTCCCATCACCAATGGCTAGTCTCCACCAAAATGAATCAACCTCCTGAGTGTATAGGAGATGGTCTGCTTGCAAGGAGAAAAACGTAAGCACATGGAATACCATGCGTAGCCTCAATAACACATCCGCATCTACTCCAGTCCTAGTCAAGCTCAGCTATTCTTCCAAGCTCTCTCTAAATTAGCTCCAAACAATATTGAGAACAAACACCGTTCAAGGCGCTATATGGTGGCGGATCAAATTCAGTCCCATGAGTACGGCACGATGCTTTCAAGGAGTTTCTTATCTCTGTCAACTGGCATAAACAATGTGTCGATTGCCTCACACTAGTGGAAAAAATTCCATTTGATGCGGTCAAAACCGGACTTACTGATCCGGTTTTGGTCCGCATCGGATGGCCTCGCAGCAGATTCAAATTTTTTACTGATGCGGTCCAAAACCGAATCAGTAAATTACTTACTGATCCGGTTTTCACCCAAAACCGGATCAAATAACGCCCCCAAAAACCAAAAAAAAAATTTATTTATTTATTTTTTCATTATTAATCAATACAAAAACAATAATATATATGAATGCTCATTTTATTAAGCATATTATGCTCAATTGAAGCATAAAAATAATTAAATACATAAATTTCCCACTTCTTTATTAATTTTACGACAAGCATCCTCAATCTACTCCTCTCTAGTACAAAGTATACAAGCAGCATTCTATACTTACAGCAACAAATTGCTCCAAAACAGAGCTATACAACAGATTCTTGAGCCACAAGAGAATTTGCTAGGGCACACCAGCAGAATGGATTGCCTCCACAAGCAATGCCATAGGGTTGTTGGAAGCTTCATTTACTTCAAGCTTCAGCTTAAGAAGCTGCAAGAAGGTAGAAACTTTTCAGCATGATTTCTCTCAAGCAACAAAGCAAAGATAGGTAGAGATTGGAGAAATGAGATCAAGAAATTACCGTCTCATTGACCTCCCAATCCAAAAATGCAGGGTTCCTTACAGAATCTACAAGAAGTTCAACCATTTCAGGAACATAAGTCTTCAAAGCATCAAAAGTGTAACCCATCTGCTCCCGAGAAGCCGATGGCTTGTGCGTAGGGGGGAGGGACTGTGCGAGGGGGTGGGCAGCAAGCCATCAAGGGGGGTCTGCGGGGGTGGGGTAGCAAGGGGAGGGTGGTTCACGGGGCAGCAAGGGGGGGTGGGGCACGGCAGGGGGAGGGGGTCTGCAGGGGGGCAGCAGGATGGGGGACCGTGCAAGGGGGTGGGCAGCAAGGGGGTCTCGCGGGGGGGGCGGCAAAGGGAAGGGGGTCCGCAGGGGGCGGCAAGGGGGGGGGGGCACAACAGGGGGAGGGGGTCGCAGGGGGCAGCAGGGTAGGGGGTTCATGTAATTCTGTGAGATGATCATGCACTAGAAACAGCTCTAGAAAATCAAGAAATTTAGCGCAAAAAACAGCGAAATTGAACTGAATAAAGGTGCGTTTATGAACGAAGGCGAAGATTACCGATTACGCGCAGTACGATGATGAGTGAAGCAGGTGAACGCCGTCTACCGGAAAAAATGGGGGAGAGAGAAAATTTTGCAGGGAGGCAAAGATTGCCCGTCAATAAGTCGGGCCGAGGATCAGATTGTTGTATTGTATACTAGTACTATTTCATTTCAGCAATTAAAAACCAGATGGAACCTCATTAAAAGCTTGCTTCCTTTCTCCAAGTGTTCGAAGAGCTGCATATCTCTTGTCATTGATAATTAGCCTCATAGCCTGAAATCAACAAGTTCCAATCTCAAAACAATTTAGTTATTACACCCTCCAATTCAAGATATATGTCGTTTTAGAATTTAGGTAATTTTCTACGATCCAAAATAAAAGTTGTTCGACGATCCCAATGTCGCATCAAATGTACATTATAAATGCAACTTAAACTAAATTTTAACCAACGTTGCTTGAACAACTTAAATTTTGGATCAAAGGGAATATTATCCACGTCCTTTCCAGTAACCCTTCAAGGAAAACTATGGTGTACAAACAATCCGAGAGGTACCTGCTCCCAAGTCCAGCCAGATTCAACATTTGAAGATTCAAGAAGAGCTTTAAATACATATTTTCCCACCTGCATTGGCAAAATTCATTAATTTCAAGGGTAAAGAGATAATTTTAGTCATAAAGGCTAAACACAATGACAGACCTGCTTGCTAGCATAGATCATAGTTTCAGGTTCACAAACCTGTCATAATCTCGGCTACTATGGCGATAATCATCATCTTCCACGCCTCTGCTTAACTCCCTTCTCTCACTCCTTTCTCTATGTCGGGAGCTATGGCGATCACACTCTCTATCCCTATCCCTGTCCCTACTCCTTTCTTTGTCTCTATCTCTGTCCCTAATCTTTTCTCTGTCTTTATCTCTGTCTCTGCCTCTGTCCCTCTTCCCTTCTTTGTCTCTATCTTTTTTTTTGCAGTTTGACACGGCACACTCTTTGGCAAGCTAAGAGAAATAAAACAGATTGTTCCATTAAAACAGCATCAAAAGAACTAATAACAGCAAACTTATGAAACAAGCCCTCCTTCACTTGCACATAGATTGCACATAAATCTGTACCTGCTGTTTATAGAACCATCTTTATTATAATGATGTGCACCTACAAGCTTCTTCCCCATATCTTGTAATTGCTGCCTTAGGGACACTGAATACACTACCACATGAAAGCCCCAAAAAAGTTTTATTCCACTGTAAACCTTAAAGTTGTACAAAGAATTTATAATTAAAGAAGGAACTCACCATCCCCAGAATTCAATCCGATAAGCAAATCATGACCATCCTTGGCATCTGGATCAAATGCATGGCAAAGAGGGTTTGAGTTACTAAAATGCATTGATTTAATTGGATCCTGCATCAGAAGCAGACAGATAAACAAAAGTACAAACCTTAGCAATGGTGATATCGATAAACACCATAAGTCAAAAATAAAAGCTACCTTATCATGCGAATTCAGATCACTGATGAAAATTGTATCCCCAACATTAAATATCAAGTATGTTCCCTTTCCATCAAAATTCAAATTGTTGCTCGAATTACTCACACTAGAAGCACCAAGAGATCCATTTATACTTCTAGTACTACCATATTTACTCCCTCCATTTCCTCCAACAAAACTAAGCGACCTACCATTTCCACCACCAAGAATTCTCGCAGCTGCTGATCCATTTATAATTAATCCGATCACCAACAGGCTCCTGAAAAAACAAATAATCGTTCATTACACGAAAAAAATCACAATATTCACACATTAGTTTAACCAAATTAATCTTATTTCAATTTTTTAAAAATTATTTAGCACCTAATTGAATTTAATTTATAAAAGTAGAATACCAGTAAAAAAATATTAAAGTTTACGTAAAAAGGTACATGGGCCCAATGTTTGGCCAGACGTTGTATCCATGGATCCAACGTTCTGGCCAAACGTTGGGGATGTGTTTACAAGTTAAAAAAAATTATCTCTTTGCCTGAAGACGACATTCTTGCCTGTGGTGATGGCGTTGGGTGATGACGTTAGGTTGGAGGTTGCGATTGGTGTGCGGTGACTTTAGAGAGAACTGTAAATTGGTAAAATTCAGATTTGAAATGAAGGTAAAATTTCAAATGCTTATGTAAAGTAAAATGGTAAAAAGGAGCTAAGAGCATAATGGTATATTCAGAGGGTAGTTAGGGCGATTTTAGGTAGTTTGGAGGCGACGAATAGAAGTTCGGTATTATCTTTGGTGGTGATTCGTTAACTGTACTGGTCGATGTCTGAATTCTGAAGCAGAATCTTTTGAAAAGTAATTGTTGAGCAATTAGACGGCAACGGAGGTGCTGACTTATAACTCGGTCTAGAATCTAGATAATTAGCTTTCGGTGACAGGCACACCACTAGCAAATAAGTACTTCTACATGACTTTTTTTTTTTGACTTATTGGGAAAACAGCTACTGCTATTATTAATATTATTCATATAAAACTAAAATTATCAAGAAACATGGACTTAATCTTGAGATGGCGATAGGGGCATTATCATGATCATCATTATTATTATTACTGAGAAAATTCTTATAGAAGCTAACGGCAATTTGACTAAGGCACAACGTATGCTATATTGTGTGATATTGATATAACGTACTTAATACTTTTCGAGATTACACTCAAAATTACAAATTTTTAAATGTAGGAAAATTCTCAATGGTATCCTCCGGTCTCCTAGTATCGACTTTTACCAATAATAGTACATGTTCTTAAATTATCATTCTCAATGGTACCCTATTAGTGTTGACATTTTCCAACTAACACCTTCTTTAGTTTTTATTCTCGACAATGCTCTCCTAGTATCGATTTTGTTACTAAATTTAGTCATGAATATGATCTATCCCCAAAATATTGATAAAAAAACAGAATCTGGTGGCCGATTAACTGCGAAGAAGACATAAATCATAGTATAACTATTATAATTATATGTAATAGTTATATGATGATTTATCTTCTTCATAGTTAATTAGCCATCATATTCTTTTCATTTTATATTTTGTGGGTAGATCATATCAACATCTTTGTAACTTATACATTTTTTTTTCTAGTTTTTTTGTGTTAATTTATCGATGTAATGCAATTTTTAGGGTTTTGTAGTTGATTTATTAATTCGGATGTGGGTTGATATGAGTTTTGTACCCGATTCATAAACATGGATAGATGTGGGTTTTTCTTGGTTTTTCTTGATGATAAACTTATACTACTAGTTAAACATATAATAAATACTAAGAGGGTATCGTTGAGAATGAAAACTTAAGAATGTGTACTTTTGGACAAAGAATGTGTAAAAGAAAGTTTAATCATATGACCCTAATTAGTGTAACTAAGTATAGGATGAGCCAAACAATGATGTAAGGTCAAACTTCAATGTCAATAAAGCAAATTGGCAAGGTTTTATAAAATCAGAGGTTTCTTTCAAAATTACTATCAGATAACGATTTATGTTTACTTCGACCGTTTAATTCCGTGTTGACTTAAGCGTGGTAATCAGGTGACCTTTTTGAACATCACAAATGGTAGGGAGAAGGTTGGAGAAGATTATGTGACTTCCACGTACAAGTCAATAACAGATTAAACGGTCAAACTTAACAATAATCGTCGTCAGATAGTATTTGAAAACAATTAGGCTATGTTCAGTTCACCTTATTTTTGCTTATTTCAGATCAGATCAGATCAGATAAGTTCAGATCAGATCAGATCAGTTCAGATCAGATCAGATCAGTTCAGATTATGCTTATATTTAAAAACTTATTATTATTATTATTATTATTATTATTATTATTATTATTATTATTATTATTATTATTATTATTATTATTATTGTTCATCATCATCATTATTATTATGGTTATTGTATGTTGCTAATGTTATTATTGTTCTTGTAATAATTATTATTATTGTTGTTGTTGTTGTTGTTATTATTATTATTATTATTATTATTATTATTACTTTATTATTATTGTCGTTGTTGTACTTATTAGTTATTAATATTGGTAATTATTATTAATGTCATTGCTATTATTATAAATGTAATTGATATCACTATTTGATGCTATTTGTGTTCAAGAAGAAGAATGTTCTTTTGGCATTTGTAAGTGTTCTTTTTTATATTTATTCTAATTAATAATTTTGATATGTAATGTTCTTTTTGATGTTGTACATGTAACGAACATGACAATAGTATATGATGTTTATTTTTTAAAACAATTTTGGTAGAATAATATAAATTATATATTACTAGTTTATATAAAACATGAGTAGCATGGGATAACCTAATGGTGTTGTCATCACGTTCAAAATTTCCCTGATAAATGCATATATTGCTATATTTTTGGTCCTTAAAATTAGTCTTATAGTTGTCTTCTATGCGTTATTTTATAATATTTATTGACTTTTATTAATAAGTGAGTTATTTATGTCCATATTATATTTTATTGAATAATTAGCTTAAATAGTGTGTTATTTTTATTATAGATTCACATTGGTAAAGGAAGACAAAAAGAAAAAAAAAAGAAGAAAAGGAGAAAAATAGCAAGTGAAGCCTAATCCTACGTGTGGAGCAAAGAAAGAAAAGAGAGTTGACTTCCTTCCTTATCTCCCACTTTCACAAGTAAATGGGCCAAAGAAATAGGAAACATTCCTATTTTCTCTTCCCGACGGAATACAAGGGGGAATTTATTTCCCAAATTTTCAAGATCCGATTGATAGCAAATTGGGCTAATATGGAGCAAATCAATTGTTTCTTTTTTCTATAAGACTCCTAAAATTGGTATTGGGGATTTCTCATTGGGTATATAAATCCTATTTTTACCACAAAGGACACACAGGGAGCGACAAAAATTTAGAGTTGTGGGCAGGTAGTCACAAGGAAATCGAGGCTACGAGATTAAGGAGTATTGAGGAGTGGTCGACATTGGTGGAGAATCAGTGCGCTACCTTGAGTTAATCCGATTTCATAAGTTTCCCCTACTTTATTCTTTAATTCTCTATTCTTGTGATTGAACTTGGTTATTATACTTGTTAATTAGATGTTATTTTGGTTTCTAATTTCGATTTTTGTCTAAGTGTTTGGCGGTTTATTCATATTTATGTTGTGGTTTTATTGTTCATTGATCGTTGTAGAATTAAAGTTTAATACTTATACTTGTGTAGTGCATACATGTTGGGTATTAAGCTATGTTTTCTTTGGCGGCTTTAATGGTTATCTAGAGTTAACGGCTTAATATTATTGTTGTGCTCTGGTAATTATATTGAGTTTATGAATTGTCGATAAGGAGTTTATCGGGTTGTTTTAGCAGATTCTAAGTTTTTGTGAGTTAATCGCCGCTATTCAACCTGATCTAAACTTTATTGACTAGCCAAATGCGGATGAAACTAAGTTCTATTTATCAATCATGTTGGTTGCTTGTTTGTCACTTGTGAATAGTAGAGTAGTATTTCTTTTATCTCTAAATTTATTTATATTAGTTACTCTAGTATGATTTCAAAACCCCCCCATTCTATGTTCATATTAGTAAATAATGTATATTTTAGTGGTCATATTCTTTATGTACATAATAGTTTATTTTTGTTATGCGTTAAACTTTGAGAGTTAGGAATTTCAATAATCTTCTCGTGGGATCGACCCTTTCTTACCCTTTTACTAGTTGTTAATATTTTTGAAGGACTAAGATAGGTATTATAAATTATTAATTTGTTTACGTTAAACGACACGTATCAAAATTTGGCGCCGTTGCCGGGGAGATTATTTTTATCTTAATGTCAGTGTTTAAATTATCTCAAAAATTATACTTGTAGATTTATTTTTAAAAAAAAAAACAAAAATAAAAACTTTGCCATCTTGGTTTG
The DNA here is from genome assembly GCA_947646795.1 of Beta lomatogona. NCBI lineage: Eukaryota > Viridiplantae > Streptophyta > Magnoliopsida > Caryophyllales > Amaranthaceae > Beta > Beta lomatogona. Next base: position 2,056,113 of record CANSNZ010000403.1, read on the forward strand.
TCTAGTCTAATTGGGCGAGTCAGATATTTCTCATTATATAGTATGTTTCCTGATCTTTGTTTTTGCATACTATGTGCTTGGTTGTTTCTTTCTTGCTGATTTACTAGTTTAACTTTTGCATTTTTTTTTTTAGAGATTTTTTTTCCTAATGTCATAAGTTTAACTAATCCTACATTTATAGTACATAGTGGTTAATGTATTTGCTTCTATGCGAGAGTAGCTGCACTAATGTACTCTTAGCACTGTGACTGCAGTCATTATATGCAGCCTGCTGGTTTACTTGACATCTTATAGTGCATTATATAAACATATCAATGTCATGTTTGCATAGAACTTTTTGGCATGATATTGGCTTCTTTCAACTCCTTGCGTTATATTAGTTTGGATTATATGTGTCACCTTGGTTCTCTCCTATAATTACACTCTTTAGTGTTTCATTCTATAGTTTTGGATTTCCAATGCATTAAACATCTAATGTGACTGCATCTTAATAGTCTGTAAAATTTTCTTTTACCTGATTGTAATTTTGCTAAGTGATTTTCAGATTCATACTAATAACTGTAAGAATATTACATGACGGACTATGTCAAGAATCGGATTTTGTTTTAGATCGCTTAGTATGTTTTTTTTTTTTTTTTTATTGTTAATGAGACCGTGTGCGTTCTTCGCTTTGTGTGATGTTACCTGTACCTTTTTCTTATGTTCTGCTTCTTATCTCTAGTTGTTAGTTAATTAACTTATTATATATCTTGTTTCCATTATGACTTAGACCAATTGATTTGTCTCGCCTAGTCCATTTTGTCAACTCTGTCTCTTATTTATGTATGAATCTGGTTACATAAATCATGTTAGACCTCTGTCTTCTTTAGGATTAGAAGTTCAGAGCTTATAATGACATTAAAAATAAAAAAGAGAAGTACACTTAAATGAGTATAGTGTATACATATGTTAATGGATAGGTGGTTAATATCATATGTGCCTCGTGTCTTAATTGCTTGAATATATTGGAACTATCCACCTAATGGTCTGCTGGAACTAACATGATTATCAGCATATTTACATGATAATACTGGCTATTGTTGCACGATAGATAATCATGTCATATGCATATTTACCTTTGAAATTTTATTTAGAGACTATAATATATCATGATTTATGTCTTTTACTTGTTTTGGGGCATGGATAAAGGTAGCTTAATTTAAGCAAAAATTGGAACCACTTGACTTCTTGAATAAAAAAACCTTATGAAGCTGCAGTTTAATATGTTTTATTTCGTGTGTTTTCTTTTTGGTAATGTCCATATATGCATGTGGTGTCACCTTATGTTGTATAAACAGTGGGTATATAAGTAATTGATTTGTGCCTTGCATTGCTTTACTTGATCAGTTGGTATTGGGAGTGACGATTGAGTGATAGAGTAGTCATGAATTTTTTTTAGTCCTCAAATGTAGGTAGCAGTGGGATAATTAGAAAAAAAAAGGTAGTGTTGTCCAAATTCATGTTTACATAGGTACCTAATCGGTTCTCTCTTGATTTTGTTTGTGCTCACTACTACAAAGCTTGCTAATATCAGTGAGTTGATTTTTGCTGCTGAGTGTATGCAAGTTCTAGCTGCTCCTATTTATGCTTTATATAATTTTTGTAAATTGAACTTCATATTACCAATTTCTGCATCTGTCACCAGTTTAATTCTTCCGTAAACAAACCGCAAGTCACCTGAAGTATTTAATAGTTCTGGATTTTCTGTTTACAGTACATGAACACACGCTTACGACGTGAACGATTGTTGTTTGATCCAGAAATAGAGCGGACAGCCAGAAAAACAAGGAAAGAATTCTTACAAAAACAACGAGAAGAACATTTTTATCTTGAGAACTTATTCAAAGACGAAGAAGAGATGGGTGATGAAAGAACCTTGAAGGAGCTAGCTGCACCAAAGCTGGATGATGAACCACTTGGCATCGTTTTTCCAACCTTGGAAAAACCACTAAAGTTAAACTCAGGTTTTCTCAACCTTTTACCAAAATTCTATGGCCATGGAGGTGAGGATCCGAATCGATTTCTTAAAGAATTTTTGGTTGTTTGTTCTTCTATGAAACCTGAAGGTATTGATCCTAATCATGTCAAACTACATTCTTTTCCATTTTTATTGTTTGACATAGCTAAAGATTGGTTGTATTATTCCCTTCCTCCTGGATCAATTACTACCTGGGATGCATTACAAAAAGCTTTTCTAGAAAATTTCTTCCCTGCAAGTAGAATTGGATCCATTAGGAAGGAGATTTGTGGTGTCAAACAACATTCTAATGAGTCATTATATGAATATTGGGAACGTTTTAAGAAACTTTGTGCTTCTTGTCCCCAAAATCAAATTAGTGACCAACTTCTTATCCAGTATTTTTATGAGGGTCTTTTGGGTAACAATAAAAATATGATTGATGCGGCTAGTGGGGGTGTTTTAGTTGATAAAACACCTACGCAAGTTAGGCAATTAATTAGTAACATGGCCCAAAATGCTCGACAATTTGGCTCACGTAACGATGTGAAAACAGTAATGAAATTGACTTAACTTCTGTTAAAAGTCAGTTACAAGAAAATGCGCAACAAATAGCCGTCCTCACTACATTGATGTCTAAGTTTGTTGGGAATGAATCTAAGGCTAAAGTCTCGTGGTATTTGTTTTGATTTTTCTCACTCTACCGATGCTTGTCCCATCTGTGCAATCCGAAAATGTGAATGCATTAGGTGGTTTTTCTGGTCAGCCCCAAAGAAAATATGACCCATTTTCACCAACTTATAATAAAGGTTGGAGAGACCACCCGAACTTAAGATATGGACCTAGACCTCGGTTTACTCAAGCTAATCCTAGACCTTTTGTTCCTCATAACCCTCAATCTCAACCTTCTAGCCCTTCCTTAGAAGACCTAGTTAAGCAATTAACTAACCAAATAGGGCAAGTGCATAACCAAGGTGTTCAATTTCAAAAGAAAACTCGATTCCCACTGCAAAGAATTAGATAGCCAAATTGGCCAAATTTGCACTTCCTTGAGTAATTTAGAATCACATTTTGGGCAAACTTCCATCTCAACCACTTCCCAACCCAAAGGAAACTGTTCTTGCAGTAATGATTAGGAGAGGAGAGGAAAATGATGATTTTTTGGGAATTACCTTTGATGTGATCAATGAAGAACTTTTAAATACCCATATGCAAGCAATAACTATTTCTTTGTTGGAAGCCATTAAAGTAGTCCCTAAATATCATTTGCTTTATGAACAGTTCTTGCATGACAAAATGGTAAGTGAGGGGGGATGGCATATCTAACACCTCCTTAAATAGTCTTCCCCTTAAGTGTCTTTGATCCAGGATCCTTTTCTATTCCTTGTAGAGTAGGTAAGGATTGTTTTTGAGATGTGTCTTGGATTTAGGCTCTTCTATAAATGTCTTACCTCATTACATATATGAAATGTATGAATTTGGTCCTTTAAAGAGTACTAATCTAGTTCTTGAAATGGCTAATAGTACTAGTGCTTATCCTCTTGGGCTTCTCGAAGATGTGTTCATTCAAGTTAAAAATATGATATTTCCTGTTGATTTTCTTGTGCTTCATACAAGCCATAACTCTGACATCTTGTTAGGTAGACCATTTTTGCAAACTTCAAGAGCCTTAATCAATATGGAGAATGGCACCGTTACTTTAGAAAGTCTTGGACAAAAGATAGAGATCAATGTGTTTCTTGATCAAATTCATAATTTAGATACCTATGCTACTAATGATGTGGGTGATTGTCTTGAACAGATAGGTATGGATAATTTGGAGATTTTGTTAGATGAAATGGTGGTGAATATGGGTATTGAACAGGTGTTTGCGAGATGCAACTACAGGAACCACTCTCTAAAGTCATAAAAAAAAAACGTCGAGCCAACGACGTAAACTAAAGGCGCTACTTGGGAGGCAACCCATGACTGTTCCGTTTTCTTTTATATATTCACTTTTGCTAAATTTTTTTTCTTTTATTTTCTTTCCTTCTTAATTTTCACATAATTTCTTTATATCTTAATGTTAGATTATGCTGATGTTTCCCTCTTGCTATGGGCCTCACTGAACAACCAGTATACTATTGTCAGCACTACGACATCACAGTACCAAGAACTGTCCATATCCTATACAAAGCAAATGAGGAAATAATCTGGATGATGAGCGGCCATATGACTTCAAGTTGTGCCTCACTTACAGACAACCAGTTACAAGGGAGGCTCTAGCTGACCTTCAACTTACACATAATGCCAGAAACTTTGATATCAGAAATCAACAACCAGCTAAGTTCCTTAATTCTTTTCTTAAATTTTTTTTTTCTCTTTCTTTGCTCTCTTTTTATCTTTCCTCTCTTCTTCCATTGAGGACAATGCTCGGTTTAAGTGGCGGGGAAGACACATCTTGCATCTTTGGCCATTTATTGGAAACTTGATCATATTTAGGGGGAGATGCTGCCCAAAATTCTTAATCAGTCTAGTTTTTATTGCATATGCATAGTAGTTATATTTGCATTCATACATATATAATATAAATTTTAGAAAAAATATATATAAAAAAAGCAAAAATCAAAATATATAAAAAAAATGTGTTTTTGTTTGCATTAGTTTTAGGTTTAATTTGCATTAACATTAGAACTTCCACCTCTTTAACGTCCTACGGAATGACTATTAGTAAAAGTTGGTAAGAAACTCTAATCTAACATGTTTTTAAAATAAAATTGTTTTTCCAAATAAAAGATTTTGGAATGTCTAATAATTGGAAAAGCATGACAGGACTTGAGAAGTTCATAATATCATTATGTGTTATATCACCACATTAAGCCAAAAAGCCTACTATCAAATTTTTCATTAGTGAACCAATCTAAGCGTGGTTAGCTTAATTTTTTTTTCTTCTGGTTCAAAGTCACGAAATAAACGAGCCATTATAAAAAAAATAAAAAAACACAATGTATTCTGCCCTTCTCTGAGATTAGTAGAGCAGTTGCTTATGAATATGGATTGTTATTGCAATATATTTTTTTTCTAATATGTTGAAATGTTTCATACTTGAAGGCTTTGCGTACCAATGTCTGGGTTCGAAAAAAAAAATTAAAAGAATAAAAATAATGTGTTAAATGTTGGTAAAAGAAAAAAATAAGCAAATTCGCGAAGTGGTACAAAGTGGTGCAAAAAAAAGGGAAAGAGATGAACCCAGTCCTGTACGTGTGGTGCTTCTATCTTTGCTCGAGTAGTTCGAGTTAGTAGATCCATAGGGGTATTTTAAAACCTAGTGCCTTGGGCCAATTGGACCGGGAGTCACTGGTTGAAAGCTCGTTACATGGACTACTTGACACAGACAGAGCATTTAGAGTCATGAAACACCCAAGTAAAGAAGTGTGCAATTGTTATGAAGTTATATTGGTGCTACTGCTATATATTCTCTCTGTTCCTACTCTTCTGCTCTGCTATTCTTAGAGTTTTACCACTACATACCCAAAAACACTATCCCATCTTCAAACCTTGGCCCCTTTACATCCTTATTCTGAACCCTGGTGATCTTTTGAGTTACTTTCCTACTCTTTTGGCATGATGTATTATGAATTTTGATGGTAAGGTCGTTCGAAAGCCAAAGTTAGCATTCCTACTAACAGTTTCTTCAAATGCTTTTCTCATGACTAACTTTAAAATGTTTTAGTTTCTTATCTTGTACTTATTTAATTTAGTTATTTCCAATAAAGAAAATTCAGGTGGAATATTAGCCTTGCATTTAGTATTAGATTGCATATAGTTCTCTATTAGTAATATTTTGATCGAGGGCGATCAAAAGCTAAGTGTGGGGGGAATTTGATAAGTGCATATATTGCTATATTTTTGGTCCTTAAAATTAGTCTTGTCTTCTATGCGTTATTTTATAATATTTATTGACTTTTATTAATAAGTGAGTTATTTATGTCCATATTATATTTTATTGAATAATTAGCTTAAATAGTGTGTTATTTTTATTATAGGTTCACATTGGTAAAGGAAGACAAAAAGAAAAAAAAAAGAAGAAAAGGAGAAAAATAGCAAGTGAAGCCTAATCCTACGTGTGGAGAGAAAGAAAAGAGAGTTGACTTCCTTCACATTATCTCCCACTTTCACAAGTAAATGGCAGTACCAAAGAAATAGGAAACATTCCTATTTCTCTCTTCCTGAACGAGAATCACAAGAGGAGGAATTTATTTCCTCAAATTTTCAAGATCTGATTGATAGCAAAATCA